>PITA01001118.1:14580-213697 GCA_004023965.1 Spilogale gracilis
CCCCCCCCCCCCCCCCCCCGTAACCACGGAGGTTTAGGCCCAGCGGAGCTTCAAGCTAATGCCATTCTCACCTCGCTGGAAGCGCTCCCCTGTATGTCAGAAAAAATGGGAAGAGGTGTTAAATTTGCTTTGCAACTGCAACTCCCTTCTAGTTTCGTGAGGCTGGCTGAGGATTTGATGGTTTTGTAGATTTCAACATCAATAAAATACAAAATATCTTAGCTTTTTAATTCATGCTGTCAGTCACCGAAGTGGCTCCTGCCCCCGTGGGGCCCACTAACTAGATCCATTCTTGCTGCTGCTGGTGGGCAAGGCCCGCGCGCCCCTCCCACCTGCTTGCCCAGGGCTCGGTTGAGACCAGGAGAGTGCACAGGGGAACCGCTCCCGGGGTATTGCCAAAAAAGAAACCAGGAGGAAATGAGTATTTTCATTCTACCACGGTATGGCAGAGAGACTCTCATCAAACTGCCTGAGTTTAAATCCAAGTTACTGACTCTCCTGGGTCTCAGTTTGCTCATCATAGAAAGGGAATAATAATAATAATAGTACAAGGCTACACCTCATAAGGCTCACTACCATTCCTCCTTGCCAAACCGGTCTTGCAACTTTCTGATGGGTAACAGTCTGCATTTTCTGGCCATCTCAGTTCACCTGAGGGTCTCAGAAAGCACACTCTAGAGATGTGACTGAGGTGAGGTTCATCTTAGACTCCTACAGATGGGTTGAACTTGCCCATTGCCCCCTGTCTATTCGGTCAGCAAATATTTACTGACTGCCTGTTATACAGCAGGCACTGTGCTAACTCATGAAAATACAATAGTGAAAAAGACCAAGTCCCTGCTTAATAGAACTAATGCTCTAAGAGAGGGTGTGAGTTCCGGATAGATAAAAAATACAGTGAAAGAGACAGGGATGAACTTGAGTGCTCCAGGGACAGAAGGTCAGAAGGTCGGTGTGACTGGGGTTGGGAGTCCGGCATGAAAGAGTATGGTATGGACATGAGGCTGCAGAGGAGGGGGGGCAGATCATTCGAGATCCGTGGGCCAGGTAAGGAGCTTTGTCTTCCTACTAAGAACACTGGGAAATAAATGAAAGGCTTCTAGCAAAGGAAAGATGCCCCTTCCTCGAGTTAAAAACTTGTGCTCTCCAGAATCTCTACCCTGTGCACCAATACAAGCTTTTGTAGGAGCAGGCTCTCATGCTCTGCTCTCAGACTTGGAGCCAAGAAGAGATGAATGTGTGCACCCATCTGCACACTGTCTTATGTAAGTTGGTATGTGTCTGTGATAAAAATGGTACATCCATAGCTATGGTGCTCTTGCGTAGTATACAACCTGAACATCCACACACAGCAGCCCTGACAGCAAAAAGTTGGCTCAAGGAGACCAACTAAGAGGCTGTTGCCCTGGTCCAGGACAGAGATGATAGTGGCTCACATGAAGTAGCAACTGAGGAGTTGACGAGAAGTTGGCAAAATCGGGATATATCTTGAAGCTGGATCCATAGGATTTGCTTACGGCTAGGAGGTGACCTATGAGCAGATGAGGGGAACTCAAGATAATGCCTGGAGACCCGACTGAAGCAAGCAGGTGACTGGTAGTGCCATTAACTAGATGGAACTTCCAGGGAAGAGGAACACTACAGGGGAAAAAAAATCACAAGTCTTTCCTCGGGCAGTTTGCATTAACTCCAGCTGTGCCCCTAAGCAGCACATCTATAGGTTTCTGCGTCCTTAAGCTCCTTCCTACTGAGGATCTCAAACCACAAGGGCCCTCCGGAAAATCAGTAATCCCTGATACTTATCTTTGCCTCAGGAGGTTGTTTCTTTCTCTGTCTCCTTTGACCTGGGATGAGATAATGATTTCAATTTGTTCCTACCAGTTTTTCAAGATTCCTCATTTATTTACAGGATTCTAATATCTCTCACTGAATCTCAATCTCAACCTCTCTCACACACACATACACACACACCATTTCCAAATGTCCCTTTCTGAGATTCCTTTTTATTAAAACTCCAGAACTTTCCTCTTTGGGGAGCACGCCTTCATTCAAGGCCAGGGCTTCTCCATCTGCCACTACCAGGCGGCCCAGAGCCCCGCCATTTGACCAAACCTTCTCCTCCATACAGGTAGAATGTCCTTGGAGCATGGAGCAAAGCCAAGTGAGTGGAGAAAATGAGCCAAACGCTGAGAAATTAAAGCAAGAAATGCTGCCTGGGGGTGGCGGGGGAGTGGAGGGTGGGCAGGAATGAATCAGGAAATCTTAAGGTCATTGTGATCTCCTTGATTGCATTTGCACCTAGCAGCAGAAGACAACAGATTGATTAATGCCAAGGGGCAGCCAGGAAGGTTGCATTTTTTGTAGGGGCAATGTAAGTCAGCAGGCGAAAGTCTCCTCATTTCCTGGGCCAGCATATCCCTGTAGTACCACTTCTTCCCTAGATATATACCAGGCAGCCTAGGCACCCCACACTTTCTTAAGTATAAACTGTCACCCTGCACACCATGTCCACCCTTAAAACTCGATCATGCTATCCCCCTCCCCCAAATATCCCTTTCTTGGGCTGGCCCAGAGGAGGCTAAGGAGGAGTGAATCACTCCTGGTGATCCAGGCAGGTCGATGGGGCCTGCCCTTGCTCCAAGGGTCCCAGCTCTGACTCTCACTTCCTTGTGCCTTCCTCTTAAATCTGCCCATGCTGGCAGAAGAGGAAAGAAGTCCTCCCTTTCCAGGGATAGGTGGTGGGCCTGCCCTCCATCAGCAAAAGACACCGAGCCATGTTAGCCTTGCCTCATTCTGGTCAGCAAAACAGTAATCCAAACTGCGTGGGGCCTAATCCAGCCGAGCATATGAAAGGAAATAGCAATCAATAACAATCACAGCTCTAATTTCTTCCGCTCCAAAGGTATGCTCAGCTATGGGCTCAAGGCTGATCTCGCCCAATCCTTGAAACAAGGCAGGTGTGACAAGCATCACCATTTCATAGCTTAACAGAGGTCCAGAGACATTCAGGGACCTGTTTAAAGGTCACACAGCTAGAAATGAGAAAAACCAGGGTTTTAAACCCAGACCTGACTGCACAGCAAGTGTTCATCACCACCCAGTATTTCGAAAACCACTGCGAGGCCTCCCCAGCATCTGGCTCCAGCCGTGGCCTCTCTTGCCAGCTTCAACCCTTAGCCCGCTCCTCTCCACTCATGGTTCCTCTTCCTACTCATGGGCCCTCTTCACTCAGACTTAACATACCTAAAACTTAATTTTTTTTCCTCCCAACCAGCTCTCCCTCTAGACTTGCCTCTTTCTGTCCATATTATCCCAATTTTTAGGCTCTTACCTTTAGAACCATCCCTAGCTCTTCTCTCTGATCACATCTATCCAGTAAGGCACGAAATTGTGGTGATTTTTCTCTCTTTTCTTCCATTTCTAATGTTTCTTCCTCACCTTTTCACTCACTTTAAACACACACACACACACACACACACACACACACACACACACACTCTCACTTACTCTCTCACAAGTTCCCATGGCTCAGAAGTCCAGGCACAGTAAGCCTGAAACCAAGGTATTAATATAAAACATACAAAATAGAGGACAAAGAATGTCCAGATGCCCTTCACTATGAACTATTCCACTGGGTCCCATACTGTTTCCAGGCACTCCTCAAAGTTTCGGCCATATCATTTACTCAACATTTTTCTTTAAATTAGTTCACTTTTTTAAACTTAATGACTATGGTAGGCAAAATGCTGCATATGACCCCCAGTGATCCTGGATTTTTGTATGATCCTCTCCCCTCTGAGTGTGGGAGGAACTCAATAATATGATGAGAAATCACTCCAATGATGATATTACATTATATGACAAAAGGGAGATTATCTGGGTGGGCCTAATCTTTTTCTTTAAAGATTTATCTATCTATCTATCTATTTATTTATTTATTTTAGAAGAGAGTACACATACCTCACACGTGAGATGGGGCAGGGGAAGGCCAGAGGGAGAGAATCTTCAAGCACACTCCTCACTGAGCATGGAACCTGCAGGTAGGTTTGATCCCACAATCCCAAGTCCCATGAGATGATGACCTTAGCCAAAACCAAGAGTGGACTGCCTAACCAGCTGAGTCACTCAGGCACCCCTGGGTGGGCCTGAGCTAATCACATGAATCCTATAACAGCAGATTTTTCTTTGGCTAGTGAGCAGAAGAGGAAGTTACAGAGATCTGAAGCATGAGAATCTGACGTGCCCCGTGACTCTGAAGATGGAAGGGCCACATAACAAGGAACGTAGTAGGTGGCTTGTAGGAGCAGAGAGTGACCACTGGCTGACAACCACCAAGGAAACAGGGACTTCAGACACATACCGCTGAGAAGGTGATTTCTGCCAAAAAGCTGAATGAGCTCCTCCTCACAACCTCCAGATAAGAGCCCAGCCCAGGCGACAGCTTACACAGAAAACCCTATTAAGTGTACCAAAACTTCTGACCTACAGAATAGAATGAAAATGAAAATTCAACAGGGTACACTGAAAATCAACTTAGGACAGGCTACATGACAGAAACGATATGATTATGCCAACTGACGCAAGAATGCACTCACACTATCCAACACCCTTTCATGATAAAAAAAAAACTCTCAGAAAACTAGGAATAGAGGGGAACTTACACAAGTTGACAAAGAACACCTACAACAACAACAACAAACAAATAAGATTCCCACAGCTAGCAAACTGGACGAAGGAATATCTAAAAAGGATTATACACCATGACCAATTAAGATTTATTCCAAGAGCACAGAATTGGCTTAACATCCAAAAATCAATGTAACATACTGCTTCAAAAGAGTAAGGTACAAAGCCACATGTTCATCTCAAGAGACATAGAAAAAAGCATTTGACAAAATTTAACACCCCCTCATCAAAACATTCAACAAACTATAAATAGAAAGGAACTTCCTCAATCTAGTAAAGAACATCTATTAATAACCCCCAGTTGACATCATACTTAACAGTGAATAACTAAAAGTTCTCCCCCTAAGATCAGGAGCAAGATAAAGACTCTACCTTTGACATTTCTATTCAACACTGTACTGTGGGTCCCAGTAAAGGCAGTGAGGCAAGAAATTTTTTTAAAAGGCATCCCAATTGGAAAAGAAGTAAAACTATATCTGATTACAGATGACATGGCTTATAACTAGAAAGTTCTGAGAAATCTACAAAAAGAAAATTAGAACTAATGAATAAGTTCTGCAAGGTTGCAAAACACAAGATCACTATACAAAATATCAATTTTATTTCCATACAGTAGCAATACATAAACTAAAAATAAAATCAAGAAATCAATTATAATAGCACCAAAAAGAATGAAGTATTTAGGATTCAATTTAATAAAAGAAATACAAAACTTATGGTCTGAAAAAATACAAAACATTGTTGAAAGAAATTAAAGACATAAGTAAATGGAACAAATAAACAGGACCTAACCCTAAATAAATTAAAAGACATCCCATGTACCTAGATTGGAAGCTTTGATGTTGTGAACTTGGCAATAATCCAAAAATTGACCTATCGAGTCAACACAAACTATCAAAATCCCAGTCATCTCTTTTATAAAAATTGACATGATGATCCTAAAATTCATAAGGAAATGCAAGGGTCCTCCAAAGAGCCAAAACAACTTTTAAAAAGGAACAATAATTTTGGAGGACAAGTGCTTCCTAATTTCAAACCTTACTATAAAACTACAGTAATCAATGTAAGTATAGCACTGCCATAAATATATACATGTAGACAAATGGAATAGAATCAAGAGACCAGAAATAAATCCTCACATTTATGGTTAACTGATTTTTGACATGTGTGTCAAGAAATTTCAATGGGGAAATATTAGTCTTTTCAAAAATGGTGCAGAGACAACTGTGTACCTACATGCAAAAGAATGAAGTTAGACTCCTACATCACACTGTATAAAATATTAACTCAAGTGGATCAAAGACATAAACATAAACATGCCAACTATGAAACTTAAAAGATACCATAGGTATGAATCTTAGTGATATTGGATAAGGCAATGGTTTCTTAGCTATGACACTGAAAACACAGGCAACAAAAGAAAAAATAGATAAATTGGACATCATTAAAATTAAAAACTTTAGTACTTCAGAGGACACAACCGAGAAAATGAAAAGGCAATCCACCATATGGAAGAAAACATTTGTAATTCCTATAGTCATGTATCTGATAAGAGACCTTTATCTATAATATAGAATGAACACTTACACAATAATAAAAAGACTACTATGACTATGGCAGTGAAGAAATGGAAACAACCTAAATGCCCATCAACTGATGAAGAGATAAACAAAATATGGCACATGTGTAACGGCATATAATTTAGCAATAAAAAGAAACAGAAGTGTGGATACATGCTACAACATGGATGAACCTTGAAAACATTATGCTAAGTGAAAGAAACCAGTGCCAAAGACTACACGTTGTAAGATTCCATTTGTATGAAATGTCCAGAACAGGCAAATCCAGTGACAGAATGTAGACTTGGGGTTGCCTAGGGCTGGGAGAGAAAGGAGGTAGGTCATTGGCAGCTAGTGGGTGTATGGTTTCTTTTAGGGTAATGAAAGTGATCTAAAATTGTGGGGCACCTGGGTGACTCAGTCAGTTAAGAGTCTGACTCAGCTCAGGTCATGATCTCAGGGTCCTGGGAACAAGCCCTGCCTCAGGTTCCCTGCTCATCAGGAAATCTGCTTGTCCCTCTCCCTGTCTTTCTGCCTCTCCCCCAGCTTATGCTCTCTCTGTCTCTCTTTCTCTCTCTCAAGTAAAAGAATAATGTCTTTAAAACTGATTGTAGTAATTAATGCAAAATTATGTGAATGTACTAAAAGTCATTGAATTGTAGAGTCTAAGTGGGTAAATTGTATGGCATGTGAATTTTATCTCAATAAAGCTAATAAAAAGATAAAGCTTACAGCTAACATCATACTTAATGATGAAAGACTAAATGTTTTTCCCTTAAGATTGGGAACAAGGAAAGGATTTCTATTCTCATTACTGCTATTCAACAAAGAACTACCCAGCGCAATAAGGCAAGAAAGGAAATAAAATGCTTACAAACGAGCAAAGAAAAAAAAAACTGTCTCGATTTCTGATTACATAATTATTTACATAGAATATATCAAAGAACCAGGGTGCCTGGGTGGCTCAGTCGTTTAAGTGTTTGCCTTCAGCTCAGGTTATGATCTCAACGTCATTGGATAGGGCCCCAAGTCGAGTTTCCCGCTCAACAGAGAGCCTGCTTCTCCTTCTCCCTCTGCCACTCTCCCTGCTTGTGTCCTCTCGCTCATTCTCTCTCTCAAATAAAATCTTTCAAAAAAAAAAGAGAGAAAATATCAAAGAACCTATAAAAAATTCTCTTTGCTTTAATAATGGACTTTAAAGGGGCACCTGGGTGGCTCAGTGGTTAAGCATCTGCCCTCGGGCTCAGGCCATGATCCCGGGGTCCTGGGATCGAGCTCCACATTGGGCTCCCTACTCAGTGGGAAGCCTGCTTCTCCCTCTCTCACTCCTCCTGCTTGTGTTCCCTCTCTGTGTTTCTCTCTGTCAAATAAATATATAAAAATCTTTAAAAATTAAAAAATGGACTTTAGAAAGGTCAGTGGATACAATATCACTACCCCCCCAAAAATAGTATTTTTATATGTTAGCACTGAATATGTGAAAACTGAATTAAAACTACAATACCATTTATAATCACGCAAAAAAAAAAAAAAGACGTACTTAGGGGCGCTTGAGTGGCTCAGTCAGGTCAATATCCTATGCTTGGTTTCTGCTCCGGTCATGGTCTTGGGGTCATTGGATTGAGCCCTGTGTCAGGCTCCCACACTGGCTGCTTGAAAGTCTCTCTTTTCTTCTCCCTCTGCCCCTCCCCCCACTAATGGGCACACTCTGTCTCTCTGTTTCTGTCTCTCCCTAAAAATAAATACATAAATCTTTTTTAAAAAAATGAATGACTCAGGTTTAAATCTAACAAAACTTGCACAGGACTTGTATGCTGAAAACTTAAAAAAATCAAAGATCTAAATAAATGTGTAGACATACTATGCTCACAGATTAGGAAATTTAATGTAAATCAATATGTTAATTCTCCCAAAACTGTTTAATGCAATTCCTAACAGAACCCCAGAAAGACTTTTGCGGATTTAGGCAATCTTATTCTACAATATATTTGGAAAGACAAATGACTTAGCATGGTTAAACAATTTTGAAAAAGAATAAAATGAGAGTAATTGCTTTACCCAATATTAAACCTTACTATATATAACTACAGTAATCAAGACAGCATAATATTGGTACACAGTAGACACAGAGATTAATGGAACAGAACAGATAACCCAGAAATGGACTCCCACAAATATGCACAACTGATTTTTGACAAAGGTACAAAAGCAGTTCAATAAAGATAGCCTTTTCAACAAATGGTAATGGAGTCATCTGACACCCATAGAATTTTGACTTAACCTCATGTTTTATACAAAAATTAACTCAAAATGGATCATAGATTCAAAGAGTTTTATAAACTGTGTATAGTTTATAGAAGACTTCTGGAAGAAAACATAGAGGAGAAAAATCTTAGGGACCCTTGGTGGAGTTCTAAGGCATGACATCAGAAGCACAATCCATAAAAGAAAAAGTAACAAATTGGACCTCATCAAAAAAATGAAAACTTTGCTCCATTAAAGATTTTGCTAAAAGGATGAAAAGACAAGTTATATATTGAGAGAAAATACTTGCAACTATGAATCTGACAAAGGACTAGTATCTAAAATATATAAAGAACTCTCAATACTCACAGTAAAAGACTCAGTTCAATTAGAAAATAGGCACAAAGCATGAATAAGCATTTCATTGAAGAGGATATGTAGATAACAAATAAGCACATGGAAAGGTGTTCAGTGTTCAACATCATTAGCTCTTAGGAAAATGTAAATTAAAACACAATATATCACAAGAGATTGGCTAAAGCGAAAAATTAATAACAACACTACATGTTGGCAAGGATGCAGAGAAACTGGATTGCTCATACATTGCTCATGAGAATGTAAAATGGTACAGCCACTCTAGGAAACAACTTGGTCATTTTTAATAAGGCTAGCCATGCACTCACCTTATGACCCAGCAATCATCCTCCTGGATATTTATCTTACAAATGAAAACGTCCATCCACACAAAACCCTGTTCACAATTGTTCACAGCATCTTTATTTATAATACCCCCAAACAGGAAGCAACAAAACTGTCCCTTGATAGGTGAATGCTTAAACTCTGGTCTATCCATAACATGAAATACTACTCAGCAGTAACAAGGAAAGTATTATTTGGAATATCTAGGTGGCTCAATCAGTTAAGCATCTGACTCTTGAGCTCAGCTCAGGTCTCCATCTCAGGGTTGTGAGTTTAAGCCCCACATTGGGCTCCATGTTGGGTGTACCGCCTACTTTAAATAAATAAGTAAACAAACAACAAGGAAATAAAAAAATGAATGAATAAATAAATAGTATTATTAATATATGCAGCTATTAGATGGGTCTCTAGAGCATTATGCTGAGTAAAAAAGCCAGTATCAAAAGATTGCATATTATATTATCCCATTTATATAACATACTTGAAATAATGAAATTATAGAAATGGAGAATAGGTTAGTAGTTGCCAGGGGTTGGGGATGGTGGAGAGAAGAACATCAGTGTGACTGTTTCGGGGCAGCAGAAGATCTTTGTGGTAATGAATATTTCCACATCTGAGTGTGGTGTTGAATACAGAAACCCACACATGTGGTAAGTTGATCCGGAGCTGTGCTCACACATTCTGTCAATGATAAGTTGATCCAGAGCTGTGCCCACATATTATGTCAATGTCTGCTTCCTTATTTGATATTGTACAATGGTTCAGTAAGATGTAACCATTGTGGAAAAGTGGGTGAGCGATACGTGGAAACCCTCCGTAACATCTTTACAACTTTCCAGAATCTGTAATGATCTAAAAATAAACAGTCTAAAAAGTTGTGGCTTTAAACTATGGAAAGAACCTAGATGTCCATCAACAGCTGAATGGATAAAGAAGATGTGGTGTGTGTGTGTGTGTGTGTGTGTGTGTGTGTGTGTGTATACATAAACACAATGGAATGCAGCCATCAAAAAGAATGGAATCCTGCCATTTGCAACAACATGGATAGAACTGGCGGGTTTCATGCTGAGCGAAATAAGTCAATGAGAGAAAGACAATTATTATATGATCTCTCTGATATGAGCAATTTGAGCGGCAGGGTGGGGTGCCATGGAGGGTAGGGAGGGGAAAAAAATAAAACAAGATGAGACCGGGGAGAGAGACAAACTATAAGAGATTCTTAATCTCAGGAAACAAGCTGAAGTTTGCTGGGCGGGGAGAATAGGGTGGCTGGGTTATAGAAAAAATAAAAATTAATTTAAAAATAAATGAAAAAATAAATAAAAAGTTGTGGCTTTCATAAGCCTTTTGGCCTATAGTGTCATGGTAGTAAAAAAAAAAAAAAGGTTGAGAGATTTTATTCAAATATCTGGATTTCCAGCTTCTCTTTCCAAGTCCTTAGTAAGACATGGAAACCTGGGGCCCCTATTCCCAAGCTTCCTGCTGCTTTTTTACTTGGTACTTGCTCTCTCCAGCCATTACTGTCGCCCCCCGCCCGACCTAGAACTCTTACTCATCAGTCCCTGATCTGTTTGCTATTGCCCCCCCTTGCCCTGTTTCAGGTTCTGCCCCATAAGGCAAATGGAATTTGGAATGCTAACTGTACCATGGGTTTCTTATACCACAGTCAGGGACACAGGGGATCCTAAGTGGGCCCATCATACATCTGGGCTCTCTGCTTCTACCTACCTGTCTGAGCAGGAAGGTCAGACACTCCCAGAACTGGCTGAGAACTGAGCATGCACCTCAAAGCTCTGTGAGACCCTGTTGAGTAGTCTCGCTTTCCTTTGTCCACAGGGAGTGTGGGGCACGCACAAGACAGTCGCTTCTGGACGGGGCATTCTTGGGAGCAAAATCCACCCCAAACAGACCGTACAGACAGATCCTTGTACCTACTCTGTTCTGTTTCTTAGAACTTGACTTAATTACAAAAGTTATTCATATTTTAGAATTCTGATAAAATTACAAGGAAAAATATTTTAAGGAAACAATCTGCAACTTCATTACCTACAGATAATTAGCATTTAACATTTTGTTGTGTTTCCTTCCGGTCCTTTTTCTAGATTTGTATACTAGCACACACACTCCAAAACGGTGTCACCCCTGATAGATTTTGTCACACTGCTTTTCTCACTTAATCTTATGTAATGGACATGTTCCCTTGTTAAACCTTATAAAACAGCTATTGAAGATTCAATCTGAGTGGGTCTGTTGGTCCTATTTTTTCCTTCTCGTTTCTTAAGAGAGAGCCTCTTTTTTGATTTCTCTTTCTTTTTCCCTCTCTTTCTGTGTCTCTCTCTTTCCCTTTTCCCCTCTCTCCTTCCTCCTCTCCTTCTCTCTTTGACGTAAGATGGACCAAATCGACACAGATAGATGTGTGAGAGGGAAACAATGGGCCTCAGGAAGGTGTAGACCGAAGAAGAGGAGTTTTGGTGGGTAGAGAGGCAAAGCTCCTTTGGGCATTAAAACTGGTCTGCTGAGCCAAATGGCAAAAGGAATTGTTCTACCCTCCTTTGTGTGCCAGTGAATGGATCTGGAGCCCTGGGCCCAACAAAAACCACCATTCTTTCCATTCTGGAGACTTCGGCTGTGGAAACCCACTCTCCATATTAGAAAAATATATCCCTTTTTCCTTTTTTTAAGGTCACATATATTTAGCTATTCATTGAAGCGGTGAGGCTACGTCAGATTAGCGAATAACCATCCTCACTTACCAAGGATTTCTGTGTGCCGAGCACTGTGCTCACCACTTTACTGACGGGATAAGAGTACTAATCACATAGAGATTGTGTGGAGGATTTCAGGAATTTCAGCACGTGAAGGGCTGAGAAGAGTACCTCATCCAGAGCAGGTGCATTTCAGTGTTAGCCAGCATTATTAATAATTAATTCTTATGGTAGCCACACACCTCCCCCAGACCCCCTCCCGGACCCCCGCACCCAGTATTATTGTTATTCTTTTGTGAGAGGCAACCAAAGCTTGGAGAAAGCAAGTGGTGGCCGGAGCTCAGGCTGCCTCACTCTGGAGCTGGGCTTTTTTTTTTTTAAGATTTTATTTATTTATTTGGGGGGGGGAGAGAGAGAGAAGCATGCTCCCCGCTGAGCAAGGAAACCGACACAGAACTCGATCCCAGGACCCCGAGATCATGACCCAAGCCAAAGGCAGACACTTAACTGACTGAGCCACCCAGGAGTCACCCCCGGTCCTGGGCTTCTTAATCACAGTGCCCTAAGGTCTCCTGACTTTCTGTGAATAGAACCTGATACCCTTGTTACCAAAGTCTGGTGCTGAGGCTGAGCGGAGGAAGAAGGGGACCCCTGATAGCCCGCTGGCCTTCCTGAGCCCTTGGCCACTGCAGCAGACCTCAGGGGGTTCAAGGCAGCAGCCCCCCTAACCAGAGGAGGGGAGTTTGGGGTATATCTCAATAGCTTTTGATCTCCCGCCTGAGGACTGGGGTCTTAAGTCCCCAACTCTCTGACTCTCAGACATTTTGACCCGTTCCAAAAGAACTGCTACCTCAATATGATTTTCCTCTGTCCCATTTCCACTTTAATCTCACCTCCCTGAGACCCCCATGGCCTTCAGGGCAAGTCCTGGCCTCACTCTGGCCAGAAGAGACAGCTGTCTCGAGGCCAGCCCCTTTGTTCGGAAGAAGCTGGTAAATGAGCAGTAAGCCCTGATTCAGTGATAATCAGCTCCCTGTCTGGACAGGGAGGGCTGTCCAAAATAACAAGTGGGGCCGCACCTGTTCTGGGGGTCTGGCAAGCAAGCTGCTCTGAATGGCCTGAGCCTCTGCGGGGCCAGCAGCTGCAGCCCGGAATCAGGGCTTTGTTAGCATAAGAATGGAGCTGGCCACGCCAGCCAGCCAGCCTGCCAGCCAGCCAGCCAGCCAGCCAGCCCACCCGCCCGCCAGCCAGCCAGCGTCATTTTCTACCCCCTCCCTATCTTGCCTCGAACACCAAATGGGCCACCCTTATTGTTGCAGAAGGGCTTTGCGTTTCTTTTCTCAATGGCACCCATCAATTTTTCATTCCCGGGAGAAAGGGCACTCTCCTTTCTTCAGACTTGGCCCAGGTGGAAGAGGAGTTCTGTGGATCGACTCGTTATTCAGTAAGTTCTCACACCCGGATGAGGGGGGAGGGGAGCCCCAAAGAACACAATTCCCGGGAGGCAGGCTACTCAGAGAGCAAAATGCAAATGGTGTCCCTTGGAGCTGTGCAGGGCACAGCCTGTGTAGCCTTGCTCCAGGGGCAAATGTAGACCAGGGGATTCCTATAAAAAACGCTCCAAGACCCTTGCTGCCTAAAGTATAGGGTCCATGGACCTGCTTCCTTAACATCCGGGAACCTGCTAGAAATGCAGAAGCTGGGGAGGGCGGGGCGCCTCGGTGGCTCAGTTGGTTAAGTGGCTGCGTTTAGCTCAGGTCATGATCCCAAGGTCCTGGGATGGAGCCCTGCATCTGGGCTCCCTGCTCAGTGGGGAGTCTGCTTCTCCCTCTGGCTCTCCTCCTTGCTCATGCTCTATGTCTCTAAAATAAATAAATAAAATTAAAAAGAAAAGAAAGGCAAAAGCTCAAGCCCGACCCCAGACCTAGGAGTCAGAAATCTGATTTTAGCAAAATCTGGTAATTCATCTGTACATTGAAGTTGGAGAAGTACTGGACTACAAAACAGGGCCCCGAGTTTCAAATTTTCACATATTTAAAAGTGCTCGCACTGTTGAATCAGAAACTCATGGCTCAAATGTCAGCTTCCTCAATCCCTAGCCGTAGGACCTCAACCAAGTCCCTTAACCTCCTCAAATCTCAGCTTCCCCTTCTGTGAAAGGGCAAAAATAATGATAGTGATAGTCTACTATGAAGCTGAATAACAAATGTTAATGGAAGTCACCAGCAGGCTGCTGGTGTATGGTTGAGTCTCAAGAAATCATAGCTCTTTGCATTATTTTGCTCCCTGGTGAACACCACTATCCTGCCAATTCAGATGATTCTGGTGTTAGCTTGTCCAGTCGTCCTGGAATCAGGAAGCGCTTCTACTTCTCCTCTTCTTTTTTTTTTTTAAGATTTTATTTACGTGTTTGTTTGAGAGAGAGAGAGAGAGAGAGAGAGAGAGAGAGAGAGAGAGAAAACACGAGCAGGGGAAGGGGCAAGGGAGAGGGAGAAACAGTATAGAGATGGGTCCAAAACCCTCCTTATTCAGAGGAGGGGTCTTCAGTGACTTGCCCAAGGTCACACAGAGCATTAACACCTGATTCCCAGCTCAGTGCTCTTACTTAACAGTGGGTTTTGACAGGAATGTTTGCATAGGGAGAGAGGACACCAGAGACCCAGTTCAAGCCAGGGCATGGATAGCTACAGATCATGCACTCATGAACATCCTCTAAGCTGGACATATTAAGACCAGCCTGGGACTCAAAACCACCAGATCTGTCAATGCCAAAATCTGTTTTTTGTAAGTGAGAGTGTGTGTTCCCTTTCCTGAATGCAGATGAAAAGTCTACAGGCTAGTCAGAGCCTCATAAGATCCTTCCAGTTCCAAGAAAAGGACCAAAATATGTAATAATCTTTGACTCAGTTGACTATTTTGCCACTCTCAAGAAGACTCTTTGATCACTTGGAAGGATATTAGAGATATGTCAAATAGAGAAAACAAGGCAAGTCATAGGCAGTGGATAGCTTGGTATTTGAGGCTGACCTGGGATGATGCCATCATCAAGGCCATGAGTGTTCTTCAGGCAAATTTCTTCGATCTTCATGTCTATGACGGGGACAAGTGAAACCAAAGGAATGAAGGGCCTTGGGATGCTGCCAGAAAGTCACATCAGATTGTGAGGGCCCTATCTGGGCCCAGGCGACCAAATGTATGCGTCTGGGGGGGGGACATAGTTCCCAAACACAAGCTCTCTGAAGCTTTCCTCTCTCGATGAAAGAAATGCTCTTCTATTTCTGATAAACAGTGATCTTATTAGAGTTTGTTGCAAAGACAGAGGTCAAAGGCATTCAAGTTTTTCATCTGGATTCAGAATTTTCACTCCAGTGGAAAATGTCCTCAGATACCCAGGATAATAAACAGACACAACGCCCAAGAGCCCTAGTTAAATCGAGGAGTTTGGTCCCAGTGCGTAGTCTGGTCAGCCCACTGCCCCTCACCTTCACTCCAGAGCACACCTAAGGATCCATGAAATAGACCTTGAAAACCACCTGCTGTAAGTCAGTCCCCTGGGAGTCATTAACAGCATCTGAGCAGGGAAGTCACACAGCAGGTTTTGCGTGGTAGAAAGATTATCTGGGTTCAGAAAACAGCTTAAGGGAGGAGGCCACAATGCCCGGCACTCTAGTTACGAAGATCGTGTCATGGTCCATGGAGACAAGAGCTGGTGAGAATCTGGAGGACGCAAAGCAACAAACAGATAAGAGGACTTGGAAGGAACTGGCAGTTGCGGAAAGTGGGAGAGAGGAAGGAGGAATCTTGGATGACTCAGGTTTGGGATCTGGTGGAGTATACAAAAGGTCATGTTCAGCTTTGGACATGCTGAGCGGGATTTCTAGGCTGAGACAGCCCATGGGCAGTTTTGTAAACAAATCTAGGACTCAGGAAAAGAGAGCTGGGGTGGGGGTAATCTCTACATATAGAAGGGGATTGGTGAGGTCCCAGGCATGGATAAACATCCGAGAAAAAAAATGTAAAGTAAGAAGAAAAGAGACAGAAAGAGATTCCTGGGATGCTCAGATTTTAGGTCTGGGATAAAGAAAGAAAAGCTCAAAAAGCAGCCAAACTGAAGTAGGAGGTAAGTCAAGAATGTCATGGAATCCACTGGAGAACAAATTTTCAGGAAGGCAAACAGTATAAATTAATAGCTCAGAAACACGAATGAAGGTAAAGATAAATTTTCATTAAATCTGTCAGCTGGGAAATCACTGGTGTCAATGACAAAGGATGTCCCAGGGAGAACTATGAGAGCAGAAACGAGATTCCAGTAGACTGTGGAAGTGAGCAGAAGGGGAGGGAATGGAGACAGGCTAAGGAGACTCACTTTTAAAGAAGCTTGACTGTGGGGAAAGCTGGGTGGTGCAGTCAGTTAAGCCTCCGACCCTTGGCTTGGGCTCAGGTCATGATCTTGGGGTCATGAAACCGCACCCACGTCAGGCTCTGCGCTCATCACAGAGTCTGCTGGAGATTCTCTCTCCCTCTCCCTCTGCCCCTCCCATTCATGCTCATGCTCTCTCTTTCTCTTTAAAATACATAAATAAGTCTTTAAAAAAAAAGACACTCAACTGTGAAGGAAAGAGGGGACATAGGACAGTAGCTGGAGAGGGAGGTTATGGGGTTTAAGAGAAGTTTTTTTTAAAAAGGATTTTATTTATTCATGAGAGACAGAGAGAGAGGCAGGGGCAGAGAAGGGAGCCTGATGCAGGACTCAATCCCAGGACCCCGGGATCACAACCTGAGCCAATCGACTGAGCCACCCAGGTGCCCTGAAAAGAAGGTTTTTAAAGATAAAAATGACTGCAGACATTTTGAAGGGAGACAAAGTAAGATGTTGAAGAGCTGCAAATAGAGGAAAGTTTTGAAAGAGGCAAAGGAGAGATCAGTAGAAAAATGGACGCAAACATCAAGGCAGCAGGGCAGAAGGATGAGGCCCTGGACGTCTCTACTTTCTCTACGGAATGGAAAATGAAGCCATCTTCTAAGAGAGACAGGGACAGAAGTGGGGTTGGAGGCAGGGGGAGGGCGAAGAAGTTTGGTTTAAACCCTGAGAAGAAGGTGAGATATAGCTCACTCACTAAGGTCACCTTGTAAGGTTTCCAAGTAGGTGTAAAGAAAGCAACTAAGATTCACATCCAGATGGCTAAATACAGAAAGGGAAGAGGCAGATGCTAGATTCACCCAGGAGGCCTTTATCTGATTGACCATTAGAATTACTGAATTACTGAAGGGGCTTTAAGAATACCTCCATGATGAGGGCCCCATCCTACACCAACAAAATCAGGCATCTACAGATTTTAAAGTGTCCCAGGACTCAGATCCACTGGACTGTCTGTAGTTTGGGCTTTGCTGAACTCCTATAGTAGAAGAACCAGGCAAGAAAGCAGGAATGTAGGAGAGAGAGGGAAGGAGGAGAAACCAGAAGTACTGACATTGATGAAGCCCTTCACTGAGTCAAGAAATGAGGGACTTAGATGAGGGAGACAGAGAAAGTATAATTAGAATGAAGGAGCTGGGTGTTTACAAGCCAAAGTACAGTAGAGATGAAGGTGAATGAAGGTAAGTGAGACCAAGGAAAGTTCAAAAAGAGGTCAGACTCGATTCCACACTCTATAGAGACCCTCCCCTCTAGTGGTGCACCATTTCATTCAGTGTAGAAGTCAGATTCCTTGCAATTTCCTACAAGGCCCAGTAAGACCTGGTTCCATGTTGCTTCCCTGACCTCCTCCGTGCCTCTCCCTCACTAACTCAGCTCCAGCGGCACTGCCTTCCTTCCCGCCAGGCACATGCCCGCCCCAGGACATCTGCACTTGCTGTTATCTTTATCTATAATACTCTCCCATGAGATATTTACATGGTAGCTCCCTCCCTTTGTCCAGGTCTTTGCTCAAATACCATCTGCTCAATGAAGGCTATCCTTGTTGAAATTCCTTCTCTCATACATAAACTTGATTCCTTTCTCCTAGCCTTCCCTACCTTGATCCCTGCTTAAATTTCTTCCGTACAGCATTTGATATCCTATTATATTATTCTTACTTATTTACTATTTGATTGATCATCTCCCCCACCCTTTCCCTCCCTGAGCATATACTTCTTTGAGGGCAGGGATTTCTGTCCATTTCTTCATTGCTATACCCCCCTACACCACACCTACAACGTGTCCGGCACACAGTAGGCACCCCATAACTATTTGTCAAAAGAATGACTGAGTCCAGGATATGGAGTGGATTGTACATAGGGGCACTGAAGTCACCCACAAGAGGAGCAGGACTCGGGCTGGAGAGGAAGACGATAAACCAGGCATAAGAAGTCCAGGAAAAGTGTGGGTGAATGAGGAGGACAGGAGTTGATGAAAGGAAGAGTGGGTTTTACAGAAAAATTAATTTCATTTTTAAAGCCATCTTTTTTAAAAAATAATTATTTGAGAAAAAGAGAGCACACAAGTGGGAGAAGGGGCAGACGGAGAGGGAGAAGCAGACTCTCTGCTGAGCAGGGAGCAGGATGCGGGGCTTGATCCCAGGACCCTGAGATCATGGCCTGAGCCAAAGGCAGATAATTAACCAACTAAGCCACCCATGTGCCCCACAATCTTTTTTTGAAACAATAAATTTAGTTTTTATTTCATTTTGTTACCTGTTGTTGTTTCTTTTCTTTTCTTAGGATGGATACAAAATGTCTAAAAATAGTGCCAGGGAACAAAAGAGGGTGGCCATCAGTCCTCAGCTCTGTGGCATGTGCACCCCAGCAGGACGAGTAGCCTACATATGATAAAAGTTGCTTGAGAAATCATGTGTTAGTTAAGGCAAGCAGCAGTTGTCAGCGGTTCCTGAACCAGGCCAAACATTAGCATCATCTGTCCCGGGTCCTAAGTTTAGGCAAGGGGCGCCTGGGTGGCTCAGTCATTTAAGCGTCCAACTCTTGGTTTCGACTCATGTCATGATTTCAGGGTCGTGGGACTGAGCCCCACGTCTGGCTCCCTGCTGAGTGTGGAGTCCACTTGAGATTCTCTCTGCCTCTCTGACTCCCCATGCTCATGTGCGCTGGATCACTCTCCCTTTCTTTCTAAAATAAATAAATAAATCTTGAAAGAAAGACGTTCAGGCCAGGTGAATCAGAATCTCCAGGGACAGGGTCCAGGCTTTAGCCCTTGTTAGAAAGCTCTCCAGCAGATGCTAACGCGTGGCGGGCACTGCAGTGTGCCGAGGCAAGTGATGCTGCAAGAAGGGAAGGGCCAGGGGTGTTTGTCGAACGCGACGTGGGCCTCAAAGGACACGGAAGAAAAGCCTAGGAGACAAGATGGAGTGTAATGATAATGCACAATCATATATGGGCTTGGAACACGGTGGGAGAGAAGAGGGGCTTCCCCATTTGGGGTGGTGGTGGAGGATGGCCTGAATGGAGAGGCATGAAGAAGAATGAAGATGTCTCAAAAGTCTGAGTAGACCTCTTCTGGAAGGACATTGTTGGGGTGAAGCTGTCCCAGAGTCGAAACCGGCTGGGGAAGTACCGGTTGCCAGCACAGGCTGGGTCCAGATCTGGGGGATTCAGGAGGTATGACGGGCCTAAGGGAGTGGAGATGCGATTACTGCCTGCCGCTTTCTCTTGGTGGCCTTGGAAAACAGAAAATGAAGTGGACCCCTAAGGTACATCGTTACACAGTCTGTGTGTTCTGTGACTGCTGACCAGGTCAGTCTTAGGTCTCCTTAGGAGAGGTAGAGGGCAAGAGGAGTGGTGAGCAGTGATGATGGAGCTGCTTAGAATTAACTCCCTGGACACTTGGAAGAGAGTGGTTTCCAGGCTGTCCAGACTCCTGGGGGTAGGTGCAGAGCAAGGTTTGGTTAGGGAGGCAACTGGGCTGGCTAAGCAAGGATCTGGTCCCTTATGGGATGAACCTGGAGACAGGGACCTGTTTGGGACCCTTAATTCCACCGAGATGCTAAATCCATATCCATCCTCCTTCAACACCCCTGGCTGGATGCTAGAGGATGGGGTAAAGCCCAAATGACCCCAAATAGCCAAAGCACTCCTGAGAAAGGAAAACAAAACTGGAGGTGTCACCATTCCGGACTTCAAGTTATACTTAAAGCTGCAGCGATCAAAACAGCATCATACTAGCATAAAAACAGACACACACATTAATAGAACAGAAAACTCAGAAATGAAGCCACGATTGTATGGTCAATTAATCTTCGATAAGGAGGAATGAACATGCAATAGGAAAAAGAAAGTGTCTTCAACGCATGGTGTTGGGAAACCTGGACAGCTCTATGTGAAAGAATGAAACTGGACCACTTTCTTACACCATCTACAAAAATAAACTCAAAATGGATTAAAGACCTAAATGTAAGACTGGAAACCATCAAAATCCCAGAAGAGCACACAGGCAGTCATGTCTCTGATGTTGGCCCTAGCGACATTTTTCCAGCTATGTCTCCTAAGGCCAGGGAAACAAAAGCAAAAAGAAAGTATTGGGACTTCATCAAAATAAAAACCTTCTGTGCGGCGAAAGAAACAACCAACACATATAACATATCGACACTTATGGAAGGAATAGGTACAACCCAACTCAGTTCCTTTTTAAAAGCAATCTCCGAAGTTAGAGGATACTGGGTAGGTGCTGCCTCTGCAGACTAAGTCATCACACAGCGCCCCCTTGAGGCCTTCCCTAAAATGGGCCTTCAGTGCATTCGGCTCCTAAGTGCTGCTGGAAGGTTACGGACTCTTCCTTGCCCTTCCCACTCTGCTGGTCAGGGTGGTTACATCTCTTTTTTTTAGCGACTCATCTGGGTGTCCGTGCATGTCTACAACGGTGTATGAAGTTCCTTGGATACCTGAGAATAATTCTGGACTTTCCCCTGAGAAGGGAGCAGGGCTGGGCTGGGTCATACCCAAGGAGCAAACTGTATCTGATTGTGTTCCAGGGCTGATCTCTGAAGCCAGGACATCTTAAAGTGTGCTCTGTGGGTAACCTGCACAATCACCTCCTGGGATGCTTGTAAAAATTCAGAGTCCTGGGCTCCTACCTCAGCACTGTAAGATCGGAGAGCTCTCTGTGGAACTGAAAGAATCCCATAAAAACTGGCAATAGGGGCACCTCCTTTTAGTTTTGTCTCATGTGGACATGGTCACCAGCTATAAATCTCAGGATCCATAGCATGTTATCCAGAATCTGTGTTTTCATTTTTTTTAAAGTTATTTTATTTATTTATTTATTTATTTATTTATTTATTTATTTATGAGAGAGAGGGAGAGAGCATGAATAGGAGGAGGGGCAGAATGAGAAGCAGACTTCCCACTGAGCAAGGAACCCGATGCAGGACTCGATCCCATGACCCTGAGACCATGACCTGAGCCGAAGGCAGATGCTTCACTGACTGAGCCACCCAGGAGCCCTCCAGTCTGTGTTTTCAGATACCACATGCAAAAAGCCACAAAGGCCCACACCTGCCTGAACAACTGAGGCTTTTAGGCCACTTCCCATCTTCCCCTTTGCCCATCCTGAGCTAGCCTCCACACACCCATGAGGCCATTCTTTTGTGAACACAGAGCTCTTCACACACTGCTAAAGGATGCTCTGGGAACCAAGTTTAGGGTGCCCAGCGTATTCTGCTGAAACGGCAGCAATTGCTAAAAAAGGTGATTAATGATTGAATGTGGCTCCAAGTCTGTATCAAAGTACCTATCTCTCTGAGAGTATGTCATTAAAAAAAATAGCTTAATCCAGAGTCACGTCTGAAGCCTCAGAGAGAAGAATAACATTGAAAGCGGAAGGAGTTCCTTCCCTTAATTGATCCATCAGTCAGTTTTCAGTACATTGTGGCTTGGATGCTTTGGGAAATATAGACATGAGTAAGACATGGCCAGTGTCATCAAAGAGTTCAAAGCCTACCTAGGGAGACAACAAACACACTCGTGTTAACGAACATCAAAACAAAAGGAGTACAAGATCCATGCTGAATGCGCGTTGGAGATGAACACATGGCGCCGGAGGGCTGAGCTCGGAATCTGCTTCAGGAGACACCCCCATGCCCCTCGGCAGTGCCACCAGACATCTCACTCGAGCCAGAAACACAGAAGTCTTTCTCGATGGCTCCCTCTCTTCAGCCCCCACCCCCCACTTTTCTCCATGGCCCCTGCTAACCGCCTAGCTCAGGCCACCAGCAATCTCTTTGCCCGGTCTGCTCTCCCGGCCTCCTTTCCTCTCCCTCCTCTCCCTACCTGCCATGTATGTTTCTCATTGCCACTCTTCAGTCCAAATTGTGTAGCAGTCAGAGTGCTATTTTAAAAGTATAAATTAGATTATTTTGATCCCTCACTTAAACACATCAGTGACTTCTCCATGCTCTTACCATACAGAGAGAACTCATTCCCATGGCCTGCCAAGCCCTTCGTGGCCTCCAACCTCACTAAGCACCACTTTCTCCCCAGCTCACTGGTCTCTTGAAGTCATTTGAAGATGGCACACCCCCACCACAGGGTGTCTATGCAAGCTGTTTTCTTCTGCACGGAACCCTTTCTGTTAATAATTATTCATCTTTCAGGTCTCAGGTTGAATGTCACTTCACCCAGAAAGGCCTGTCCTGATTCCCCACCCATCTAAATCAAGGGTCTCTTGTTCTGGTCTCTCCTGGTTTATTTGTGTAATGTCCATCTCCTCTGTTAGACTGTGAGCCGTGTGAGGTCAGGGTATAGGTCTGCTTTGTTTATAAATACGTTTAAGTGCCCAGCACATCTGATATGTAATAGAGGCTCAAGGGGCACCTGAGTGGCTGAGTCAGTTAGGCATCAGGCTCTTGGTTTCTGCTTGGGTCGTGATCTCGGGGCCATGAAATCGAGCCTCACCTTGGGCTCTGTGCTCAGCATGGAGTCTGCTGGTATTCTCTCTCCCTCTCCCTCTGCCCCTCCACCCTCCACTCCCTCTCTCTCTCTCTCTCCCTCTCTCTAAAATAAGTAAACAAATCTTTAAAAAAAATAGATGCTCAGTATGTGTCCTTGGGTTGAAAGGATGAAAAAATAAAGGCAGAAGGAAGTGAGATGATCTGAGAAGGCTTTCTGGAGAAGAACCAGCAGGGCAATACTCCAAGCAAAACCCTGGAAAAGGGTATTTGTGCACAAGGTACATTCTGGGGATAAGGCCGGTATGACTAGAGTATGGGGTCTGTGTGAAGCAATACTATTGAAAATGCATGTTAGAGTCCTCTGTAGTCATCTAGTAAAAAGTCTGACACTCCAGGTTAAGCAGCAGGACCTTGATTTGGTACTTTTCACCATGCCACTACCCTAACCTTGTCCCATGGATCTCTAAGAGCAGCCTGGGATGGGGAGAAGGCACCACTCTTCCTTGCCTGCAAGCAGTTAGGGGTGGTGTGGCCCTCCTCCTCCCATCTCCAGCCACAGCCAAGGGCCCCACAGGATTGGGAATGAGCAAGGGGAAGGGGTGGTGAGTAAGGACTTGTCAACGAACATCACCGGTCCTTCTGGGTCATGCAAACCCTTCAGAATATTCTCTAGGGGTCCCACTTCCCATCTAGACCCCTCCTACTCAAGCCGACAGAGACATCTAGTAGCAACAGTGGTGCGGGTCTCATGATATTATGGTGAGGATTAAAAAGGGAACTATGTGGCAGGTCCTTAGCTTAGTGCCCAGGGCAAGGTAAGTGCTCATTGAATGTTAGCTGTTATTATTCCTCCTCTGTAAAATGGGACTAATAATAGTACCTATGCCCCCACAGGATTGTTGTCACTATTAAATGAGATAACACACAGAAACACCTGGCACATAATCACACCCAATGAATGTGAGCTATTACTGCTGTTATTAATAACACGGACGGCAGCGGCAGTAATACTCAATGGTTCAGGGAAGGAGTAGCAAGGGCTGAGCTAAGGCACAGACTGGGGAATCCGCTGAAGGCGGTGCCTGCCTGAAATGGTCACTCTGGGGCCCCAGAGGTGGGGACTCATTTAGAGAGAAAAGCTCAGAGACTAGTACACAGCTAGTGAGGGGGGAGGGTGGGAGGCAGGACAGGTTGCTTGGTCACCAGGCTGAGGCAGGTGATGCCCTGGGAGGTGCCCCCCCTCAAGACAGGCCCTGTCGCCCGGGCCCAATTCCCAGCTCTATTGATCAGGTAGGAACTGTCACTATGGTAGCATCTGGTTGCCAGACTTGATGTATTACTTGGGGAGGAGAGGCCCGGGCTCTCCAGCCTGTTGTCTTGGAGGAATGCCAGAAGGGAATATATGGCTGGTGAGGCTGCCAGGAGAGGCGAGGGAGGGACAACCAACAGAACTCTGCTCCCGGGGCTCCTGTGGGAGTTGTGCAGCAGGCCTCCTCCCCACGTTTGTTACTTTGTGAACCACGGGGGTCCACCTCCTCTGCATTTTTGTTATTTTGTTGCTTTGTGAACCATTTCTGGGCCTAAGAGTCAGCTGCTGTCCACAAAGCCCATGGGATGCTGTGGGGGTTCTGTTGCAGGAAGCCCTGTCAGCATCGGGAGGTCCCCATGCAAAAAAGCCCTGTCCCCTGCTTGTCCCAAACAACGCGTACCGCACCAGCATCAGCAACACCCACTGGGGCGGGAGCGAGGCCCAGGGTGGCCCAAACACTGGGAAGCCGGGGACCAAAGGGCCTACCAGGGTCACTGAAGTTGGCAGCTGGCCAACAGTAATGATGCCTTCGAGCACTTCTATGTACCGGGCACCGTGCTGAGAACTTTGCAGGAATTACCTTGTTTATTCCTGAAGGGGAGCGGGAAGGAAAAAAACCTTAATAAGTAACTACTGCTCTATCTCTATTATACAAGTGAAGAAACTGAAGTTTAGAGAGGGTCAAAGACTTGTCCAAAGTGCCTGGGCCAGGACCCACACCTCTCCGCAGGACTATGTGCACTCCTAATAATTTAAAATATATATATAAAATAAGCTGTTGGGACGCCTGGCTGGCTCAGTCAGTTATAACACCTCTGACTTGGGTTCAGGTCATGATTTCAGAGTCCTGGGATCGAGTCCCACATTGCGCTCCCTACTCAGCACAGAGCCTGCTTCCCCCTCTGCCTCTGTTCCTCCCCCTGCTTGGGCTCTCTCCTCCTCTGTCTCGCTCTCCCTCTCTTTCAAATAAATGAATAAGACCTTAAAAAAATAAGCTGCCAGGGCGCCTGGGTGGCTCAGTTGGTTACACAACTGCCTTCGGCTCAGGTCATGGTCCCGGAGACCGGGGATCGAGTCCCACATCAGGCTCCCTGCTCAGCAGAAGCCTGCTTCTCCCTCTCTCACTCCCCCTGCTTGTGTTCCCTCTCTTGCTGTTAAATAAATAAAATCTTTTAAAAAAATAAGCTGCCATTTATTGAGTACGTACTCTGGGGCAAACCCTTGATCTATATGATCGCTTTGATTCCTTCCCTGAACTTCATGAAGTGGGTACAAATTTATACTCTTTCCATTTTACAAAGTTAAAGGCAGTTAGGTGGTTAAGAAACTTTCCAAGATCACACAGCCATGAGATGGGGCTGGGATTTGAACTTGGGCAAGTGACTGCAGCTCCTGGCCTCTTAACCTTACACTGCCTTCTCTTTTTCTCCAAAACAGCTCTTTGGCCCGGGAAACCTGAAGACAGCCGCAAATGCATAGCTTGGCCCATTTGTTTTTGCTCGACAATCTTCATGGACAAGGGGGAGTCAGGATCATTACAGATGGGAGACCTGGGGCCTCATAAGACCTTGAGGCCTACTGCCTCTCATGATGGGGAATAACAATAAAGAGGACAAACTCTGTGGAAAATGGGTGGAAATCTTCATCGGAGGGCTCCAACTCAAAAGAGATTTGTAGAGACCAATAAAAAGACCTTGCCAGGAAAGAGCCAAGAAAGGGAGAAAAAAATTGTTTTTTGCGTGGTAGGATTCAGTGCATGCGCTCCAGTCAACATGAAAAGTTGGACTTCTTCGAATGGGGCATTAGCTTAGGGTTTGAGGATAGACTCCATCCCATAGACATATTCTGGAGATCTCTGTGCCTGGATATGTTATGCTCATGAGTTTGAGACCCATTAATCTTCATCCAATGAGTCTGAATTGGTGGCTGCCAAATACCCCTTGCTCAATGCCCGAGTTTGATAATGACAATCAGGCAAGAAGGACTCAGGTGAGCTGAAAATGCAAGAATCCAAGCCTATTCTGCACCCTCCCCTCCCCCAGCTCTCTCCCCTAATCCAAACCCCTGTTAGCTGAGAGCATCCTGGAACTCCCTCCTGACCTCTGGTCCCCCCAGCCTTTGTGCCAGCTTCCTGATGGTATTAGGAGGAGAAAGACACCCAGTAGGCTTCCCAGCCCGGCAATCTGTGAAACTAGCAAGAGTCGCGGGGTCTCGGGAATTTCTCTCCCAATGCCAGACTGAACGGCTCTACTCGGTTCCTGAAGTGCCAATAGCAAAACCTGTTTCCCGGCTCTAGCCTTCCAATGATACATGATGACCTTGGCCACATCGCTCTGCCCTTAAAATGAACTCGCCTCTCTTTCCCGGTGTCTGAAGTTATTCAGAGTCTTCGGGGCTCAGGCTTCACAGTCAAGAAAATCTCTTGCTGCACACACCTGTCTTTGGCATAACTGCCTTATTACCACGTCAGGAGGGAGCACTTCGTAATTAGCCATTCAGGCCCCAGGACCAGGCAGCCAGACCCGCTGCACTACTCACCAGCCAAATGAACTTGGTGTGCAAGTCACTTTGTGGCTCTGGGGCTCGGTTTCTTCCTCTGTAAGATGAAAAGATGGCTAGTCCCTACCCCCTGACGGAGCTGTGGGAGGGGGTAAATGTGACAGCTCGTGCCACCAAGAGAGCAGTGCAGGGCCTGGCACATGGCTCAATAAATGATAGCTATATATAAAAAGGAAGACTTGCTGTCTCTGAAAGTTTGCCTTGGAGAAGCATGTCTCTGGCTCCAATTTCCCCTGCAATGGAAATGAAGGGCTGAAGGGTGAGCCACAGGAATGTAAGTGGGGTAAATGGGTGTATGTTGATGCTGACTCCTTTCCTGTGGGCATTTAGAGAGCAGGAGGGCACCGAGACTGTGTTTTGGTTTGGAAGAAATAAAATCAATGCTACGGCAAAGGGTGGGCTGAGGGGTGCAATGGGAGCTGGGGGAGGTGAAGTCCTGAAAACCTGGGGTATTGAAATCCCATCAGACCAGGGAACCCACTGCCACACTGGGAGTTTGAGGAAGGGAAGAAAAATAAAAGTTTCTAGAAAGTCAAAGCGGGGTTAGAACCATCAAATGGGATTTGAGAGAGAGCTTGGGAAGAAAAGGTCTGAGTTCTAGAAATCACTTTATCCTTTCTCAGAAATGCTGCTACTGAAGATTTTGTACCAAAAGACCTGAAATATGCTCATTACTGATGAATTGGTCAGTCTGTTCATCCAGGCCTGCTTTTATTCAAAAGAACATTCTGCTCTCCTCTTACCTAGGCAGAAACCAGCCCCAGGGAACTAGGTCAAAAACCAACCTTTTTCAATGCAGTCTCATGTCATAGGTTTCTTTATTTTTTTGAAGACTTTTAAAAAATTTTTAAGTAATCTCTGCACTCAGTGTGGGACTCGAACTCACAACTCTGAGATCAAGAGTTGCACACTCTAAGAGCCAGCCAGGCATCCCGGTGTCTCAGGTTTGTAAGCCAAAGCTACTGGGAGGCCAAGACCTTTTCATTTTGGGAAATGGTTTTCATTCTCTCAGGCCAGAAAGCCCAAGGGTTCTTGCCTCCTGAAACTTATCACAGGAGGGGGCTCCCTCCTTCTCTGAATCACCTAAGAAGCTGGTTAAGGCACAAGACTTGCTGGGTCCACTCTCGGGAGTTGCAGATTGAGGGGGCTGAGGTAGGGACTCCAGCTTTTAACGTGCCCCCAAGAGATCCTGTCACAAAAGCACACTCCGACTTTGGAGATAAGCATGCTTTATTTAAATGAAAGGCACTATAGGATAGATCTGTGATCCCTATGTCCTCATTTTATATGTGAGGAACCAGAGGCATAGACATTTAAGGCCTTGTTCAAGGTCACGCAACTAATCCGTACCCAAACCAGAACAGAAACCTGTGTCTTCTGCTTCCCTGTTCACTGTAAGCTCCATTTACAGACAATCTTTGCCTCTCAGCGAGATTTTTCCTTTCCAGTTTAAGTACGCAGATGGATGTCCCTCCTGGCTCTAACCGGAGTTCAACAGCAATGCTACCTTTGGGGAATAATTCAGTAAAAACAAAGCATGACAATGCCGACTTCTACTGAAAGCATCGAACATAGTTTTAAAAGGAAAAGAAAACCTGGCCTTTCCCCTTACGACCATCCATACAGAGAAATAGGATACATGATTTATGTGGAGAGACCATATATGTGGCTATGATGCTTTAGTTTTAAATTATTCAGCACTAAAGAAGAGACACCCTAGCTTTTAGATGGGACACTCATGAGCTTAACAAACAAAAGTATTTCTTTTTCAAGGCTGCAAAGATGAACAATTATATTACCTGGCCATCAGTTCCCCTGTGAACTGTCCTTACACTGTTCCAAAACTTCAAAAGAAAGAAAAAAAAAACAAATATTAGATAGGACCTAAAGCCATTTGCCAAATACCAAGATTTTGAGGTAAGTGGGAAACCACAAATCATAAATGTCAATAGTTCAAATAACCCAAATGATTCCTTTGGGTACCATAATCCTCCCCCCACCATCTTCTGACAACTCAAAGCATCCCAGCGACGGGCTGTGTGTGTACCACGCCAGGTAAAGGGAATGATGGGTAAGTACAAAAGGCATTCTTAAATCTATCTGATTGGGAAGCAGCACCTCAAAGGCACGAAGGTTAGAGGAACCTCTAGAGGGAACCACCTAGAGGAAACCAGGTGCCTGATTCTTAGCTAGCAAGCAGTGGGGGGAGGTGAGGAGACTTTCCCAGCAATGTCCGCCTCTGAGAGTGCTGTGTGCTCTCCAGCTGTGTCTTTGCCATCTGTAAAATGGGTAACCATCGTCACCATCTATTCGTGCTCTGCCACCCCTCAAGGAATTTTAAGGTTGCTACTGTCACACTAAAGACAAAAGAGAGTTCTCAAACGACACAACCAACCCCCGTGACTTCCTCCTTCTCCTAATCTGCAGACCCTACTCGGGGTCTAGAGCAGACACCAAATTCCCCGGGGCCGTATGAGGACATGGGCAGAAAGGAGAGGCAAGAAGATGAAGCAAGCGGCGGCGGAGTGAGGGGAGAAGCTACACCTGTCCCCATTTGCCACTATTCCCTTTGCAGATGGTGACATCACTGTTTATTTCTGTGAGAATAACTTCTCATGGGAAGGCTTCAAACTTGTCCTCTTTGCAGGAAGTCAAGTTAGATAGAAGCTGACTCCTACTCAGCACTCAGCCTCTGGAAAATTCTGGAACCAATCTAGCTGACCGCAGAGGTCGGCGAAGATGCGGCAGTAGCTTTTCTCCCAAGTGTCTTACAAGGTAGATCTCTGAAGTCAATTTCCCATTGTCCATTGCTGCAGCTGCTGCCAACAGAAATGACCCTCAATGGCCATTCATTTCACAGTGGATTTAGAGGGACTTGATGTCAGCAAAATGCGTTTGACACAGTTCTAGTTGGAAATGAATTAAAAAGCTTGCTTGCTTAAATAATTGAAGGTGAACCATATATTATATGTGTTTCGTGTGCAGTTAGGGATTTCTGCTCCCAGCCTTTCCTGGTGTCAAATATGAATTCCTGCCTAACACCTGATTTAAGAGTCAAAATCTTAATTTTCAGAAGGCATCAAGAGGAGGAGTGAAGTAAACTTTTATACTCTGTGGTTGGAATGTAAACTGGTGAAAGAAAGAAGGAAAGGAAGGAAGGAAAAAAAAGAAAGAAAAAAGAGCACTTCAGACAAAAATCTGGCAAGATATAGGGAAAAATAAAATTACCTGAGCAAAGCCAGTCCTTGGAATTTATCTTAAGCAAATAATGAGCCCAATGCATATGATATAGTCCAAGGACATTCACTGTGGCCTTGTTTAAGTGAGTGCTCATAAAAAAAACAGAGTGCCAATCAGGATTTTTCAAGTTTGAAAGATTTCTGTACAACTGAAAGACATTTTAAAATCTAAGCAATAAATAAATAAACTGCTTAATATACTTACAACAGAGGTGAGCATTAGCTGTTGTCTGAAATATGTAAAGAGACTGAAGTTATCAAGATGAGAAAAAACAATACACTAGAAAAATAGGCCAGGGCACATCCAAAAACGTATTCAACCTCTCTGGTGTTCAAAAAAAGGCAAAAAATAAAAAACAAAAACAAAACAGAAAACGAGACTGTTTTCAGCAACCACGTTGTCAAAGATTCTAAAGTTCAAGAGTACCTGAAATTGGTGAGGAAGAGCCCAGCTAGACACCTGGCCATTGTTGATGGGAAGATAAGTTGCTTTAACCCCGGGAGGGCAATTTGGGCAGGGTTCTGTTAAAATCAAGGACATGCAGACCCAAGTCTTTGAACCAGTAGTTTCATGACTGGGCATTTATTCTACAAAAACCCTTGCAAACATATGCAGGGGTGCAGGTAAAAAGAACTCGGCTGCCCCAGTATTTAGTAATTCTTCTTTAAAAGTCAGAAATAATATAAAAATTCATCAAAGAAATCTAGATTAAAGACATTATGTCCCAACCATAGACGTTAGAGTACTACACAGCTCTTAAAAAACGAATGAGACAGCTCTAGGTATACCAGCAGGAAAAAACATCCAGATACAGAGTTCCGTGGAAAGCATGTTGGAAAACAGTATTCAGAGCACTGGTCGCATCCTCTGTTATTTTATGCAAGAACATATATAGGAATATTCGTAAAAACATGCACAAAATGATGCATGCCAAATGGCAAACAGGGCAGGGATCCGGTGGTGGAGTGGCTCAGAGTATTCTACTTCAGACTTCTATTTTTACAAGCATAAGCTTGTATTATTTTATTTTCTTAAAGATTTTATTTATTTATTTGATAGAAAGAGAGCAAGCACAAGTAGGCAGAGCGGCAGGCAGAGGGAGAGGAGAAGCAGGCTCCCCGCTGAGCAGAGAGTCTGACTCCGGACTCGATCCCAAGACCCTGGGACCATGACCCGAACCGAGGGCAGACACTTAACCGACTGAGCTACCCAGGCACCCCAAGCATGTATTATTTTAATCATAAAAATGTGTTTTTTCAAAACAAGAAGTAAGGCAAGCTGTGCCACTCCCCCACAATCTCCCAGCCTCTAAAAATGTCCTCTTCAAATACGTGGTGTTACTGCATCTGAGATAATTTCTAACATCCAAGCCATGGGCTTTTTCTACTTAAAGTTAAGAAACACCAGAAAGAAGTGAAAGGTTTGCCCCCATTCTTTTAGGAGCATTTCCTTTCATGCTATTAGGGTGAAACTGACACCCTTTCTAGAAGGACCTTCCTCTCCCATGTTTTCACATCTCCCGCCATTCTTCCTGCCCTGCTTCCTTTGCCCCACATGTTTTTCACAAGGTTGGGAGAAGGGGACATGGCTCATTCACTTCAACTCTTCTTCTGTCTTTACCTCAGGACCTGAATCCAATCCCATTATTTCATCCTAAAGAGATTCCACACTGAATTCCCCTCCCCCCATCATTCAGCACAAGGCTCATCCGGGTATTTCCAATCCCCACCCCACCCTCACACCCCCTTAAGACTGACAGTTCCAACTCTGGGAATCTTTTGTATTTAGGGAGCATCTACAAGTGACCTTAGGCTGTCTACCAACACCAACAGTCAACAGAGCAGGAACCCTGCACCAACATGACCCTGAAATTCCAGGCCCTTTTTGGGGGGAGTTCTTCAGTAGCTTTCATCAGATTTTCAAGGAGGTCATGAGTCCACAAAAGAAATGGAAGTATCAACGCAGAATACCCAGTCCTGAGGCTTCCAGCTGGCTGCTTGGCTGGGTGAATCACACAATCAGACACTCAAGAGGAACGGAAAGAGAGAGGGGAAGCATGGCCTTTGGGATCCACTAGAAAACCATCTCTCCACTAAAGCGGCCACACGAGAGCCCACACAACTCAGACCTGGACATGACTTCCAAGTCCCACAGAAGAGCCAACCCACACTCCCCTAAAGGACGCAAGAAGACAGCTGGGTCTACTGGAAAGAGCATTAAGAGGCAGCAGATCTGAGTTTAGGCTCTCAAATGACTTCTGTTCTGTCACGGGATGGCTGTGGGAGCCTAGAGAACTCACTGCACTTCTCTAGCATTTTGCTCATCCAAAACAGAAGCTTTGCACCAGATGAACTTGGAAAAGCACTTGCAGTGCTACCATTATGAATCTCCCCTACTGGACAGGAATTTCTGCCAAACTCTCCAGAATAGAGGAGGATTTCGCGCTCGCTGTCCAGTAGTGCAGTCTTAAAGTCACAGTGTCTTCTCTCGTGGCTAACCTAACCCCTTCCTACTGCAACTGAAGCTCATTGCTTTCATTCGGAGAGTGGCTGGTTGCGCGTAAGGTGCACTGTGGAATGGGTAACCGTAGCTACGGCCTCCCCGTCAGTCTCTATTCCCCGATCCAGCTGGCAACAGTTATTAGTTGTTAATTCTCAAGAAAGGCACTCTTCCTTCAAGGCGGCTGGTAAAGAATAGAGTTTGAAGGAATTATTGAAGAGACAAGGGAATCGGAGAGGGTCAGTAGTCACACGAGTGCTTTTTCTTCTGCCTTTAAATTTCCTTAAAGATGGCCATGCCTTCCTATTGACCACACGGACTGGACATGGAGGCCACTGAACATGAACCCAACAGTGGCTGCATCCAAGGTGGCCCTCCAGAACTACTTCTGCAGGAGAATGAGTCTGAAGGATAAAAGCAACTCTCCAACTCAACTTAATTTCCACGTCCAGGGTTCTCTGGTCAGCAGGGTGTGTTCAAATTGATGGGATTTTTCTTAAGGCTGTACTGATGATACCCCTGGCCCAGGAAATTAGAGGCCACACTGGAATCTTCAGGAAGTGAAAGGAAGTAAGCGCAAAGAACTGAGTCACCCAAGGTTGAATGAGGATAGGTCTTTGCAGTCAAAGCCAAACAGAGAACTGAGGCAGTCTGCCTGACAGTGCGGCAGAAAAACAGGATTTGGGCCTGAATTATCAGGATAATTGCCTTAATTCTGCACTTCCCTTTCATAATAACCTCGAGTTTGGATAGAGCCTTTCTTCTAAAGAGCTCAAAATACTTGCAGAGATATTATCTCAGTTGTCATCACACCAACACAGACGGTGAGAGCAATGATTATCATCAGCCTCATTTGACGCAAGGGGGAAGGAAGGCCTAGAGGGTGAAGTGAGGCGTCCAAGTGTATGTACCCAGGAAGATACGGACAGCCTCTGAACTGCGTGGAATAGGCTCTTGCCTGGCACTGCCCAGCGAATATTCTCCTCAATAGCAATCTGGCCACCTGCCTGTCGGAACACCGGGTTCTGTGGGCAAATACATCTGGGAAAGGCTGCAGATTCTCTTCTCCTGGCAAGTCACAATATATACGAGCTTGGTAAAGGCTTTTAAAAGCCCTGAAGTAAACAAACCTGTTTTTGTTTAAGCAAGAATGTCCCAAATTTAACTTGACCACAAAACTCGGTGTGTGTCTGCGTGTGAGCATGTAACACCTACTAACATCCGATGGAACTAGGCTTCCTCAGCACCCACAATGGCAGCAGACACGTCCATTCCTTTCCAGCCGGAGCTGTGGGGAACCGTGCCTTACAGATGCTGCCCGATACTTTCTGCTACTGACTGCCCATGGGCAAAGGACTTTGATATGCCCAAAGGACCCCCTGCTGTCATTTCCTCTGCCTTGAGGCATTGGCCAGGCTGGGGGTAGGTGGGCGTCAATTCAAACTCAACTGCTTCTGCTGGCATTCCTTTCAAACAACCCAGGGCTCTTTTTGTCCTCATTTCGGGGAGGAGATGCTCAGGATGCTGATCTAAGCCCCCATAGCCCACATCCTTAACTAACGTGATTTTGTGCCCACCAGGCACTTCCAGCAAAAATCATTCATCTCTTAGGTTCATTTCCAGTGCCATTTATGAGCCTGTGCGATCGGCCCCGACATAACAAAACGGAAGACTCAGAACGGGCCCCCATTCTGGCTTACCGGCAGGCGTGTTAAAGTCAGTCCTCACACAGCCATTCCTGACTATGCACCTAACATTCAGGACGGAAATCCTGGGCTATTATTAATTACCAGTGACACCACTAACAGTATCTAAAATATAAAACTCCCTGAAGACCCTGTCCTGGTTAATCTGCATTTTATACAATCCAAATAATAAAAGAGAACAGATGATGGATTTCATATTCATTACTACTATTTCCATGCTTTCAGTAGTCAGTATTTCTTAAACACCCACACCATGAGAGAAGGTACCTGCACCGACATTGGTAACTTTTAGTGCAAAAAAGCAAATGCAATGCAGGTATATCTCTCCTTAACATCTGTTGGCTACACAAAAAATTATGTGTAAGTGGATTTGGGGTAAAAACCTTCACTGTAAAGGTCAGAGGGGCACTGTTATTTAAGACGATCTGATTTTGAAGCCTCTTGTAAAGCAACACATTCTGCATAATGTCCATCGAGGTCATTTGCCTTGTACATACATACTTACCCATAGCAGATTTGCTTAAAGCCTAACACTAATATTTTTAAATGAGCCGTACCTTTCCTTTTTTGTAAGATTTTATTTATTTTACAGAGAGAAACACAGTGAGAGAGGGAACACAAGCACGGGGAGTGAGAGAGGGAAAAGCAGGATCCCTGCCAAGCAGGGAGCCCGATGCAGGGTTCCAGCCCAGGACTCAGGATCATGACCTGAGTCGAAAGCTGGACCTTTTTTTTTTTTTTTTTAAGATTTTATTTATTTGACAGAGAGAAACACAGCCAGAGAGGGAACACAAGCAGAGGAAGTGAGAGAGGGAGAAGCAGGCTTCCTGCCGAGCAGGGAGCCCGATGTGGGACTCGATCCCTGGTCTCTGGGATCATGACCTGAGCCGAAGGCAGTCGCTTAACCAACTGAGCCACCCAGGCGCCCCGAAAGCTGGACCTTTCTTAAGATGGGAACATGTGCTGATCCTTATCAATCTGCAATACTGACTCCTTTTGGATTCACTATTCATCACCATTCCAGTCCAGGGAGCCTCATTCTGAGTTTGTGATAGTAATATTTCTGAGGACTCCCTGCAGTCATGCTTAACCATGACCCCTCTGCCTTTGTAGATGCCTGTCCTTGAACTTGGCCACCTGGTGAATTAATTCTTCAAGACTCACTCAAATGTCACTTCCCCCACGAAGCCAGCCTGCCTATCTAACTTCCTTCCTTCCTTCCTTCCTTCCTTCCTTCCTTCTTTCTTTCTTTCTTTTTTATTGACAGAGAGAATGTGCACAGGCACACAGGAGTTGAGGGGAAGGGCAGAGGGAGAGAGAGAATCTCAAGCAGTCTCTCAGCTGAGTGTGGAGCCTGACCCTGAGATGATAACCTGAGCTAAAATCAAGAGTGGACCCTTAACATACTGAGCTACCAGGTGCCCCGAAGCCTCTCCTGATGATACTTCCCACCCCAGCCAGGTACCCATCCTCTGTGCTCTCACAGTACCCTGCCGATCTCTTGTCTTACTCTACTGCAATCATCTGCTTACACACTCTATCTTGCCCCCTCCGGACTGTGCACTCCCTGAGAGCTGAGATGTTGTTTATTCGTTTATATACTTCCAATACCTAACATTACCACTGGAACATAGCAGGTGCTTAATAAATGTCGGTTGTTTGACTGAACAATCACTAACCTTAACTGTACGTTTTTGGCCGCTGACATATAAATGCTTTCTTAAAACCTCAAATAAAACCCCCAAGAGAAAGTCTAGCAGCTCTGTTTATGTTTGTTGATTTCTTCATTCTTTGATTTAAAAAAAAGACAATATCAATTCACATCTTACGGTTCCAGGAGAAAAAAATAAACCCTCTAACCCAAATCCACCACTAATTCATAGGTGCATCTAGTATGTTCATTTTTCTCCAAACATACAGGTACACCCTAACTCAAAAGTAACATCACTGTAGTAAAGAGGACATGAGCATCCACTAATTAAAGGTGTGCTGGGGGGGAGGTACTGCAGGAATCACTGTAAGAGCTTTAGATCATCATTGGCTGAGAGAAGGAAACCTGCTAAGAAAGTTGGGTGTCTCTGGGGGAACAATAATGATGTCCAGTAGGGCTTGGTCAACCTGGCTGTAAATTCCACAAGCAGAATATCCTAAGCAACAACCCCAAGCTGGGGGGGGGGGGGTTTCTATCACTTTGAAACCATCATTACCCTTCCAATGTGGGCAGAACAGGTTGGACTTGATTCGCCTTCGTGTTACTGCAATCTGGCTTGGCATGGGATGATACCCAAGGACCTGTAATGTCAGGAGTAACCCAGCCTCATGGTGTAGACACACACACACACACACACACACACACACACACACACACACACAGTACACCCCACATTCCAACTCATACTCAACTGCATCCCACACAAAACCCGCACCATCTCCCCCCAACACACGCCACCGCATTCCTGTGTGCCCAGTCACACACCCAGGGAGTGCACCCTCGCATTCTCTCACTTCCTCAGTGTGCCCGGCCCACACCCCACACCGCTGGCAGAATGCAGCCTAGCCTGGAACTGGAAGCTGGTACGGACTGGTTTTTGTTGTATGTAACAAAGCCCCATGCACCCAGGTGCCCTGCTAGATCAGCTCCATCCATCTCTCCCCGCCCCCATCCATGAGCTCCCAGAACAAGAGAAAGCTCAGCTCTGGGAAGTGGATGCGGGGAGTGGGGGTGCAAGGAAAAAGAGCTTGAGGGGTGGGCGGGGGGCCGGAGTCCGAGCAGCTCCAGGGCTCCCTCGCCACGAAGCCGGAGAGACGGTTAACTGGCCAAGGGACCAAGCTGTCCTCCCGCCCCATCGCACCCCGTCTATTCATAGAAAAAAGCCCAACGCGGAGAAATCGTCGACCCCCGCGCCCGCCGCGCGCCCTCCCGGCGGCTCTGGGAGCCAGGGACGCTCCAACTGTCCGCAACAAAGCGTTGCCCGCACAGACCTGTTCCAGGCTCTCGGCGGCCAGAGCGCAGGCAGCCGCTGCTGAGGGTTCTGCCCTTCGCCGCCGCAGACGGGAGGAGGAGCAGGAACTGGGGGGAGGAAAGAGGACGAGGGGAGAGGAGACGGTGGCGGCGGCGGCGCAAGGAGGAGGAGGAGGAAGAGGAGAAGGAGGAGGCGGCTGCGTCTGCGGCCGCTGCCGAGGATGCTCCGGCGGAGGGCAGGGCCCGGCGCGCGGGGCGTGGGCTCACGTGTGCCCCGCGGCTCCGGGATGCGCGCGCGCCTGGGTGTGTGAGAGCATCTGGGTGGATTTTGACTGTGATTATTCCAATTCCGACCTAGTCTGGAACTTGTGGTTCCTGCAGCCAGGCGGAAGTGAAACCCTTTCACTCTCCCAAGCCTGATTGTGCCGACCCCGCAGTGGGGGTGGGGGATGAAGGAGCGAGGGGTTCAGTACCAGGGCCCCGAGCCTGCACCTCTTTTTCCAATCTTCTTTCTGGGCACTCATGGCTTGCGTCCGCAAGTATCTCTGGAAAGCCTATGGCCAAAGAAAATAACGGAAAGAGACCCAGAGACCAAGGACAGTCCCCATCCACATCACATTGTATTGAGCTAGCACTCACGATGTGCTGGGCCGGCTGTCTCCATTACCCAGAAGGCAATTTTCCGTTCTAACTTGGAATCGACTTTCACGAGTTTGAGGTGCCCATAACTTCATACAAGATCTGCCTATATTCCACCTTTTCTCTGTAACATCTCTGCACTTGTAACCAAGGTGGCATCCACTCAGTTCTGTACTTTTTAGTCTGCTTACCTAGGCAGCACTATCCAGGTCCCAGGCTTCCCTGGCATTAAGGGTCATTTAATCATCCCTCCTCTCCCCACCTAGGACTGGGATATTACATTTTGATGAGAATCAAGACTGGTTTCCCGGAGGGTCACACAGTTGAAGATCATCATGGATCCAGATGGAGACTCCATTTGGATTTGGACCCCTAAAGTTAAGATAATGGGAAACTAATTTTGAGAAGCACAACTTTTCCAGTGATTCAATTCTTGTTGAAGCCCTTGCTTAGAACTCTGCTGAAAGTCTTCCTGCTGGTAACTTTTTGAGCATTTCACTTCATCTTCCCTGTGGTTTATGCTTGTAGAGTACTTCGGGATTTACAAAGCACTTCCCAATAATAGGATCCCTACCATATCATCTCTGTGAATTAGACAAGGAAAATATCATTATTCTTATTTTACACATGAGGAAAGAGATTCCGCAAGATTAAGTGGTTTTGCCTGACGTTATAGGCTAATAAGTGGCACATCAGGAACTGGGACCCAGATCTTCAAATTTCTAGGCCAAAGTTCCTTTTTATTATTATATCTTGGAAAAACATTTCAAACTCATTTATCCATCTCCATGTTGGAGGTACATGGTTTAGTGCCTTCACTAAGTAGAAATTGTTAACTAAAATGTTTCGAAAAAGTATTTTCACTTAGATCCATACATTCAGGTGCAACTCACAAGTTAGCTGGCAAAGAGTCAAAGACTTTTGGGCCTCAGTTTCCAGTCCACAGACATAATTATTCCTACCATAAACATAATTTGAAATGAAGGCAGAGAAAGGACAATACAAAGAGGGCTTATTTGCATTTCCTGAGGTGATAATCTTGTGACTCTTTCCCCCACAAGCTAGATCTGCCTCCTCTAAGTCGTGAGAGTGAATCATTGTTTGCCACCAAGGGAGGAAACCTGTCTCCCACACAGCAGCCTGGGCAGTCCCAGGAGCGTGCAGGTGGATATCAAACAAAAGAAGCTGGCGAGCATAGCCAGCAAAAAGCTCCACTCTGGAGTCAGACAGACCCAACTGGAAAATCTGGGGAATGACTCCGTATCAACTACCCATCTGTAAAAGAGGCGGAGAGGTGTGAGAACAAAATGCAATGGAACCAGTGCCTTAGGCAGAGAAAGGTGCCATACATGATAGGTATTATTGTTTGAGAAAAGCGGCAACTGCCTTCATGGGTCTTTCTCCATTTAAGGTAGAACCCCTTTATTACTAGTAGGACCCTGACATGGAACGGAGACAAAGAAAGAGATTTCATTGCTCCAGGATAAGAGAGGTCAAATGCTGATGATGGGAGGTAGGCATGATAAATAGAGATGAGGAATTCTCTGTAGCTACTGAGGACCAGCAGGCAACTGAGAAGAGAAGAGGATCCGTCCAAAGAGGATGATGAAGAGACCATTTAGGATTGCACAGGGGACCGTGACCCAGATTCTTGCTATACTCATGGTTATCAGGATAGGTTGGGAGTACTGCCTGTTAGCAGTTTTGTAACAATGTGCATGTCTTACTCGGAAGGGGAGTTTGGGCTCCTTTAAACAAGTTCCTGTTTATCAAAAGACCTAGCAAGGAACTCCATTCAGAATGTATCAAAGATACCTGCATCTTCCATTCACCCAGGGACTCCCTGTTCTGATTTGCTACCAGAGACTATCCTTGTTTGAGCCTTGCCAAGCACAGAGAGGTTGAGTCATAAAAATGCTCAGAGCCAAGCTGCAGAAAAATGGTGAAGGAGATGAACTCTGTCTCCGACACACTTCCAGTCTCTCTGTGTTGCACACTTTCCTTCACGCTTCTAATATCTGGACATTAAAATTCCTGCCTTTCCCAACTGGGGAAAAAGTGACCTGACCTCATCATTTACAAGGAAGTGCCTTTGCAAGCTTCTCTTCACAAAAGGAAGATTAGCAGGCAGAGACAACACTAAGTCCAGTGAAATGGATCCCTGTTGCTATATAGAAGTTCAGGCCTTCTGGGTAACACAAATACTTTGGGTGCCCTCAAATCATTCCATTTTCTTGCCATGAATTATTTCGTCCCTGATAACCATGTCACACAAGATAAACATACAGAATGGTCTGTGCGATGCCAGACACCTAAAACTGAAAATGAAATTCGAGGTATGATGCAACTGATGTATATCAATGGACACTACTTCTGAAACTACTGATGTAGCTAATATATGCTGGCTAATCGAATTTAAATTTAAAAAAACATTAGAAGTATGAGACTAGGCTAGGGGGTGAACAGATTCCATGTCCCTGTCTGCCTCTTTTTCTTTATGATTATGGTAAGAGCATTTAACAGGACATATACCCTCTTGACACATTTTTAAGTGTACAGCATGGTATTGTTAACTAGAGGCACAATGTCCTAGAGAGGATCTCTGGAATTGAGTCATCCTAATAATTGCAACATTATATCCACTGAATAGAACACCCTCTTTTCCCCTCCTCCCTAGTCCCGGACAACCACCACTCTACTCACTTCTATGAATTTGGCTGTTTTACATACCTTATATAAATGAAACCATATGGTATTTGTACTTCTGTGACTGGCTTATTTCACTTTGCATAATGTCCCCCAAAGTTCATCCATGTCCCATATGGCAGGATTTCCTTCTTTTTTTAAGGCTGTATAAGAGTCCACATTATGGGGATGACTGGGTGGCTCAGTTGGTTAAGCTGTTGCTTTCGGCCCAGGTCATGATCCCAGGGCCCTGGGATCAAGCCCCAAATTAGGCTTCCTTCTCAGTGGGGAGTCTCCTTCCCCCTCTTGTTCTGCCTGCCACTCCCCCTGCTTGTGTGCTCTCTCTCACTCTCTCTCAAATAAATAGGTAAAATCTTAAAAAAAAAATAGTCTACTGTCTGTATAGTCCATCCATCCATCAATGGAATTAGGTTGTTTCCACATTTTGGTTAATGTGAATGAAACTGCAATGGATGTGGGAGTGCAAGTATCTCTTGAAGATCGTGATTTCCATTCTTTCGGATAAATACCCCGAAGAGGGATTGCTGTCATTTTTTGAGGAAATGCCTTATTGGTTCCCAGAGCAGCGGTACAATTTATAATTCCACCAACAGGGTACAAGGGTTCCAATTTCTCCACATTCTCACCAACACTTGTTATCTTTTGGTTTGGTTTGGTATGGTTTTTCTTTTCTTTTTTTTTTAAGTTTTTATTTATTTACTTGACATAGAGAGAGAGATCACAAGTAGGCAGAGAGAGAGGAGGAAGCAGGCTTCCTGCTGAGCAGAGAGCCCGATGCGGGCCTCGATCCCAGGACCCTGAGATCTTGACCTGAGCCGAAGGCAGAGGCTTTAACCCACTGAGCCACCCAGGCGCCCTGGTTTTTATTTTCATTTTGATTTGATAATAGCCATCCCAACAGGTGTCAGGTGATAGCTCATTGTGGTTTTGATCTGCATTTCTCTGATGATTAGTGACATTGAGCATCTTTTTTATACCTCTTGGCCATTTGTATGTCTTCTTTGACGAAATGTCTACTCTGTCTACTCGAGTCCTTTGCCCATTTTAAAATTAGCTGTTGCTGTTGTTCTTATTTGCTCTTGAGTTTAGGAGTTCCTTACATATTTTGGATATTAACCCTTATCAGATACAGAATTCACAAATATTTCCTCATATTCTCTAAGTTGCCTTTTCACTCTATTAATTGTTTCCTTTCTTGTGCAGAAGCTTTTTAGTTTGATCTGTCTGTTTTTGTTTTTGTTGCTCTGCTTTTGGTATTATATACCAGAAATCATTGCCAAGACGAATGTCATGAAGCTTTCCTCCATGTTTTCATTCTAAGAGTTTCATAGTTTCAGGCCTTACATTTAAGTCTTTAATCCATTCTGACTTGATTTTAGGCATGAAACTTGATAAGGATCTAATTTCTTTCTTTGGCATCTGGATATCCAATTTTCCAAATGCCATTTGTTGAAGAGACTGTTCTTTCCTCATTGTGTATTCCAGAAACCCTTGTGGAAGATCAGTTCACCATACATGCATGAGTTTATTTCTGGACTCTGTCCTGTTCCACTGATCTCTATGTCTGTCTTCATTCCGGTGCCACACTGTTTTATTTAGTGTAGTTTTGTAATATAATTTTAACTTAGAAAGTGTGATGCCTTCAGCTTTGTTGTAGTCCTTTGTGCTTCTATGTGAACTTTAGAATTGTTTTTTTTCTGGTTCTGTGAAAAATACTATTGGAATTTGAATCTGTAGCTCGCTTTGGGTATATGGACATTTTTACGATATTGAGTCTCCTAATCCATAAACATGGGATGTCTTTCCATTTGTTTATGTCTTTTAAAATTTCTTTCATTAATGATTTGTAACTTTCAATGTACAAGTCTTTGACTTCTTGGGTTAAATTTATTACTAACAGTTTTATTCCTTTCATTGTAATTGCACATGGGTTTTTTTTTTCTTAAATTCCTTTTGGATAGTTCATTGTTAGTGTGTTGAAATGCAACTGATCTGCATATATTGACTTTGTATCCTGCAATTTTATGGAATTTGTTTATTAGTTCTGACAGTTTTGGGAGAGTCTTTTGTGTTTTCTACATATAAAATCGTATCATCTGCAAATAGAAATAATTTTACTTCCTCCCTTCCAATTTAGAAGTCTTTTTTCTTGCCTAATTGCTCTGACTAGGGTTACCTGTACTATGTTGAATAAAAATGATGAGAGTGGGTATACTTGCCTTGTTCCTGATCTTAGCAGAAAAGCCTTCAGTTTTTCACCATTGAGTATGTCAGCTATAGACTTTTCAGATATGTTCTTTATTATGTTGAGGTGATTTCCCTCTTTCTTCCAGCTTTATTGAGGTATAATCAGAAACAAATTATATGTATTTAAGGTATAAAATGTGACCTTTCACAAAGTGTATGTACATATACATATGTACATATACATACACTTTGTGAAATTATTACCACAATCAAGCTAATTAAGACATATATTAGGATGCCCGGCTGGCTCAGTCAGTAGGGAATGTGACTCCTGATCTTAGGGCAGTTAAGTTCAAGCCCCACCCCATGTTGGGCAAAGAGGTTAAATACTTTTTTTCTGCATCTATTGAGATGATCATGGGATTTTTATCTTTCATTTTTAAAATGTTTTCCTCCAAGTTTTTGTTTAAATTCCAGTGAGCTAACATACAGTGCAATATTAGGTTCAAGTGTAAGATTTAGTGATTCATCACTTACACAAAACACCCAGTGCTCATCGCAACAGGTGCCCTCCTTAATACCCACCACCAGTTTAACCCAACCCTCCCACCCACCTCCCCTACAGCAGCCCTCAGTTTGTTCTATAGTTAAGAGTCTGTTTTATGATTTGTCTCTCTCTTTTATCCCCCTGTGTTCATCTGCTACATTTCTTAAATTCCACCTATGAATGAAATCATATGGTATTTGTCTTTCTCTATTTCACCTAGCATAATACTATCTAGCTCCATCTACGTCATTGCAAATGACAGGATTTCATTCTTTTTGATGGTTGAGTAATATTCCACTGTGTATCTATACCACCTCTTTATCCATTCATCATTTTTTAATATGGTATATAGCATGAATTGATTTGTATATGTTGGACCAACCTTGCATCTCAGGAATAAATCCCACTTGATCATGATATATGATCCTTTTAATGTGTTGTTGAATTCCATGTGCTAGTATTTTGTTGAGGGTTTTTGCATCTGTGTTCATCAAAGATATTGGCCAATAGTTTTCTTGTAGTATCTTTGTCTGGCTTTGTTACCAGGGAAATGCTGGCTTTATAAAATGAATTTGAAGTCATTCCTCCTCTTAACTTTTTGGGGAGACTTTTAAAAAGATTGGAATTATTTTTTTTTAATCTTTCATAGAATTCACCTGTAAAACCAACTAGTCCCGGGCTTTTGTTGTTGTTATTGTTGTGAGGTTTTCCACTACTGATTCAATCTCCTTACTCGTTAACAGTCTGTTCATATTTTCTATCTTTTCATGAATCAGCCTTGGTAAGGTGTATGTTTCTAGGAATTTAGTTGTTTCTTCTATATTATCCAATTTGTTGACCTATAAATGCTCACAGTGCTCTCTTATGATCCTTTTTGATTTTGTTGTATCAGTTGTAATGCCTCATTTTTCATTTCCTGCTTTATTTATTTGAGTTCTCTGTTTTATTCTTAGTCTAACTAAAATTTGTTAATTTTATCTTCTCAAAAAACCAAATCTTGATTTCATTTTTTTCCACTGTGCTTATACTCTCTATTTTCTTTATTTCTGCTCTGATCTTTATTATTTCCTTTCCTCTGTTAATTTCAGGCTTGGTTTGTCTTCTCTTTTTAGTTCCTTGAAGTATAAAGTTAGATTGCTTATTTGAATTCATCATTTTAATATTTTTATTTTTATTTTTTAAAGATTTTATTTATTTATTTGACAGAGAGAGAGATCACAAGTAGGCAGAGAGGCAGGCAGAGAGAGAGGAGGAAGCAGGCTCCCTGCTGAGCAGAGAGCCCGATGCGGGCCTCCATCGCAGGACCCTGAGATCATGACTTGAGCCGAAGGCAGAGGCCTTAACCCACTGAGCCACCCAGGTGCCCTGAATTCATCTTTTTTAATGTAGTCCCTCATCACTAAAGCTTTCCTCTTAATATTGCTTTCACTACATCTAATATTTTTTGGTACGTTGTGTTTTCTTTTCATTTGTCTCAAGATACTTTCTAAATTCCCATTTGATTTATTCTTTGACCCATTCATTGTTCAGCAATAATTCCATGAATCTTACACTTTTAGAATAAACCCTCTTATTAGCATATTATAATGAGCTTCTACTCGAAGTAGAGTACCAGGAAATAATCTAGTTAGTGAAAATTTCCAGTTTATTGGGGTCCTGTTAATTAAGGCTTTATTATAATCCCCAAAATACAGAAAGGATTTAAAATAATCTGACCCTATAAAAAAGGAACGTAAAATCTAACCCTATTTAATCTTGCTTCCCTCTGATTTATTGCCATGCTTCCTGCCTAAGCTGTTGACAGTTACTTGGTATTAAAAAGTTTCCACAAGATTTATTAACTAGTCTCTCCATTTCCATAAAGGTTTAACATTTTCTATAATAAAAGTGTAAAAAAAGGTGTGGCCCCCATGCTCTAAGAACTGGAAGGAACTAAGTATTTAATTGATCATGGATTTCAATTACTGCTGTATGTAAATTAATATAAGTTCTCTGGAGGGCCAGGTGGCAATGCATATCAAAATTTTTAACAATTACATGTGGAAAAAAAGTTTTCCCAAACAATCTTCTGAATTTCATAATTGGAAAAATAGTCAGGAGGACTGGTTTTCCTCCTGATTAGATAGATGAGTTATTTCTATGGACAATTTTTTTTTGTTTTTTTTTCAGGACCAAATTTCTTGATCTATAAAATCAGGTAATAATTTTTTAACATATGTCTCCTTGCAAAACTGGGAAAGATTGAAGGCTTATGGGGAGAGTTCTACATAATCCATGGCTTTCAGATATTAATGCTGAAGGCAATACAGGTGAATACGGGTAATGTAGCCCTTTTGAAATTTAAATTTTAAAAGAAATGGAAAATGATTAATTCAAGACTTTTTACAGTGTACATGTTAAAATAGGAAGAATAATCAACAAAAACATATACATGAAATGTGTAACTTCCAAATCAACAGAGAGAAAAATGGAATTTAAAAAAGCTTAACTCAAAAAAACTCAAGAAAAGAGAGGGAGGAGGGTCGGCTGCGTGGTTCAGTCAGTTAAGCATCTGCCTTTGGCTCAACTCATGATCCCAGTGTCCTGGGATTGAGTCCCGCGTGAGTGGGGAACCTATTTCTCCCTCTCAGTGGGAAGCCTACTTCTCCCTCTGCCTGCCACTCCCTCTGCTTGTTCTCTCTCTCTCTGACAAATAAATAAATAAAATCTTCTATAAAGATAGAGAAAAGAAAGTGAAACAGTAAAAGGGACAAATAAGAAGCATGTAATAAGAGAGTAGGGATAAATCCAAATGTATCAGTAATAACTCTAAATATAAATGGACTAGAGTCCACCGTTTCAAGGATTCTCAGAATGAATAAAAGAACAAACTTCAGGGGTGCCTGGGTGGCTCAGTGGGTTAAAGCCTCTGCCTTCAGCTCAGGTCATGATCTCAGGGTCCTGGGATCGAGGCCCCATCGGGCTCTCTGCTCAGTGGGGAGCCTGCTTCCTCCTCTCTCTCTGCCTGCCTCTCTGCATACTTGTGATCTCTCTCTGTCAAATAAATAAATAAAATCTTTTAAAAAAGAACAAACTTCAATTATATACTGTCTATAAGAGAATACCTTCATATATATTTCAACATAAGAACACAGAAAGACTAAATGTTAAAGTATAAAAAATATATATATATTACTGGGTGAAAACAGACCAAAAGAAAGTTGAAGTAGCTATTTTAATATCAGATTTTTAAAATGTAAAGCAAAAGCATTACTAGAGGTGGGAAAAAACACCTCATAATGGAAAAAGTAAATTCAATCAGGAAGATATATCTAAATGTGTAATTGCCTGTTAACATGGCCAAAGCTTTTTTTTTTTTTTAACAAAAATTGACAAATTTACAAGGAGAAATTGATAAACCCACTATCACAGTGGGAGATTTTAACACAGTTTTCTCAGTAACTGATAGATCATGCAGGAAAAAAATCAGTAAAGACAAAACGAGATCTGAACAGCATAATTAACAAGCTGGATATAATAGACACATATAGAAAATTTTTAACAGATAATACACATTACTTTCAAGTACATTTGGAGCATAATATAAAAATGGACAATATGTTAGCTATAATAAATTTCAAAGATTTGCTATCTTATCAGCCACCTACTCTAATTACATATGATTAAGTTATAATCAATCTAAAAATATGAGTAGAAAAAATCTGTATGTTTGGAGACTTTAAACAACTTGTCAGACAACTTGCAGGTAATAGAAAGGTCATATTGAAAAACAGATTTGGAACTGAATGTTTAGAAGTGAAAGATAATGATAATGTCACATATCAAAACTTGGGGATGTGCTAAAGTGATAGGGAATAGACTTAAAAGCTTTCACTAGAAAAGAAGAAAGACTCAGAATTAATTAAACATTTGATTTAAGAAATTAGAGAAAAGGGGCACCTGGATGGCTCAGTCAATTAAGTGTCTGCCTTTGGCTTTGGACATGATCCTGGCCTCCTCTGGTCAAGTCCAGCATTGGGCTCCCTGCTCAGCAGGGAGTCTGCTTCTCTCTCTTCCTCTGCTGCTTCCCCCTGCTTGTGCTCTATCTCTCTCTCTGTCAAATAAATAAATAAAATCTTGTAAAAAAAAAAAGAAAGTAGAGAAAAAATATCAGAATAATCTTCAGCAAAGCAGGAGAAAATAATAGATATGAGTAAGATGAAATGAAATATACAACCAACACATACTACTGTCAACAAAACCAAGAGTTATTTCATTGAAAACTAATAAAATACACAAATCTCTGGCAAGATTAATCAAAGGGAAAAAAGGGCAGGTAGTACAAATACATACTATGGAATAAAATAAGTAGGTTATAATTATAGATGCTACAGAAAATAAACAGATAATATGAAGAACTTCGTGTCAGTACATTTGAATACTTGGATTCAAAAATTGACACGTTCTTAGGAAAATACAATTTACTAAAGGTGACTTAAGAAGTCGAGAATTGAAAAAGTCCTCTAACCACTAAAGAGAATGAATCAGTGCATAAAGTTGTTCTCGCAGAAAAATCACCAAGCCCACAGCACTTGACCGGCTAGTTCTACCAACCATTCAAGGGAAATATCATTCCAATATTATCTAAACTTTATTTTATCTGATCAGAAAAAGAAATAAGTAACACTCCCCAAGTATTTTGGTAATAAAACCTGACCAGGACTCTATATAAGAAAGGAATGTTACAAGTCAGTCTTGCTCATGGTGATAGATGTAAAAATTATTTTTAAAAAATATTAGCAAACTAAATTTAGTAATTTGTGAAAAAGTAATGAATATTTATCAACTCAGGTTTATCCCAGTAATGCAAGATTGGTTTGGAAAATTAATTAGCATAACTCATCATCTTAACAGATTACAGAGGAAAAAACCATTACTAATATATATAATATATTATATGTGTAATATATAATATATAATATAGTGATAATCTTAATAATATATGTAAAACACATTCAATAATATTTAAGATCCACTCATGACTTTAAAAAGCTATCCCTCTGTTAACTGAGAATAGAAGGGATCTTCTTATAGTTGAAGAAGGGTATCTCTACCAATAACTACAGCAGACATTATATCCTTAAAGTATTTTTTAAAAATATTTTATTTATTTATTTGACAGAGAGAGAGATCACAAGTAGGCAAAGAGAAAGGCAGAGAGAGAGGAGGAAGCAGGATCCCTGCTGTGCCGAGAACCCCATGTGGGCCTCAATCCCAGGACCCTGAGATCATGACCTGAGCCAAAGGCAGAGGCTTTAACCCACTGAGCCACCCAGGCGCCCTATATCCTTAAAGTATTTTCTTAAAGTATTCTCTTTAAGATGAGAAACAAGAGAAAGATGCCCCCAGAACAACTTCTGTTCATCATTATACTAAAGGTTCCAGCCTGTTCAATGAAACAAGAAAAAGGAAAGATTAGAAAAAATAGAAATAAATAGTAATTATTTGAAGCTTGTGCAATATATTTTATGGCTTTCATACCACAATAAAGAAGTTTTTTTTAAGATTTTATTTATTTGCCAGGGAGACAGAGAGAGATAGAGAATACATAAGCAAGGGGAGCAGCAGGCAGAGGGAGAGGAAAACTCCCCACTGAACAAGGAGCCTGATGCAGAACTCGATCCTAGGACCCTGGGATCATGATCACAGCTGAAGGCAGATGCTTAAGGGACTAAACCACCAAGGAATCCCAATAAACCAGTTTTAAAAAACATTTCTGTCTGGCCTAACTTGAGTCAACTGGTTTTATGTAATTTAAACTAATATCTCCAATAATGAGGTAGAAGTGATCCTCTGACAGGAAGGACCACAGCCTAGGCACTTCCACCTATATGCCTCCTTCTTTGGGAAAATGGCCCAGGTCAAGGTTAACTACATGTTGTAGGGATAGCAGCTGCTGGTAATCAGGATTACCTTTAAGGCAGGGGGGGTCTCTGTACCTGTAATGGTATAGCACGTTACGTCATAATGCTGTGGAAGCAAAGCTAAAAGCTCAGTTTTTAAAAGCTCAGTTTTTCCAGGTGAAATGTCATTGTTCTAGAAAAGGTAGAATTTTCATATCCATAGTGTCCCATTGAGTAGATGCCCGATCACATACGCATGGGAGCAGCCAAGGCCCCACTCTAAAAGATGCTCTGACCTGGGAGCTTTACTGTCATTAGTTGCACCTGATTGAGGCAAGGGAAACAGACACAGGCAGATGCCCCTACTCAGGAGCCCTGGCAAAGGGCTGGAATATTCTAATGCAAGGGAAATAGAGGATAACTATAGGCTGGCAATATATCCTGGTAGAAATATTGACTCTGCCACAGTGGTCTATTTAAAACCTTGAATGCAGGGACTTACGGTGGCCCCACATCTGCTGCAATGCCAGCCCATGATCCAGCCCCTGGAGCCCTTGCACTCTGATCAAACATCGATATGGAAGGGCCAACAGATTAATTTACCCATTATCAACCCTCAAACACACTCTTGACACCATTACTTGATTTGATCATAAACCTCCCCCCCTGTTTTATAATCCTAATGCTATCTGGGTTGTAGTGGATAACCCTAACAGAAGGCCATCACAATTGGCAGTCTGATGTGATGATTAAGAGACTGGGCTTTGGGGCGCCTGGGTGGCTCAGTTGGTTAAGCGACTGCCTTCGGCTCAGGTCATGATCCCGGAGACCCGGGATCAAGCCCCACATCGGGCTCCCTGCTCAGCGGGAAGCCTGCTTCTCCCTCTCTCACTTCCCCTGCTTGTGTTCCCTCTCTGGCTGTGTTTCTCTCTGTCAAATAAATAAATAAAATATTTAATAATAATAATAATTCTAAAAAAAAGAGAGACTGGGCTTTGGAGTTTGACAGCAGTTGTTTGAATCTAAGCTCTCTCCTTTATTAGCTATGATCTTGAATGAGCCACTTAACTTTCCTAAGCTTGCTTTCCTCATCTTTAAAATGTAAACAACAATAGTCCCACCCTCATAGAGTTGCATATAATAGCATGTGTAAAGCATTCTTTATCACATATTTGATTTTTTAAAAGATTTTATTTATTTATTTGACTGAGAGAAACATAGTGAGAGAGGGAACACAAGCAGGGGGAGTGAGAGAGGGAGAAGCAGGCTTTCTGCCTAGCAGGGAGCCCGATGCGGGGCTCGATCCTGGGTCTCCAGGACCATGACCTGAGCCGAAGGTAGTCGCTGAATCAACTGAACCACCCAGGTGTCCCGCATGTTTGATTTTTATGCAAGTAATATATGAATATATTTTCATTGTAAAATAATCAGAAAAGTTAAAATATACATGGCACATGCACAAAAATGTATATCTAAATATTTATGGCAACATTATTCATGCTAGCTAAAAAGGAAAAATAACCCAAATGCCAATCAAATGATGAATGAATAAAAAGTGGTATATTCATACAATGAAATATTACTCAGCAATAAAAATAAATTACACACTGATACATGGATAAGACATGAAGACATTAGGCCAAGTGAAAGAAGCTGGTAATGAAGGACCACATATTATATAATTCTATTCATATGAAATATTCCAAATAGCCAAGTGCATAGAGACAGGAAATAGGGAGTGACTGCCAATGCACAGTTCCTTCTTGAGGTGATGATGATGTTCTAAAATTGGTGGTGATGGCTACACAACTCTGAATATACTAAAAAACCAATGAATTGCACATTTACACATGTGAACTGCATTTTATGTGAACTATGTCTCAATAAAGTTCTTATAAAAATATATAGCATATAAAGTAAATGTCCCTTTTATAATCATCTGTGCCCACCTTTCCCTCCTTTTTGTAGGAACTCTAGTAGGTATCACCTCAGATCCTTTAAGTGAGATTTCATTCATATGGGTACATATACAAATATATGGTTTTTACTTTATTTTAGGATAACATCGTGCATTTGTTCTACAACTTGCTTTCTTTACCTAACAATGGCACTCAAATTCTTTTCATGTCAGGACATACAGCTCTAACCTCATTCACTTAATTGCTGAATTATAGGTCAAAGTAATGAAGATGATGGATGAATCATAGTTTATTCACCAGTCTTCTTTGCTGGACACTTAGATTATGTCCAATTTTTTGCTATTTTAAATAAGGTTTCAGTAACATCTGGGCACATGCCTATTTGTGCACATAGAAAGTAATTTTTCTAGGAAAAACATAGTACTTCTAAAAGTCCTGCTGTACTGAAGAGTGAAGTACCTTAATTTTTTTCAGTTCTGCCAAATTGGCCTCCAAATGGGTAATGTCAAATTACATATGAATAAGCAGTTTATACAAATATAAATTTCTCTTCACCTATTGTCCATTTGGAAATGAATTGATGGTTTCTTATCATTGACACGAGAGTTCTTTATATATTCTGGACATGAGTCTTTTCTTAGATATATTATTTGCTAAGATTTTTTCCCCAGTTATTTTCTTGAGAATGTTTCTTTGAGGGGTGCCTCATGGGCTCAGTAGGTGGAACATGTGACTCTTCATCTCAGGGTTGTAGGTTCAAGCCCCATGGTGGGTGCAGAGATTAATTTAAAAAAAAATGAAATACTTTTAAAAAGAACTGTTTTTTGAAAAGCAGAAGTCTTAAGTTTTGATGAAGATTAATTTATTAATTTGTTCTACTAGGGATCGTGTCTTTGGTGCTATATCCAGAAACTCTTCACCTAACCCAAGTTCACAAAGATTTTCTCCTATGTCTTCTTTACATTTAGGTCTGTGATCCACTTTTAATTTTTGTATATGGTTTGAAATTCATGTTTTGCAAGTAGTATCCAATTATTTCAGTACCCTCTGTTGAAAAGATTATCCTTGGCCCCCTTCATGGCATTTGCACCTTTGTAAAAAAAACTTAGCTATCTATAAAAATGTGGGCTCTATATTTGGACTCTCTTCTGTTATATCACTGTTTTTTTATTCCAATACCACATTGTTTGGATTAATATAATTTAATAATTAGTCTTGGAGTCATTTAGGGTTAGCCCCTCAACTTCTTCATTTTTCAAAGTTATTTTGCTTTTTTCAGTCTTTTAGACTCTGTATCAACTTTAGAATCAGCCTGTCAATTGCTGCCAAATGAAAACCCCACTGGAATTTTGATTGGAATTACATTTAACCTAAAATCCACTTGGGAAGACTGGACATCTTAACAATATTGAGATTTCAAATCAATGAAGAAGGTATATTTCTTCATTTAGTTAATCATCTTTAATTTCTCTCCACAATGATTTGCAGTTTGTTATTGTACAGGTCTTTCATAACTTTTATCAGATTTATCTCTAAGCATTTCATATTTTTGTACTATTACAGATATATATCTTTGAATTTTTAATTACTGATTGATTTACTTGATTTTTGTACGTTGATTCTCTATCTGGCAACATTGCAAAATGTGATTGGTTCTAATAGACTTTTGTAGATTTTATTGACTTCTTTAAACAGATAATCACATCATTTGAAAATAAAGACAGTTTTATTTTTCTTCTTTTCCAGTCTAGGTATCTTTTATATCTTTTTTCCCTATCTGCACTATCCAGAGCACCAGAAAAATATTGAATAGAAGTGGTGAAAACACAATGAATCTTGGAACACTGAAAAAATAAAATAAATTATTAAAAAAACAAAAACAAAAACAAAAATCTAGTCTTTCAAAAAAAAAGAAAAGAAAAAGAAGTGATGAACAGACATCCTTGCTGCTTTCCTGATTCCATGGAAAAAACATTGCCTTTCATCATTATATGTGATGTCATATGTAGGCTTTTTAGGTGCACTTTTTCAGGTTGAGGAAGTTCACTTTTATTCCTGGTTTTATTGGAAATATTTTAAAAATCAGGAATAGTTGGATTTTTTCAAGTGCTTTTTCTTCGTGTATTGAGATGATTATATGGTTTTCTCCCTTAGTTTATTAATACGGTGAATTACATTTATTTTTAAATGTTAAACCAACCCTGCCTTCCTGGAGTAAGTCCAAATTGGCAATGGTGTTTATACTGCTAATATAATGTTGGATTTGATTTGCAAACTTTTTAAAAGACATTTTTTTCTGTCTATATTAATGAAGAATAGTGATTGGTAGTTGGGTTTTTTTTTAAACATCTTTTTCTGGTTTCAGTATCAGTGTAATGCTTATAGAATGATGATTTGAGAAACAGTACTTCCTCTTCAATTTTCTTGAAGAAAATTTATAGTGGATTGGTATTATTTATTCATTAAATACATAGTAGAAGTGAAGGCATCTGGGCCTGGAAATATATTTAGAAGAAGGCTTTTAACTACAAATTTGGTGTCTTTAATAAATTAATGACTATTCAGATTATGTCTTCTTGAGGGACCTTTGATAGTTTGTGTCTTTTTTTAAAAAGATCACTTCATTTTTTAAAGATTTTATTTATTTGAGAGAGAGTGAGTGAGTGAGAGAGAGCATGAGAGGGGAGAAGGTCAGAGGGAGAAGCAGACTCTCGTGGAGCTAGGAGCCCAATGTGGGACTCCATGTGGGACTCGATCCTGGGACTCCAGGATTATGACCTCAGCTGAAGGCAGTGGCTTAACCAACTGAGCCACCCAGGCACCCTCCTTTTTTTAAAGGATTTTTAAAAGTAATCTCAACATCCAACATGGGGTTTGAACTCACTACCCTGAGATCAAGAGTCATAGTCTCCATGGACTGAGCTAGGCAGGCTGCCCTAGTTTATGTTTTTTTTTTAAGATTTATTTATTTAATTATTTGACAGAGAGAAACACAGCTAGAGAGGGAGCACAAGCAGGGGGAGTGAGAGAGGGAGAAGCAGGCTTCCCGCTGAGCAGGGAGCCTGATGCAGGGAGCCTGATGCAGGGCTGGATCCCAGGTCTCTGGGATCATGACCTGAGCTGAAGGCAGCCTCTTAACCAACTGAGCCACCCAGTTGCCCCAAGTTTGTGTGTTTTAAGAAGCTTACCCATTTCATCTAAGTTGTCAAGTTTATTGGCACAAAGTTATTCATAATAATCCCTTATTACCTTTTTAACATTGGTAGAATCTGTATTTTTGTGCCCTTTCTCATTTTGATGTTAGCAATTTGTGTCCTTTTTTCTGAAAAGTCTGGCTAGAGATTTATTGATTTCTTCAATTTTCTCAGAGAATCAGCTTTTGTTTCATTTTTTTTGCTGTTATTTTTCTCTTATGTTATTGATTTACAGTTTAATCTTCATAATTACTTTGTTTCTAATTACTTTGCTTTTCTTTTTCCAGTTTTTTGAAGGTGGAAACTGAGGTCATTGATTTCAAATCTTTCCAACCTATTTCTAGCTACAAACCACAAATTCTGATATGTTGTGTTTTTATTTTCACACAGTTCAAAATATTTTCAAATTTCCCTTTTGCTCTCTTTGACTCATAGATTATTTAGAAGTGTTTTGTTCAGTTTTTAAATACATATGAAATTTTCTCAAATGGCTTTTTTATTAATTTTTAATTCCATTGTGCTCAAGGAATATATACTGTGTCACTTGATTCATTTAAAATTTATTGAGACTTGTTTTGTGTTTAAAAATATGATCTATCTTAATAAATGTTCCATCTTCACTTGAGAAGAATGTGTCATCTGCTGTTCTTGAGTGGACTGTTCTATATATATCAATCAAGGCAAGTTCACTGATAGTGTTGCACAAGTCCATTGTGTCTTTACTGATTCTCAGTCTGCTTTTTCTATTAATTATTGAGAAAATATTGAATTCTCCAACAGTATTTGTAGATTTTCCTATTTCTCCTTATAGTTTTTTCACTTTTTGTTTCATGTATTTTTTAGAGGCATAAACATAAAGTGTTGTCATGTTCTTTTGAAGAATTAACCACTTTATCATTATGAAATGACCTTCTTTATCACTGATAATAGTATTCTTCACTTTGAAATTCATTTTGTCTGATGTGAACACAGCTGTGTCAGCTTTCTTTTGTCTAGTGTTAGCATAGTATGATAGTATGCTTTATTTCTCCTTTTTACTTTTAACCTACTTGTGTCTTTATATTTAAAGTATGCATGTTGAATGAAGCATACAGCTGCATCTTGCCTTTTTAAGTCCAGTCTGACAATCTCTGCCTTTTAGTTTGTAAGATTAAACCATTTACTTCTAATATGATTGTTGACAGGTTGGTTTTAAGTGCGTCATCTTACTGTTTTCTAATTGACTCATCTGTTCTTTGTTCCCACTTTTCTCTTTTTTCACATTGTTTTGAATTTACTATATATATTTTTAGATCATATTTTATCTCCTTTGTTGGCTTTCTAGCTATAGCTTTTGTTTTGCAATTTTAGAGATTGATCCAGGTTTTGTATAAAATATTTTTTTAAGTTGTACAGTCTATCCTCAAGTGAATTTATATCACTGAAATTTTATTTCTTACCCCTCCAGCCTTTATGCTATTGTTGTCATACATTTGACTTTTTCTTACTTATAAACCCAACAATTAGTTTTTACTATATTTATTTAAAGCATCAGTTATCATTTAAAGAGATTTAAATCATATAAAAAGCATACAGGTACTCATCATTTCTAGTACTCTCATGCCTTTGTGTCGATCCATATTTGCATCTGGTGTCATTTTTTCTGCTTGAAAGACATCTTTTAACATTTGCTATAGTGTGGGATTGCTGGTGATAAAGTCTTTCAAACTTCTGTATGTCTGAAATGGCGCTTTATATCAACATCCTTTTTAAAAGATACCTTCTGGGGCACCTGGGCGTCTCAGTCGTTGAATGTCTGCCTTTGGCTCAGATCATGATCCTGGAGTCCTGGGATCGAGCCCCATATCAGACTCCCTGCTCTGCAGGAGGCCTGCTTCTCCCTCTCTCACTCCCCCTGTTTATGTATCCTCTCTAGCTATGTTTCTCTCTGTCAAATGAATAGAATCTTAAAAAATATATAATAAAAAATAGAAGATACTTTCTCTGGATATAGAACATTAGGTTGACATTTCTTTGCTTTATGTACTTTCAAGATCCTTCTCCAAGGGTCCTTGGATTTGACTCTTGGTTTTGGCTCAGGTCCTGATCTCAGGGTCATGGGATCGAGCCCCAAATTGGGCTCTGCACTCTGCACAGAATCTTCTTGAGATTCTCTTTCCCTCTTTCTCCCTTTGCCCCTCCCACTCGTGTTTGCACAAGCATGCTCTCTCTCTCTCTCACACACACACATAAGTAAATAAATCCTTAAAACAATTTTAAGAATAAACATACTGTTCTGTTCTCTTCTCACCTGTACTGTTTCCTTTTTTAAAAAAAAGTAGTGGCTTGAATTCATGACCATGAGATTAAAACCTGAGCCGAGATCAAGAATTGGATGCTTAACTCACTGAGCCACCCTGGAGCCTCTCACCTATACCATTTCCAATGAGAAATCTACTGTCAACCTTGTTTTTGTTCCTCAGTACATTACTGGTCTTTTTTCTCTGGCTACTTTTAAGATTCTCTCTTTATCACTGGTTTTGATCATTTTAATTAGGATGTGGTTTTTGGTATAGTTTTATTCTTGCTCTGTGAGGGGGTGATTTTCTGAACTACTTGAATCCATGGGTTTATTTTTTTAAAGATTTATTTATTTATTTATTTATCTGAGAGAGAGAGAGAGAACAAGCTAAAGAGAGCAGAAGTGGGAAATGGGGAGAGGGAGAAGCAAACTCCCCAGGGAGCAGGGAGTCCAATGTGGGACTCAATCCCAGGACCCCAGGATCATGACCTGAGCTGAAGGCAGACACTTAAGTGACTGAGCTACACAGGTGCCCCGAATCCATGAGTTAATATAGCTCAAGTTTGGAAATTTTTCAACCATTGTTTCCCAAATGATTTTTCTGTTGTCTCTTTGCTCCCCATTGGTGGACTCCAATTACCCATGCATTTGACTGCCTAAAGTTGTCTCATGGCTCACTGATGTACCTTGCATTATACTGATTTTTCCCCTATGTTTCTTTTTTCATTGTAGACAGTTTTCATTGTTGTATTTTTTAGTTTACTAATCTTTTCTCCTATAATCTCTAATCTGCTATAAATCCCATCTAGTATATTTTAATCTCATATATTGTACTTTACATCTCTAAAGTTCTGTTTGAGTCATTTTAAAAAGTCTTCAATGTCTCCAAGTTACACTTTGAACATATGGACTACAGTTAAAATAACTGTTTTTAATCTCTTTGCTAATTCCAATATCTGTGTCAGTTCTGGTTTGGTTTTCAATTGATTTCTTATTCTCTTTAGTGGTTGAATAATATTACATTGCATGAATGCACATAATTTAAATAGCCAATCCAGCATGGAAAGACATTCTGTTCTTTCCAGTCTCTTACTAATATAATTAATGCTGCAATGGACAGCCTCATGTTGATGCTGTTGTGCAAGTATATCAATAAGATAAATTTCTGAAGTCACATTGCTGAGTTAGAGAGTATATGCACTTTTTAAAATTATTTCATTTATTTCAATTTTTACTTTGATAGTCATTCTTGTTTCCATAAAGGATTTGGCTTCAATCACACAAGTAATATCTAGATCAGGTGTAATCCTAGCATCGGTCACTGGATACTTTTGGTATCCATTCAGACACCATGTATTTGATTTACCCGCTCTGACCTGCTAGATGATATTCCTCTTGCCTCTCCTTGTTCTCCCCATTTGGCACTGCCTCTCAATTTCTACTGCTTTCCTAAGACTCCCTTGCATGACCACTTATTTTATTTTATTTTATTTTATTTTATTGACCACTTATTTTAGATAGAGTTTTCCTCTGGACATAATTTTGCTATTTCCTCTCTCAAGATCCATTACCAGGGATATTGGGAAGAAGTATCTATGGTTTCTGATCCCTGTCTGCAGGACTGACTCACTGGGCTACTCTCTTTTCCAGCCTCCATATTATGAGAAGAACATCAAACAGTATTTAGAGGGGAACTTTCTCCTTGAGCATGGATTCAGGGCTTCATGCTTATCTATCTACCAGGAGGAAGCTTTGGTCACTGTGTTGGCACATGCCCTAGCTTGATAGAGATCCATGCTACCAACTTTGGGCTCCAAATGTTGCTATATATGGAGACACTCACTGATCCAGCACAATGGAATCACAGAACACTGCTTTTCATATTTTCCTTGTCTCCTGCATGCCTAAAGACATGGGTGAGTGAAGTTAATGCCTTTATGTAAGTTCAGAAACTACCTGTGTCTCTTAACTAATCTAAGAAATATATTTGGTGGTCCAGCTTGCAAAGGGGAGCCAATGGACTCTGTTACTACATTGAGGATAGAATAAACTCAGGGCCCTTAAACTGTGTGATAGACCAAATCCTGATCAAATGAACCCAGATGCCCACTCAATTCATACTCATCAGTATGGATACTCATCAGTATGAACTGAATCACCACAAGGAGTTTTTCTGATTGGGACACCCATGACCCTTAGGATCACCTCATACGTAAGTATATAGGAGGGTGTAACTGGACACTGCTGCCCATCACCCACTGCACAACCCCACTTGGTTCTTGACTTTACTTTCCTGGAACCTGAAGACCTGACAACTGATACAGGGAGAAGTCTCAATGGGTTAGCATATGGGGGGGTTCACACAAAGTGGGTAACTGGAGTCAAAACTTATGATATTGATAATATTCATCACTTTAAAGTGTCCTATATGGTGGTGTTTGGGGGGGTGTGTTTGTCTCCCATGTTGATGCTCTCCTCAAAGACCTGGTATTTTTCAGCATACACCCATCCTGACCTTCAGCATTCTGGTAGGTTACAGCTCCTTATGTCCAATATGACATGGGGGGAATATAGAAAGCAGTGGGCTGGAAGTCATAACTCCAGTAAAAATAAGTATTTCTAGCTAGATAAGTGTGACAAGTTGTGGGAAAACTCAGGCATAGTAAGGACAGGGAACCAGTGTAGTGTTAGCAAATTACATTTGTTAAAAAATGTGAAACAGTGGATGTACTCCTCTGGTTAGCATTTGGTTGGTAGTCTTAATCTTACCTCTAAATCTAGCAGTAGTAGGGTGTTGACAAATATATAGTAATGTGAAGGGCCTTAAGCAGGGCCCTCCAAAATTGGGACGACAATTGAAGGCAATAATCAGAGACCAAATAGGTGGATAATTTGGAACCAGAATATTCCTTTGATAAAATAATCATAGCTGGAGTAGATATGGAGCAGGTGCTGAGTACGCAATGAATGATATTTTTTTCAGGACATCTGACACTATGAGGACTTTGTAGAGTTATGAAAAGGTAATATGCTAGAAATAGTTTATTGTAAAGTATCTTGGAGGTGTTTGGAGATCTGAAGTGGATGAAGAATTCGCTTGGATCTACCAGTCTACCCCTTTGAGTTGGAAGCAGTTATCATAAGTGATGACTCAATGAAGATGTGTCAGAGAGGGATCCACTACTAAAAACCATGTTCAAGGTCATGACTTCAGTGGACCACAGTAATCAGCAGGGTGGAGTCATAGTACAAGAGAAGTACTTGTGTGTTAGCCTCGCCATCTGAGAAATACAATCACCCACTCTAATAAAGTAGGAAATTTCAACGTTCTCTCCTCTTGGGGCTGTCACTACATGGGCCTGAATCTCATCCAAGTGCTGCCATAAGTAGGCATCCATCTGCAGTCTGGTCTGGATCATGCCAGTTAGAATATAGTGGAATTGTAGAATATAGTGGAATATGGTTTGATGTCTAAGAGATCTGTATCCAACACTTAACTCTTCAAATTTAGACAAGACACTATCTCTTCAAACATTAGTTTCCTTATCTCTAAAATGGTGGCAATAATAGTACTGACCTCAAAACATTTTTCTGAGTATTTAAATGAAACCCTTTGTGTAAAGCATTTATTTCAGGGTTTGGAGCACAGGTTTAACATTAGTTATTATTTTGCTCCGGACTTGATAAACCAGAAGGTCTGTTGAAGAATCTACCAGACTGAGGCTGTCTCCATCTTTCCACCTTACTCCAGTTCTTCCTGAGGTAAAGTTGGATCCCTCATTCCAAACAAATGGAGCTCTACAGCACTGGATTTAAACTAGAATGTACTGCCCCTGGAACCTGCATTGTCCACTAGGATAAAACTGAGCTGAATTGCAGCCTGGGGAGAATTGAACACAGCTGGGCAACTCAAAATGCAGCTTTCTGGGGAGAAATTGAAACCAAAGCCACAAGAAGAGAGTCAAATATAGATGTCAGTCCAAATAAACAGGGTAAAACAAAGGAATCTGTGATTCATGCTACTGAGTGGAAAGTGGGAAAATTACTTAAAAGCTAGAGAGAGCTCGGTTACAATTTGCCTCCACCATTTACAAGGTGAATGGCCTTGATCATCTTAATTTAACCTGGTTTATATATTGGCTCAGCCATTTCCTTAGCTGGTGGCCTTGAATGAATTACTTATATTTCTGTTCTACAGTTTTTTCATCTGTAACAATAGAGATAAAAAGAACATGTTGAGTCTTAAAGTGCTTGTAAGAGTGAAATACTTTAATCTCTATAAAGTGCTTTGTATATATAGTGCCTGGTGCACAATAAGTTCTCGATGAATGTTAGTCATTGTTAAACAGAGGGTGGAGACAAGCCTGGGAGAATTCCCTGAGCTGTGGAGCATTCACACAAACAAGTTTTATAGGGTGCCTTTGACCACAGCATAAGCAGAAGGAGCTAGAAAAGACATTGACTCAGCTCATATAGACAGTATCCTCCCAGCCCTCCTGGATGCCTGATATGTAAAAACTACAGATAGGAACAGTTCAAAATGGGGATGATGGGGACCATGGAGACAATGAACTACTCTTGGAAGGCTGAGCTGCTGGATCTGTCTCAGTTGCCCTAGCCTATTGTAGTAAATGAGTATCAGTCATGGGTATTGGATACCCTTGAAGTAAATCCTCTATTTGTTTAGGTTTACCTTGTTGGCTAATGGTCCTTACACCTTCACAAAGTTGGTGGAACACAGGCAGGGATGTTTCTTTCCTGGAGAAGCAGGCACAGAAAGTGACATAGCCAAGGTCCTCTTAATTTAGACAGGTATCCATAGTTGTTTTTGATCATGTTGGTTTCAGTGGTATAGTTGTTTTTGATCATGTTGGTTTCATCTAGGCTTCGGATGCCAGGGTGAGGTCAGAAATGAAAAGTTGCTCCAGTTTCTAGACTATGACCTTGATAATAACCAGATAAACCCTTTTCTCTCTCTCGAGAAGATTGATCTGGAGGTAAGTGTGGTAAAAAAAAAAAAAAGGGTGGAAGGCAGCAATGATACTCTACAAACTTCAGATAGCACCAGACCATTTTTGTTGCCCAGAGGGATCTCAGTCTGTCGTGGTTGGCACTTCATTAGGTACCATGTAGACAACCTGGATGGCCAGGCCTTGGTTTAAGAAAGTCACCTCTGGACTTTTCAAGGTCTTCTCTGAGGTGGTACTGCTTCATATGGCTCAAAATTACCCAGACTTGAGGTTCTTTTGAGGTCATATCATGGGAATAAATTAGGATATCCTCCAGATAGATAATAAACCTCCTGTTGATGCAGTTGTGCAAAGTTAGGGGTCAGTAAACTGAGCCTCGTGGGTCAAGATCAAGCCACTCCTTGTTTTTATTTGGCCCACAAGCTCAGAATGGCTTTTGTAGACAAATATTTACAGTAGATTAAGTGGTAGGAAATGATAATTTTGAAACCCAATGAAGTGAAATGTCATTCCAGAAATGATTTCCAATTTCTCCTTGGTAGATGTGTATTATCAAAAATTATACTCAATCATTATTATATTTAGAACCTGGTCAGTAAAAATTCATGGAAATTCATTTCCTTTCTTAAAAATAAATAATGCTAGCTAATATTTATTGTTTATGATATGCTCAGGCAACATTCAGAGTTTACATTTATTTCTCATAGTAACCCATCACCATTTTTATAATTATGTTAATTTTATAGCCATTAATATAAAAGGAGGAGAAAATTTATGTGTTCTGACCAAGAATGCAGAAGTGGTGGGGCCAGGATCTGAATTCACAGCCTACCTCTGAAATCCACACTGTTCAGCACCGAGCTATTTACATAATGGATCAGGCATCACTCAGGTCCAAAAGCAGAGTAGCACATTCAGACTGGTCAAGGCACGTAGAGAAAGGCAGCCTCCATTTCTTGATCTCTCTGTCAAAGATGTAGGCTCCCAGAGGGCATCCCTGTGCTCAGGATCAGAGGAATCCTGGGATCAAGATCAGAGAAACAAGTATCTTATAGCCGTAGGAATCCTGGCAGCAATGTAGTAGCCTGTTTTTCTTCCTCACAAGGAGCACCAAAGCTTTTGTGGGGGTTAGGAGGCTTGGTGCATCTTTTCCACAAATCAGCTTCTATAGACATTCAGGAGACCTGGGTGTTGGAATCTAAGGGATATATGTCTGGCAGAGAATGAGCTCTGGATACTGGGATGGTCTCCCAGTCACATTCATAAGAAGACAGCAATTATTCTTCCTTCATGCTCCCAAATGCTTCCTGGCCCACATGTTCACGTGACAGATGAGTTAGGCCCCAGAGGGTATAAAGAGCATAACACAGAGTCAATGCAAAAGGCATGGATTTTCCAAGTGACAGGAGTGGGGCGGTGGTGGGAAAAGTGGGATTTGGTTTTTCCAGCTAGCGGAAGCCAAGAATCAAGGGTAATTCTCTCTGAGAAGCTGAATTAGCAGAGACGCAACACTTCTGGCCCAAGAAATTTCTTTCTAGGCTTTCTATAGGCCCACTCTAGTTACTGGAAATAACCTGGCAGAGATAGCAGGTCAGGGTTTTGAGGAATGCCCCTGGAGCTCTTAAAGTGAAGGAAGACTGGTCTGTAAGTCTCATCTATAATGAATTTTAATATTTTTGAGTCAGAGAGACACAACTTCAGGCCCTCAAGGCTACTCCAACAGATTTCAGTAGCTCATTCAATGCCCTAAACACAACCTACATGGCCTTCTTCTGGCCTTACCTCCAAACTAGCAGCCTTCAGTATTCCCTTACAGCAACAACTATGCCCAGCAGCCTTCAGTATTCCCTTTACACCAAGAACTATGCCCAGGAGTGCCGGGAGCCAGCCCTGGCAACAGTCTGGGCTTCCAGAAGGTGGTGACGGAGTCGGCAATATGAGGAGACCGGACTCGAGAGTGGTGTGGGGATCTCCTGAAAACTGTGTCTTCAGGGTTCTTTATTTAAAGCTTTTTAGTTACAGATCATCTCAAAGGAAGGGTGTATGATAAAAGAGATTTATAAGAGATTACACAGACCTCTTTCAGATTTCCAATCATAAATTCTCCAAGACATCAGCATCGTTCAGGTGCCATAAACTTAGGACAGAGCATCCCTAATTGTGAGCGGAAACAGACCCTGGTCCACCAGCAGTCACATCAATTTAGTTTTAGGCAAACGGTTGGTTTTGTCTTATCTTATGACAACGGAGTGTTTTATCCCCTGGCCGTGCAAGGCAGAGTGATCACGCAGGCAAAAGGTGAATGGGTAGTTGTGGAAACTTTAAGTAACTACATTTAAACTATTAAGTATATTGCATTTAAACTATTAAGTATTTTGATATTGATATAGTCTCAATCAAAGTGTAGCTATGCAGGTTATAATTATCAACTACTAATTTCCACTATAAAGGAAAGTGTCATAAACACATAGTATAAGTGAAGGTCAGGAAAAAAGGGAAGTTTATCAATAGACTCACACCACCTTAGGGTGCAGAGTGATTACTTAAATCCACAGAAGCCGAGGCCATTGAGGCAGAGGGAGCAAGGAATACAGATAATAGATACAGAGGAGATATGATTACCAGGAGGAGGATTAAATGGAGCAATGTGCCTTGGATGAGCGCTTGCCCAAGCGCACGTCCCAGGGACACAAAGGACATATTGCCCCGGCCCACAAGGTACGTGGCTTTCCAGATTCTTGGTGGGGAAAGCCCAAGGGGCTCTTATCCACATTCACAGGCACCTCCACCAAAGTTTCTGGCGGTTTGCAGCATGGCGGGAGGGGCGGATCATGCATCATCCCGGACACAGGAGGGAGAGATCTACATGCCTATGTCACTGTTACCATAAACTTCAACTCTGACCCACTTTCCTCATAGGACCACGACACAACAACAATAGTAGTAACAAAGGCTTGGTAGAGCACTTAGTATGTCCCATGCACTGTTTTAGGTAACGTGCGTGCGTGCGTGCGTGCGTGCGTGTGTGTGTCCTAATACCATCTTACAAAACTGGCTCATTGTTTCTCTGTCTCAGGGGCCCACCTGGCATAACTACCACTACTCTGTCCACCCTGGGATCTTCTATCTTTACAGTCTACCTTGAACACAGATTTGGAACCAGGCACATTTGTATCTGAGTCCCGGCTTTGTTACTATATTGCCTCTATGACTCTGGGCAAATTACAAAAGCACTCTGAACATGTTTCCTCATCTAGCAAAGAGGGGATAACAGTAGCTCCTACTTCATAGGGTTGTTTTACGGTTTGGATTAAAGATGTTAATATATCTATAGCATTCAGAGAATGCCTGGGTGGCCTAGTTGGTTAAACGCCTGCCTTTGGCTCAAGTCATGATCTTAGGATCTTAGGATAAAATCCTGCATTGAGCTCCCTGCTCAGCAGGGAATCTGCTTCTGCCTCTGCCTGCAACTCTCCATGCTTGTACTCTCTTTCTCCATCAAATAAATAAATAAAATCTTTTTTAAAAAAAGCTTAAAAAGCTCGCCTGGATGGCTCAGTGGGTTAAAGCCTCTGCCTTCGGCTCAGGTCATGATCTCAGGGTCCTGGGATCGAGGCCCTCATCGGGCTCTCTGCTCGGTAGGGAGCCTGCTTCCTCCTCTCTCTCTCTCTGCCTGCTTCTCTGCCTACTTGCGATCTCTCTGTCAAATAAATAAATAAAATCTTTTTAAAAACCCAGTCTGACTAGCTTAAAAAATAAAATAAAGCACTCAGAACAGTGCCTGCTACATGGAAGTTCCAAACACATGCTAGCTCTTGTTATTACAGCGTGTAAGATTCTACATCAGGCATAGATACTAGCCTATTTCCTGGGAAGTATTTCCTTCTGGATTGTAAGCAATAATGTGTTGAGAAATGCTTAACAACTAACTCTCCTGGGAAATAGAGGGCTGGGGGGGATGGAAGACCTGATTTAGAGTTTCATGATGTATGTGAAATAAGCACTCTGAGCATGGATGATGTCAGGTTATTAACGTGATGTCGCAGAACTAGAGCTGGCGAGGAATGCTATCCTAAGTGATTTGAAGGGAGAGCCCAGTGTTTAGCACTGAGAGTTTTAGCACCCAGTGTCCCACATCTGGAGTAAACTGGGATGGTACGTCATCTAGGCTGACTAGTCATTTATGTAGTAGACCTAGTTCCCAGCACAGAGCCGGGCATAGAGTAGCTAGTCAAGAAATTCAGAAGAATTTAGTGACTGTTGGGCATTTTGTAAGATACAGAGCAGCAGGTACTCCCTTCTCTGGCTCAGGTCTGGTGGCCCAGCCATGGGTTTGGGCTTCAGACACAGGCTGGCTTTGCCACTGAATAGCTGCTCTTTGCCTGAATTTCCCCAGTTGTGAAATCAAGACAAAAGGACTTACCTCCTAGGGCTGCTGGGACTGTTAAATAAGGAGAGGACTAAGAAAGTGCCAAAGGCACTTTCTGATTCATAGTAATTGCTCAGTAAATGCTAATTAACAAACAACTCCTAATTGTACCCTTCTTCTTACTTCCTCCAGGCTTTACATTAGGTGATTTCTTGCACTCTTCTTGTGTCTTTGGACTCATGGCACTTGGATTTAAAAGAAAAAAATGAGGTACAGTCAAGGATTGGAGAGAGACAACAAGCTAGAAGGCCCAGAGTGGGATTTACTCTGGGAGTCAAAGTCCTACATGGCTTTGGCAGAGTGGGCAATATCCAGGGTGATCTGTGGGGCCTCCCTCCCAGCCTCCAGGCCACCCATGGGCACACAGAATCCTTATCACAGATCTTTCTCATCCAAAGCCAAATTCTTTGGGAAAACAGGTCTTAAAGGGGCCACACCTTAAAACTTGTAAGCCTGGGGGTGCCTGGGTGGTTCAGTCTGTTAAGTGACTGACTCTTGGTTTTGGCTCAGGTCATGATCTCAGGGGTCATGGGATCCAGCCCCACATCTGGCTCTGTGTTCAGTGCAGAGTCTGTTTGAGATTCTCTGTCTCTGCCCCTCCTCCCTCAAATAAATAAATAAAATCTGAAAAAAATTCATAAGCCTGCATCATAGGTTTAAAAAAAGTGAACAAAGATGAAGGACTTGTGGGAATAAACCATGGGATCCCAGAATTCAGGAGAGAGAAGAGAAATGGAAAGAGAAAATGAAAAGCAGCCAAAGACAGCCTTCTCAAGTAACTCTCAGCTTTGCTGAAAGCTGGCCCTGTTGACACAAATACAGAGCTTTCGTTTTTTAGCAAGAAATACTTTTCTGAAGAGCAAAAGAAAAAAAAATTCTCAACTCTCCAGAGTTAGCAGACTGTGCCGCTGAAATGAGATCCGACATGTGACTCATACCCAAGCTAGGGGGAACATCTGGAAATCAGCTTGCCATCCTTTCTTTGCTAGAGTAAATGTCTACCAAGCGAGGAGACCCCAACCCAGAAGGAGAATAAAGTTGTTTCTCAAATCAAATCCTCCTCACCCCACTGCCTGTGATATGGCATGTGCTAACTGAAGGGAGAGCATGTCCCGATTGAAGATATGACACAGAGACTTCTCTCTAGCTTCTGCCTGTCAGTTCCCAGGATCCCCTGGGATGAAAATATAACATTCACTGCAAAAGCAGCAATGCCTTATATTGTGTAATGTCAGAAGAAATTGCAGAGCAGGAACAACAGCTAACATTGCTTCCATTTAGTGAGTGCTCGCTATATGCTGGGCACCTTAGATGGGTCTGATTAAATCCTCACAACAGCCTTAGGAGATACTGCTCCCATTTTACAGAAGAAGAAAATAAGGCTCAGTGGAGGGAGAGTGGTAAAGCTGCTTAAGTTTGTATGGCTGGCAAGCAGTGGATGTGGGGTTTGAACCCTGGTCTCTCTGACCCTAAACTCTATCTACATCTCTGTAAGCTCTCCTTCTCCACCATGTCAATCCAGGGAGCTCTCTTCCCCATGCTTTCTGGGAGCCTGGTCCTACTCTTCATATATGGTGCTAACAGTGTACTCTCCTGGGCACAGAAGAAAGAATTAACATTCTTCAGCTTCTTTCTGGATTAGCTTCCATGGTTAAAAATAAGGCTGGGAAAGTCCCAGCATCCACACTTTGGACTATAGGCTAGCCAGGGCCACCACAAGTAGATGAGCATTTCTCGCATTCTGCAAATGCCCCCAGCCAAGTGGGAAGAGGGGGCAAGTTGGAACAGAAAGCCCACCCTCTACTTGTCAGGCTAGTGAAAGGGGCTCTTCAGTAATTTGCCCACCCAGGGGAAGTGCCTCTGTCATTTGCACGCAGACACATTATGGGTTCACATGGAAAGAAAAATAACTTGGTGACATGATTTGCTGTCAGAATGAAGTCCCGATGTTGATGTTGGAGAGGCTTCCTTTATGAATCCGTAAGTCTGCCCTCCACCCTTCTTCAGGCTGCAGCCTCCCGATTGTCCCAGCTGTGTCCCTCCACTTTTTTTTGGCTCTAAGCAATTCAACATCTATCTCTAGGCCAGGGTCCCCCCAGCATATGTGGCATCACTGAGTGAATGACAAAAAGGCAGCTTCACTGGGAGAACAAACTAGGGGAAAGAAGCCCCTTCCTTGGGGCTGATGCAGACCAGAACACACAGCATGGGAAATGGGGGTGCAGAATGCTGCTCAGCTCCCACTCCCCTCCCCTCTCCCCAAACAGGTGTCCTTATGGGGGAGAGAGCTACTTACTCTTCTGCAGTGGCCCTACTCCTTCTTCACCACCTCTCAACTCTTTGCCAACTCACAACCCTTTCCTTTTTGACTTCCAATTACACTTCCTGTATTTGAGACCTAGAAAATGGATTACTTTGATATTGGGCCTGGACTACTGTCCAGTTCGATATTATGGCTATTGAGAGCAAGATTGACGAGGGGTCTATTTCTATACTCCTCAGAACCCCTAGCACTGGTCTGGGTGTCTAGCAACCTGTCAACAAATACATAGAGAAACAGAATTGTAGGGTGTGTGGGTGAGTGTATGTGTATGGGCGGGGGGGTTGGGGTGGGAGTGATCACACAAAATCCGGAATTGTTTCTGCCCAGAGATGATGCTGCATGTCCTTTTAGGAGCATTCTGCAGAGTCGTATCTTTCTACCCCACCCACTATGCAACACCCTGCTGCCTGGCCTTCTTCTATAACCTAAGGTCTTCCCAATTCACAGGGAGCCCAAACCCCATCATTTAAAGGCATAGTCTCCCTGGGAACCACAGAGGCTAGGATCTGGCCCCACTTGTACCAAGTAGATTTGAGTGTCTTTAGTTGTTCTTTTTGGAGCCCACAGATGAATGATTGGCATTTTGTTAATATTCAAAGGCGCCTCCGCCTGCTGGGGTCCATGTAAGGCAACCACTTCTGCCCATGCTCACTGTAGCAGGAAACACAGGCTGCTGTCTATAAAATAGGAGAATACCTCAGGGAAATGAATTCTCCTGAGAATGGCAGGGTTCATATCTTGAACTACACTCGCAAGCACTGAAGAAATCTATATTAATCATCTGAAATGGAAGGCTATTTTATTTCAGAGTCAGACTGTAGTCAATAGCTGGAAGGACTGCCAGATGATGCCTTCTATTGAACACTGAATGAGGTACCTAGGTGCTAGAGGATGGTGAGGGTACATAGTCCTGCCAGGTGAGAAAGGGCCATGGAGTGTTACTAGGTGTTTAAAGTATGACTGAGGAAAAGAGAAGAAAGCTCAAGGCCTTCCACTTCCAATCTATGTTGAGATTCTTCCCTCCTCAGGATTTTTTTAAAAATCAAGAAAAAAGGCACATAATCTAAATATACCATCATCATGATTTTTAAGTGTATAGTTCAGTTGTGTTAAGTAAGTCACACTGCTGTACAGCCAATCTCTAGAACTCTCTTCCTCTTCCCAAACTGAAACCCTGTGTCCATTAAATATTCACTCCCCACTCCTCCCTTCCCCCAGCCCTTGGCAACTACCATAAACTTTCTGTATCTATGAATTTGACTGCTGTAGGTACTTCATGTAAGCATATGCTTCCTAAGGACTTTATACACACTATAGGGAACATTTCTTTCAGACATTGCTGGATGCAAGGCCCAAATCTGGGTCATAAAGAGACTCCATTTGGCCGATCCCTAGCCTCTAACAGACTGTGCCCCTCTAAGAAGACTTTCTTCTTCTGTCCCTTAAGTCAGTTGTCAGTGAGTTTTGGGCCTCTGTCTTGGGCCCTCTGTTTTTTCCACTCTACACAGTCTTTCTGAACCATTTCATTTACCCTAATGTATCCATGTGCTAAAGCCTCCCAAATGCATATTCTTTATCCCAGCTCTCTCTCTTCTTGTGTTCTACACCAGGATATTCAACTGCCTACTTGGCATCTACTTGGATGTCTCCTTGGCACCTCAGACCCAGCATGTCCAAAACTGAACACTTTCCCCACCCAAATTGCCTCCTTATTCTCTGTTCTCCAGGTAAGTGAATGGCACTATATCACTTGATTGCCTTCTTGCTTAGGACCATCCTTTTCTCCCACTGCTGTACCAACCCAAGCACCTACTCAATCATCAAGACCTATAGATTCTGTCTCAAAGTCTTGCTTATCTGCAGCACCTAAGAATGACGACATCAGGGATAATATAATTCACTCTGCATGGGAAGTAGGCAGAGAAAATCTCACAGATACTTCAGCCAAGTATTGAAGAATGAGTAAGAATATCTCAGGAAAACAGGGGGCTGGATCATTCCAGGCAAAGTAGTGCCTGTGAAAGTACATAAAGAAAAGACAGCACTTGGAGAGAACATTGAACTGTTAGTTCAGTGTCCCTGGAGCATAGAGAAAAAGTTGGGAAACAAAAGGAGAAAGGCTAGCATGGGGGTTCATTCAGGGCTTTGCACATCGTGCAATGGAGTCACATTTTGCAATGGAGCAATAGGAAAATATTTTACAGAACATACTCAAAATTGTGATTACAGATTTCTGGGGGCAGTGTGGGGCATGAGTTGGAGGGCAACGTCATGAAAATAACACTCAATTAATAATGACATCATACATCCCTGATATTTTCACTCCCACATCCCGAAGGACTTGTCTATGACCTGTGCTATGCTTCACTTCTCAACCTAGGCCTCATTTCCTTGACTCCTACCTCTATCTTGTCTCCTATTTGGAACCTTCCACTCTATCCTTAAACCTGAGCTTGATAACCTCCCTCAGGTACTGGATTTGACTTCTTTAGTAGGACTAGCATTCCCACTTGTTGAAATCAACCCCAACCCCAACGTAGACTCAAGCACAGGAAAGTCTGGGGCTAGTCTGACTGGGATGCCCACCAACTGGCTGACATATATATATAAACACCAAGTTCAAAGGGGCAGAGTTATGTTGGAAGGAGGAATACAAAGAAATGGTTTCAAAATTAGGCTGAAGTGAAAGCAAAGCTAGAGTAAGTTGAAACATAATTGGGTGGATTTGGGGGGAACATTAATGACTGAGTTGTTTTTGTTGTTGTTTTTGGTGTTGGGTCTTCATTTCAGTCTGGTTGGTGATTGGAATGTGAGCGGGATGGGTGAATTTAAAAGGCAAGAAGCAGCACAAACTCTTTCAGCCCTCCCCCACAACCAAACCCCTTTGCTAATAAGAGCTAGGACTTCCTTGAGTATATCTATATTAGCACTTTGGGTCCCTCTTTGTCTCTTGTCTTCCCTCTGCACAGCCCTTTAAGCCAACTTAACCCATCCATACACTGCTTTTCCACTTCCTCAGTTAAAAGCAAGCCACAAACCCCTACTAGTTTACATGGAAATCATGCTTTAATACTGATTACTCACTTCAAACCTTGTCCTTGATTTAATTCTACTTTTACCAGTTCTGAACTTTTATTGGAACCGTTTTCTTGATTTCTGCTAAGCATCAGGCCTGGTCTCTATGGCGTTAAACCTTCAACTCTTCCTGGTGAATGGTGGTTTACCTGTCCTTCTAGCTCTTGGGACACTGGGTTAGCTATAAAAGACTCCATTTAGGGTGCCTGGGTGGCTTAGTCGGTTAGGTGTCTGCCTTCACCTCAGGTCATGATCCCAGGGTCCTGGGATCAAGTCCCACATTGTCCAGTTCCTTGCTCACTGGAAAGTCTGACTCTCTCTCTCTCTCTGCCCCCTGTTTGTGCTCTCTCTCACTCTTTCAAAATAAAAATAAATAAAATCTTTCTTTAAAAAAAAGACTCTCTTTATACTTTGGTCCTACAGACCCAAAAATCCTGATCCCAACTAACTTATAATTGGACCAAGTACATATTATCTCTCCATTCAACTCCCCCCACCCCGAATAAAGGAGGATTGGAGTAAAAACCCTTCCTTGTAGACCCAGTGTTTGAGCTCATAGGGTCAGCAAGAGCCTATGATCCTCAGATCTCAGGATTAGCTGGGAGAATATGTATGTGTTTGTGAGTGTGCGTGTGTTGGTGGGGGAAAGGTGCGGGAATAAAGACTGGAAAGAGAATTCTTGGTAAGCAAGGAATATATGAAAAAGATAGAAGATAGGGTGAATGTGCTCAAACCATGATCAAGACTGAATGGCACAATATTGAATAACTTAACGATAATAAAAAGCCTAGAAAAGGGGGCGCCTGTGTGACTCAGTTGGTTAAGCATTTGCCTTTGACTCAGGTCATGATTCCAGGGTACTGGGATCGAGCCCCACCTCTGGCTCCCCACTCGACAAGGGAGTCTGCTTCTCTCTCCCCCTGCTCTTGCGCTGCCACTCACTCTCTCCCTCTTAAATAAATAAATAAATAAAACCTTAAAAAAAGAAGTCTTAGAAAAAGAAATTAATTTGGATGGTTGTACAGCTAAGCAGGAGCAGAAGCAGGGTCTCAAGCTTGATTGTCTCTCCAGGTGCCCACAACAGCTTAGGATTTGTACCATTCCTTGGAATGTTAGAGGTTGCCCCATGGTTCTGCCCAGGTATTCAGAGGTAGTAGATGAAGAAACTGGTTGGTGTGGAACAGCTTGTTCTTTTTTTTCACAGAGAACCTTATTAAGGTATGACTTTCATATGGGAAATATAACCATATATATTACATATTACATAAGTAAATGAAATGCACCTGTTTTAGGCATGTAGTTTGATATTCTGACTAATGTACACACCCGTGTAAGCACGACCATTAAAATCAAAACATAGAATATTTCCATCATCCAAAAAGTTTTCCTCATGCCAATTCTCAGCTCCAGGCAACCAGCAATTTGCTCTTTAGACAATATTATTATATGTGTCTTTTCTAGAGTTTAATATTAACAGTATCATACATATGTGGCTTTTTGTCTGTTTTTTTTAAAGATTTTATTTATTTATTTGACAGAGAGATCACAAGTAGGCAGAAAGGCAGGCAGAGGAAGAGAGGAGGGAGCAGGCTCCCTGCTGAGCAGAGAGCCCAATGTGGGGCTCGATCCCAGGACCCTGAGATCATGACCTGAGCCGAAGGCAGAGGCTTTAACGCACTGAGCCACCCAGGCGCACTTTTTGTCTGTTTTTTTAATCAGCATAATACTTTTGAATTTCATCCACACAACACGTACCAGTATTATATTCCATCTTATTGTTGAGCAGAATTCTCTTGTATGGATGCACCAGTTTGTTTTTTCGTTTACCTATTGTTGGACATTAAAGCTATTTCCAGTTTTTGGCTATTTAAAATAAAGCTGCTATAGACATTCATGTACAAGTCTTCATGTGGACATATGTTTTTACTTCTCTTAGATAAATACTTAGAAATAGAATTACTGGACCAAATAATAAGTGTATGTTTAACTTTGTAAGAAACTGCCAGATTGCTTTCTAAAATGGTTGTACTATTTGTGTTTCTACCAGCAATGAGTTCCAGTTACTCCATATTCTCACCAACACAGTCTTTTTAATTTTAACCATTCTTCGAGTGTGAAGTATTATCTCACTGTGGATTTAATTTTTATGTCTCATAACAAATGACATTGAGCATTGTTTCATATGTTTAATGTCCATTTGTATTTTTTTTCTTGGTGAGTGTGTGTTCCACTCTTTTGCCTGTTTGTTTTTTTAATTAAGTTGTTTTATTTGAATTGTAGAAGTTATTGTACACTTTGCATATAGTATAAGAACTTTCTAATAGTAAATTACCAGTTCTCCCATTTCTGTCTTTAGGTAATTATTGTCATGAACTTTTCTTATATATATGTTATAAACTCATAGCATGTTTTTATTATAGTATGTTGTTATTGTGTAAAGAGTCAATTATCTTTTAAAAGAATTTAAGGAGTTTTCAACAATTTATATATTTACACATATGGCAACCACTCTTGGGATCTTCAGTGTGGATTTGTATTTCCATCTGCTGTCATTTTTCTTCTGCTTGAAAGAGTTAAGGATGATGTTACTTGTGGGTTCTTCTTAGATGGCATTTTTTATGTTGAGGTATGTTGCTTCTAAACATACTTTGATGAGGATATTTTTACCATGAATGGATGTTGTATTTGGTCAGTTGCTTTTTATGTGTCTATTGAAATGATAATATAGTTCTTATCCATTCTCTTATTGATGTGATGCATCATGTTGAATGATTCGTGAATACTGAAACACCCTTGTAACCCAGGTGAGTGTGAATGATTTTTCTTAATGTATTGTTGAATTCAGTTTGCTAGTATTTTGTTGAGGATTTTTACACTTATGTTCATCAAAGATATTGGCCTGTAGTTCCCTTTTTCTAGTGGGGTCCTTACCTGGTTTTTATATCAGGGTATGACAGCCTCATAAAATGAATTTGAAAGTGTTCTTTCCTTTTCTAGTTTTTAGAATAATTTGAGAAAAATAGATAATTACTTTAAAAAAGGAATAGGAATTAATTCTTTAAATGTTTGATAGAATTTGGGGCACCTGGGTGGCTCAGAGGGTTAGGCCTCTGCCTTCAGTGCAGGTCATGATCTCGGGGTCCTGGGATCGAGTTCCACATTAGGCTCTCTGCTCGGCGGGGAGCCTGCTTCCCCCTCTTTCTCTGCTGGCCTCTCTGCCTATTTGTGATCTCTCTTTCTGTCAAATAAATTAATAAAATCTTTAAAAAAATTTTTTGAAAGAATTTGTGTGTGAAGCTTCACAGTCGGCTCCTGGCCTTTTGTTTGTTGGGATTTTTTGATTATCATACAATTTTTTTTTGGTTACCGATCTGTTCAAATTTTTTATTTCTTTCTGTTGCAGTTTTGGTATTTTATATGTCTAGGAATTTATCCATTTCTTCTAGGTTGTCCAGTTTGTTGGCATATCATTTTTCATATTCTCTTATAATCATTTGTGTTTCTGTGGTGTTGGTTATTCTTTCTCCTTTCTCACTAGTGATTTTATTTATTTGAGTCCTTTCTCTTTTTTTTCTTGATAAGTCTTTCTAGAGGCTTATCAATTTTATTGTGTTTTTTTCAAAAAACCAGCTCCTCATTTCACTGATTTGTCCTATTATTTTTTGTTTCTATAGCATTTATTTCTGCTCTAATCATTATTATTTCCTTCCTTCTGCTGGTTATAGGTTTTGCTTGTTTTTCTTTTTCTAACTCCTTTAGGTGTAAAGCTAGGCTGTTTGAGGGTTTTCTTGTTTCTTGAAGTAGGCCTGTATTGTTATATACTTACTTCTTAGAACTGCTTTTGCTGCATCCTAAAGGTTTTGGATCATTGGGTTTTTGTTTTCATTTGTGTACATGTAGTTATTTAAAATTTTTTCTTTTTTATTCCTTGTTGACCCATTCATTGTTTAGTAGCATGTTGTTTAACCTCCATGTGTTTTTGGTTTTTCCAGATTTATTTCCTGTGGTTGACTTCTGGTTTCATAGTGTTGTGGTCAGAAAAGATGCATGGTATCACTTTCATCTTCTTGAGTTTGTTCAGGCTATTACATATATACATATATTAGCCCACAAATATAATATCATGTATTAGATATATATATCTCATATATTAGATATATAATAGATAATATATATATTACATCCATTTATTCCACTGTAGCATTCAAAGCCATTGTTTCCTTGTTGATTTGCTATTTAGATGATCTGTCAATTGATATAAGTGGGGTGTTAAAGTCCCCACTATTATTATAGTATTAATTCCTTTATGTTTGTTATTACTGTTTTATGTATTTGACTACTCCCATGTTGGGTGCATAAATAGTTACAACTGTTATATCTTCTTGTTGGATTGTCCCTTTTATTATTATATAGAGTTCTTCTTTGTCTCTTGTTACAGTCTTTGTTTTAAAGTCCATTTTGTTTGATTAAAGTATTTCTTTTTTTTAAAATATTTTATTTATTTATTTGACAGAGAGAAACACAGCAAAAGAGGGAACACAAGCAAGGGGAGTGAGAGAGGGAGAAGCAGGCTTCCTGCCCAGCAGGCAGCCTGATGCAGGGCTCGATCCCTGGTCTCTGGGATCATGACCTGAGCTGAAGGTAGTTGCTTAACCAACTGAGCCACCCAGGCGCCCCTGATTAAAGTATTTCTACTCTAGTTTTATTTTGACATATGTTTGCATGATAGGTATTTTTCCATCCCCTCACTTTCAATCTGCAGGTGTCTTTAGTTCAAAAATGAGTCTCTTGGAGGCAGTATATACATAGGTCTTATTTTTCTAATTCCTTCTGTCACCCTACTTCTTTTTATTGGAGCATTTAGTTCATTTACATTCAAAGTAATTATTGATAGATATGTATTTATTGTCATTTTATTATTTGTTTTATGGTTGTTTTTAAAGATTTTCTCTGATCCTTTCTTGTCTTCTTTCTTTCATGGTTTGCTGGTTTTCTTTAGTGATATATTTGGATTTCTTTCTCTTTACTCTTTGCATATTTGTTAGTGGTTTTGGATTTGTGGTTAACATTAGCTTTGTACATAACCTCTTCTGCATATAACAGTCTATATTAACTTGATGGTCATTTGGGTTTGAACACATTCTTTTATTTTCAACTCCCCATTTGGAGTATATGCTGTCATATTTTACATCCTTTTATTTTGTGAGTTATTTTACTGATTTTTAACAGAAATATTAATTTGTATTTCTTTTGTGTTTCCTACTTTCATACTGTCATTTTTGTTTCTCCTTTCTACTCAAGAAGTTTACTTTAATATTTTTTCCAGGGCTGGTTTAGTGGTCATGAACCCTTTCAGTGTTTGTTTGGAAAATCTTTACCTCTCCTCCTATTCTGAATGGTAGCCTTGCTGGATAAGGTATTCTTGGCTGCAGATTTTTCCCATTCAACATTTTAAATTTATCATTCCATGCCATTCTGGCTTACAAAGTTTCTGCTGAGAAATCTCCTGCTAGCCTTATGGGTTTTCCCTTCGTAATTTATTTTCTTCTTTTGACTTGCTAAAATTTTTTTATTTATCATTATATTTTTCCATTTAATTACAAGATGTGTTAGTGTGGATCTGCTGTTGTTGATTTTGATAAGAGTTTTCTCTGCATTCTGGATCTGGATATCTGTTTTTTCCCCAGATTAGGGAAGTTTTCAGCTACTATTTCTTCAAATAAAATTTCTGCCCCCTTTTCCTCTCTTCTTCTGGGACTTCTATTATATGAATGTTATTATGTTTGATGGAGTCACTGAGTCCCCTGTGTCTATTCTTATTTTGCATAATTCTCTTTTCTATCTTTGGTTCAGCTTAATTACTTTCCATTACTCGGTCTTCTAGGTCACTAATTTGTTCCTCTGCTTTTTTTATCTTGCTGTTCATTCCTTTAAGCATATATGTCATTTTCTTCTTTCAGTGCTTTATTTCTGCTATCTTATTCCTCATCTCTGTGTTAGGGGTCTCACTCATGTCTTCTACTCTTTTCCCAAGTTCAGTGAGTATCCTTATGATCATTACTTTAAATTCTCTATCAGGTATATTATTTATATCTGATTTGCTTAGTTTTCTGGCCATGCATGGTCTTGTCCTATTTTTTCATTTGGGACAAACTGCTCTATCTTCTCATTTTGTCTAAGACTCTGTGTCTGTTTTTCTGTGTTCAAAAAGTCAGCTGTGTCTCTTCTTCTTAAGGGTAGTGGTCTTATGAAGAAGAAGTCCTATAGTGCCATGCAATGTAGTGTCCCCTGTTCCCCAGGGACTGATGCTTCAGGAAGTATCTCCAATGTGTGCTGCATATTCTCTGCTGTTAAGTCCTTGCTACTTTATCCTTCAGGCCAATTGTCTGCAGAGGCTCTCTTTGCCTTTTGTGGGCAGTATTTGGTCCCTGGCCTGAATGTAGCACATTTTAACTAGGTGTTCTCTGGTCTGCTTGTAACATGAGATCTGTTGCCACTGCCACCTGAACCAATGCCTCGCAAAACTCCTGGGTGAATAGATGTGGTGTTGCAGGGCTTTGGGCGAGTCTTTTGGGGGAGCGGTCCTGCACTGCTGGGATAGAGGCAAGCATGACTGGGAGGGGCACTTCCACTGGAGTGGGTGGGGGGAATGGGGCTTGGTGTAAGCAGTTATCTGTTAAGTGTATCTGTGCTGCACTCGTTCCTGCAAGTGGTCCTGTGCTTATGCTGAATAGAGGGAGGGAAATGGTGCCTGCCAGGTCCTTTGTTCCCAGGTCTCTCTGTGAATGCTGCCTCTCTGGGACATGCTTCAAGAGAAGCAACTAACTTCCTTACTGTGTAACCCAGGTGTCCTTCAGATCATTGTTTCCACACTGTATGTCTGGAGGTTGTTTGCTTGCCTTCTTTCCAAGAGCAGCCCCAGTGCCTCTGGGCTCACCCCAAGCCAAGCCTACTGAGCTTTAGAACTCCAGGCTTTAAGATAAGCTGGTTGCAAGAACTCACAAAATGTGGCCTTTCTCACTTTCCAAGCCAATTTCTATCTGGATTCATTTTCCCTATGTGCTCCCCTGTCTGCTAGTCTGTCTCTCACCCTTCTCTGAGACCATGGCTCCACTGCAGTGGCCAAAATCTGTTTCTCTCCCAAACTGAAATTCCTCATTTCCTACCTTTTTCAATGTTGCCTCTTCTCTACCTTTAGTTATGGAGTTTGTTCTGCCAGTCTTCAGGTCATTTTTGGGGGTTATTTATGATGATTTGACAGTTATCTAGTTGTATTTGTGGGATGAAGTGGGCCTAGGGTCCTCTTACTCTATAACCATCTTCCTGTATCTCCAGAAACATGCAGATATTCTTCATCTGTTAAATTTTAGGATCATAATCAACTAATTCTGTCTAGAATGTTAAATTTTAGGATCATAATCTACTAATTCTGTCTAGAATGAAATAGTCTCATACACATGAATTTTTATTCCCAAGTAACTAAAATAGCTTGCAAAGAAGGCTCAGTTCTAGGCAGGTCTCAGTGGGCTGCCCAATGGATAAACAATATGCTCAAGTCTCTCAGCCTCTTGGGAATTCAGAGACTTTTACATGGTGGCATTTTGTTGTCCATCAATAACTTATCACTACAGTCACAATATGTACTAAAAGAGTGGGCAGGAGATGGTTTACCGTGTAAAACAGTTGGAGGAGTAGTGTTAGCCTATGGGGTTGGTTGGGCCTAATCCTTTACCATTCCTGAACCCTGCTTTATTTTTGTAGAGTTGTGAGCAGTGACACCTCCCTTCACGTCTGGGAAAATTTATGAATGAAGACTTGATCCAGCTAACCACACAGTCTAAGTTAATCCTGAGTTGCCATTAATACCCCTTTGCTGTAGGAGCTAGTTTCTTAGGAGACCTCACTATTGACCAGGGATTGGGGAATAATTCTAATGGTAAAGAATTCTATTATTCAAATGGTGTATTACTCACTGCCTTTGCATAGTACCCCAGCTATACCAAGCACAGGCATCAAAACTACAAAGAAAACTTTCTGTCCCCAAGGACTTGACATCCATTCGATCTCTCATTAGAAAGCCAAATTTGGATTCCTGCTCTGGAGGGTGCTATTTAAAGCTCTCCACATTTGCATCTACCTGTCATCATCTGCAGATGGGTGGCCAGGTGCATCCTTTAGATGAGCTCTTGGAGGCATCCCTCTGTGCTACATCTCCTAGACACAGCAAGTACATTTGTTTCCCAACCAGTGGGCATGAGATTTACATAGAGAAAGCCATGGCACACCTTCCAGAGGCACATCCTCTTTCAGAGCAATTAGCTCTTTCTATTTAGCACTTCTGTAATTCCAATTGTTGGCCAGAACCTGAAGGATATATAAACTAACCAAAAGAACTTCTAGGCCCCTCCCCTGGTGAGCCTATAATGAAAATAAGAGGGATATTATCCAGTTTCTGAGTCCAGAAGGAGCTTTCCTATTGTCTGTGCCCCCAACTGAAGAATGGCTACCTGAAGCCCTTAAAAGAGGTGGTCAGCTTGGTAGCATTTCTGCTTTGGTCTTTGCATATTTTTACCATTCTCAGTTTCTTCTGGGTTACTGCTTAACTGGCCTAGTGACCAGTGTTGTGGAAAAGGTAATTGCCCACTCTGTTACCATGTCCTTTAAAAGCTTGCAGGGATACCTGGGTGGCTCAGTTGGTTGAGTGTCTGCCTTGGGCTCAGGTCATGATCGTAGGGTTCTGGGATTTAGTTGTACATTGTTCTCCTTGCTCAGCAGGGAGCCTGCTTCTCCCTCTGCCTGCTACTTTCCCTGCCTATCCTCTTCCTCGCTCTCTCTCTCTCATACTCCCTCTTTAGCAAATAAAAAAGTAAAATCTTTAAAAAAATAAAAATAAAAGCTTCTTGCATGCCCATAATACTGCAGTTCCCTGTCTTAGGGCTTGGGAACGAGTTTAGGCTTAACAACCAGCTCCTAGAATCTCTTCTCCTTGGTTGTTTTCAGACTACATTATTATTGAGTGCTGCCAGTTACTGCAGGCTCATGAAAACTAAAAGTGCACACTTTGCTCCAACTCTGCATGTAGTGATGTCACGTGGGTGTCTTTAAATTATCCAAATAGGAGTATTTATACCATGAAAATAAAAAAACACTACAAATCAGAGGCCCCCCTCTCCCAAAGAACTATTATACAATGACCAAAAAAAACCATTGCTTATACCTTACCTCCCTATCTTTGACAAATCCTATTTGATTTTATAGCCTGGGAAAGATACTTTTCTTTTCTCTGAACCTACAGTTTTTGAGGTAGTTGCTTCAGGGAACTTCTTTTTGACTTGAAATGATCATATCAAGGGAAAAGGGCCATCCCATCTCTTTGGCCTGCTAGGTATAAGGAACATCCCTCTGATCAGAACTACAGTAGTCCCTCTGGCTCAACTTGCCTCAAGCAGTGTATCAGACAAGCTTCCATCTGGTTTCTTTGGGTTTCTATTTGAATTTGCCAAAGGAAAGGTGTGGCAGTGGTATATGTAGACACCCTGCCAAGTGACAAACCAGCATCAGAACTATGAAGTTTCAGTATCCAACCCTGAGTCTTTGCTGCCAAAACTCCCACTCCTGTACAAAATCACTGGTAATTTCTAGTGGTAGTCCTATTTTGCATGGAAGACATTCTACTCTAGGTGTGCAGGGAATGTGGGACATATTACATAATTGGTCTCTTGATTGGCAGATCACAAAAATGATAACACATGCTCATATAGTACTTACTATGTACTAATCACTATTCTAGGTGTTTTACATACATTAACTAATTTAGTTCTCACATCAACTCTAAAATGAGTACTACTATATCACCATTTTACAGATGAAGAAGACACTGAGACATAAGAAGGTTAACTAACTTGCCTGAGGTCACATAGCCTGCAGTTAGTAGAATCAAGTGGTAGACCCAGACCATCAACCTGTAGATGTTATGCTATTAACCAATACATTAAACACTATATAACTACATAATTGCCTACTAACTCAATGAAGTTAGCAAGTCTCCTGCGATAGCATGACAGTTTGCCCCTCAACAGAGCCAACATGTGCTTGGCACTTGTATTCAGGAAGAACTTTACTGAGCAACACATTTCTGTTCTGGTACTGAACTTTGGTTGCTGGCTTAGGACTAGTATGATATGATTTTTCCTCATAAGCACAGTTCAGAGATGATCTCAAGGGTACAGATCCCAAGCCCTACCCCCTGAATTTCAAAGCTGGCATACCCAAGAGTTGACCTGCAGTTTTCCAATATAGCTGTCAATATTCCCCATCAAACATACACTAAAATCAGCTCCTCACACATATCACTCATTGGCAACTATGAAGAGTGTGTATCCAAAGGCTGGGAAAGCAGGTATGAATGTTTTCCAGGGGGTCTGGTCCAGTCATGTACTAAGGTTGGCTTGTACTTGCTCAGGAGAGCCACTGTTAGAGTTTTAGGAATGTCACAAACTGGTTGTGAGCATAGCATTAAAAACTAAACCATATAGACTTTTAACTAAAGTACATAAACACAAAGGTAATAAATACTCAAAACTTACCACTTCCAAATTATTTCACAACATTTTCCACCCTCTATGCTCTGGAGGTTGTTTATGACTAGTGTATCTGTACAGTGGAAATAGATTAGAATAGTGGACTACAGCCTATCGCTTCCCAACTCTACGTGTACTGATGCCATGCTGGTAGCTTGAAGCATGATGGCTCAAAATTGGCCACAGTGGGAATACTTATAACATGAAAATGAGCAAACATAACTGGGGCTTTTCCTTCGGGAGAGCTAGTTATTAGACATTTACTAGGACACCACTAGTCCCTGTTTTCTGATCTACAGTGGCATTGTCCTCTCCCACCAGAGACATGTTCAGTCCAATAGTACAGACCATATAAGGCCCACATGCTATAAAGTATGAATTCACAGCAGCATGTGAGTTCATACCTCCAGATCAAGGCCTTGAAGACCCAATCTCCCCAACACAAAGCATCACTGATCTGAGATGGTGTAGCTATGACAGTCAGTTTGTGGATGTCTGCCTGCTCCCTTCCAAGAACCAGCCTCTGTTTTAGGTGCTGGTGATGTAACTGAACAAAACAGACTAAATTATTCACCTTATTATGGTTTTGTTCTGTGTTGGGGTGGAAAAAGAAAATAAGCATGGAAGAAAACATATCAGTAACATGATTTCATACAGTCATGTGATAGACATAGGGTTGAGAGGTTGTTGGACTGTTACTGTAGAGAGGTTGGTCAAGAAAGGCCTCTCTAGTGTAGTGACATTTAAGCTGAGGTCTGAATGATGAGAAGGAGCCATCCATATGACAGTCCAGGGGAAAGTGTTTCAAGCAGCATGAACGGTAAATGCAAAAACCCTGAGACAGGAGAAAGCTATGTTTGCATCCTAGTGCTTAAGAGCACGGGTTCTGAATTCAGTCCACTTGGGATTGTCACTGCCCCAGCCATCTGCTCTGTGACCCTTGGCAAATCATCTGATTTCTCTGGACTTAAGTTTTCTTATCTTTAAAATAGGTATAATAATAGAACAGGCATCATAAATAGCCATGAGGCTTAAATGAAATGATGCATGTAAACTGCTGGCATGTAGTAACTAATCAATAAATGCCACCTATTACTACTATTTTTTCAGACTTTTTGTATTTATTAATATTTGATTTTTCAAGCCACTCTATTGGGGTATGAGCAACATAAAAATGCAGTGCATATTTAATGTATATAACTTAATGAGTTTGGAAACGTGTATATTTTCCCAAAGTCATCACAGCAATCAAGGCCATAAACTTATCTATTACCTTCAAAAGTTTCCTTCTGCCCCTTTTATTATTTACTCTAAAATTTTAAAAAATATTTTTCTTTTGTAATAAGGGTACTCAACATATAACCTACCCTTTCAGCAAATTTTCCAGTATACAACAGTGTTCTTAACTCCAGGTCCTATGTTGTACAGTAGACCTCCTGAACTTATTCACCTCACATAATTGAAACAGTGTACCTTTGACCTACACTTTTCCATTTATCCTTCCCCCAGTCCCTGAGACAACTATTCTACTCTCTGATTCTTTAAGTTTTACTAATGTAGATTCCTCATAAAAGTGGGATCATGCAGCATTTGTCTTTTTGTGTCTGGTTTATTTCACTTCACCTAATGTCCTCCAGCTCCATCCATGCTGTCACAAATGGCAGGATGCCTTTTGCAGGTTAAATGCTATTCCACTGTATGCATGCAACCCGTTTTCTTTATCCACTCATTTGTTGACAGGTTGTTTCCATACCTTGGCTGTTGTGAATAATCCTTCAATGAATGCAGGAGTGTGGCTATCTCTTCAAGATCTTAACTTCAAGTCCCTTGGATATATATCCCAAAGTGGAACTACTAAATCATATGATTATTCTGTCTTTAATATTTTGAGCAATTGCCATACTGTTTTTCATAGTGGCCACACCAGTTTACATTCCCACCTGATTACTATTAGTATAAACACTACTGGTGGTCACTGCCTGTGGACGGGATCAGTAATTCTGGAGACATTCCATGAAACAGTGAATGGGAGAGAGTTCCCAGAGTTTGGTGTGGTCTATTACACAGTGTCCAACCTTCTCCTAGGGCCTCAGCTTTCTTTGGCTACAGGCCTCAAAGTACTTATTTCAAGACTCAGGCTTTCCAATTTATAAGAGAACAATACAGTTACCCAGTGCTTCATGCGTCCCCTCAGCCCTGGGCCGCACAGAACACTGCCCACCCTGGGGGTGTGGGAGCAGCAGGTAAAGAAACTGTCCTCATCCTGTGTAGGAACACAGTTGCTCCTTTCAACCTAGACTCCAGGTCTCAGGTTACTGCTCAGCTCATATATTCTGCCATAGAGTCCAAGGATAAGAGACCAACTTGCTGCAGGGTTTCATTTATTTCCCTTGACGAGACTCTATGTTCCTTCATAACTTTGAAAAATAGAGATTTCTACCCCTACCTAAAAGGCAATGATCACCACATGCACATACTGACTTCTAATCTCTGGGACAAGTTCTGTGAGGCCTCTCTATGAAATTGGCCCTTTGGGGGCCTATAATTGTGTTCATTTCTTGGAAGTTCAAAGTAGAAGTTTCAACTCAGCCAAGGCAAACTTACTATAATATGATTTGGCTTAAGCAATGTCCTAAATATCTCTAGCACTTAGTAGGATGGAACAGAACATAGCTTTTAACAGTTGTTTAGCATAGATGCTCAGAGTGTGGACTACATGGTCAGGCTACCTTGATTTGAATTCCAGCTCTTCCAATTACTATATGACCTTTGGGTAAGTTACTTAAGCCATCTGTGCCTTAGTTTTATAATCTATAAAATAAGGGTCAGAACAGGATCAGGAAAATAATAAGTGCTCAGCAAATGTTGGCCATTATTTTAATTATCAACAGTTTATATGATCTCCTGCACAGACAGTCTGTTCTCTATCTGGATGGCATTCTATTTTATTTTCTGATGGGCTTTCAAAAACAGAGCAAAGTAAAACAAAGTGAAAACATGGTTTGGCCTGTCCAGAACTGCCCATAGTTGCCTGTCCACACTGCAAAGTGCAGATTCCAAAGGCCAGAGGTGGAATTCCTTTTTCCCAGCTTTACTGGGGTATAATTCATAAATTAAAATTGCATATATTTAAGATGTACAATGTGATGGTATGATATATGTATACATTATGGAATGATTACCCAAATCAAGTTAAATTTACACATCCATTACCTCACATAGTTATCTTTTTATTTGTTTTTTTGGTACAGCGAGAATGCTAAAGATCTATTCTCTTAGTAAATTTCACGTATATAGTACAGTCTTATTAGCTACAGTCACCATGTAGTACATTACATCCCCAGAACTTATCATCTTATAAACTGGAAGTTTGAATCCTTTGACTAATATCTCCCATTTTCCCCACCCCAACTCCCATTAACCATCATTTTATACTCTGATTCTATGAATTCTACTTGTTTAAACCTCGGAAGTGAAATTCTTTTTTTAAAAAAAAAATATTTTATTTATTTATTTGAGAGAGAGAGAGAGAAAGCCAGAGACAGATCAGGAGCAGAGAGGGAGGGGCAGATGGAGAGGGAGAAGCAGACTCACCACTGAGCAGGGACCCCCACATGGGGCTTTATCCCAGGACCCTGAGATCATGACCCGAGTTGAAGGCAGATGCTTAACCAACTCAGCCACCCAGGCGCCCCTCAAAATGAAATTCTTAAACCAACCCCTGTCTGGCCTAGATGTCACTCATCCAGGTATAGCATCCCCTTGGGTCAATCAAGGTTGTTTATAAATGCCTGAAGTTTACCCAGTTCTTCTGAGTATTATTCTACCATTGCTCTGCTCTGACATTGCTACCCCTTTATCTAAGGGGAATGGGTTCCTCTAATCTTTGATCATAGCCATGGCTATAAAGGCTCTGTTCACCTCTGCTCAGGTTCTGGTCTATCCAACTAGACTGTACATACCCTAGTGAAGCAGATTCCATCAGTATCAATAAGGGACCATTCAATAAAGAAGTTGTGGTACATATATACAATGGAATACTATGCCTCCATCAGAAAGGATGAATATCCAACTTTTGTAGCAACATGGACTGGATTGGAAGAGATTATGCTGAGTGAAATAAGCCAAGTAGAGAAAGTCAAGTATCACATGGTTTCACTTACTTGCAGTGCATAAGGGGTAACCTAGAGGACAGTAGGAGAAGGAAAGTAAATGGGAAGTAGGGTAATCCAGGGAGAGAAATGAAACAAAAGAGACTTTGGACACAGAAACAAACTGAGGGACTTGGAGGGAGGGGGTGGGGAGGTGGGAGAGCCTGGTGGTGGGTACTGAGGGCACCTATTACATGGAGCACTGGGTGTGGGGAATGGGGAATGAATTTTGGAACACAGGAAAAAAATTAAGTAACAATAAAAAAAATAGGGGACCATTCTATCACAGAAGATTCCCAGCACCAGTGCCCATTTTCCCTGTCTGATTCTCCACGAACCTTGTTGTGGACATCATCAATGTCCTTGTAAAAGAAGCTTTTTAAGAAGCTTTCAATCAAACCTTTTTAAGAAGTATGTTGTCACTTCCTCAAGTGTTTGGTGACAGAATACTCAGATCATGGAAGTCTAGAACAACTTACACACAGTGGCTTCATACTGCTGGTTTGCCCTCTGGGCACATGAGGTATGAGCTTAGGATATCAGCAAGGCAGAGGTTCCAATAAACTAAGAAATATATTTGGAAAAATTCTGATATGAAACAAAGCACCAAAATAGCATCTCAAGAAAAATAACTTTGCACTGCTCTAATGCCTATTTACAGTTTAGTATTGTTTATATTTTCAGTTATAGATGTAAAGTATATACATTTCTGTGCTTAGGGTTTCTAAAGGTTTACAATCTAGCTGCCATGTGTCACATTACTCAAGTGGTTAGAGTTTGCCATATGCTATATCCTAAGCAGCCAGAATTTCTAAGGGGACCTTAGAATCTGGAGTACTATGAGATGGGAAGGGAACTTCACCCAAGAAAATTTATGTAACAGGGAATTTCACTGTTGTCAAGACCCATCCACAACTAGCAGAAGTGGTTCAGTAGGGGCCACAAAAACTTGACCAGGTAGAGTGGCAACTCATTGAGTTTCAGGGTCACTCATACTTGGCCTTTGGTGGTTCCCACTTCCTAACATTATTCCAGCTGTCCAGACGTTTGTGGCCCATCCCAGTCCCTAAGTATGAGACCTATGGGAATCCTGGCAACTAATACGACTCTCTCCAGAACCCCGTGAACTCTGACACCTGTATCCAGGTCAAAGATAAGTCCAGGCAACCTTAAGACCAGTTTCTTCCACTCCTAACACCAGTACACTCCTGGGACACTATCACATGCAAATTCACTCCCATTCTGACATTTTCCACAGCTACAAAGCCATCCTTGTGATGGCAGTAGTTATCTTAACAAAAAAAATTCATGTTTGTCTCCTGACTCCATCCATACCATCCATTCATTTATTTGCTCAATAAATATATATTGATTGCCTAGCATTCTGAATATTGTGGAAATGGTATTGAAAAGGAGCAACAAGGTCTTTGACCACAAAGGTGTAATTGTCTGGGAAAGAAGAGAAAATAAACAAGTAAACAGATGGCTTAATTAATCAATCCAATCGGCAGATGTTGATTAATTCCACCAAGAAAATTAATGGAATAATGTGAAACAAAGTCACTGGTAGGAGTCACCTCTAGAGAATGTGATCAGAAAAGACTTCTTCAAGAAGGTAAGACTGGAAGGACAAAAAGGAACTAGCCATTCAAGAGACATGAAGGCCTAAGGAAGAGCAAATGCAAAGGCCCAATGGCAGGAAAGGGCCTCAGTTTCGGGAGCAGAAAGAAAAAGCTGAAGTATGGTGAGTTGGTGGGAGACTGGTTCAAAATGAAGATGTAAAGGTAGGCAGAGTCCACCACCATCTTATTTATCTTACCAAATCCTCTGCCTCTGTGGACTTCCCAGCCATCTGGCCCAGCTTCATCCATCTGTGTACCATCCACCTACAGACTGAGTCAAAGAGTTTAATCAGTCCAATGCTAGAAGAATTTCCCTGCTGCTATACCGCCTACCAGCCACATGACCAATCCACCTACTCCGCCATGGCAGAAATTGCCTGTAACATCTCACTGTACTCCTGCTTTGCAAACACCTCCTTTCATAGCAACTGTAGCCTTTGCCTCACTATTTTTTCCCACTTCAAGTATCAGGGACATCCTTGCTGTCAGTTTGTACCCTGGGGGAGCTACAGGATGCCCAGAAACCCCTCCAAGGCATTTCTGGTGAACCAAAGACCAATTCTATCCAAAAGATAGAATTACTGGTACTGGGCACAAGGTGGAGGAAAGTTAATGGGAAACTCAATATGGAAGACAATTTCTGGGTTGCCTCTAGGCACATATGTACCACAGAAGCTCAGGGATCACTGCCTGGGAACTTTTAAGATCTCTGTCATCAACCTTGGAGCTCTCTGACACCAGCACCTCTCTGATTCCATGCCCTTGGTGAGTATCAACCCACATGTTCCCTGCTACACCTGACACACTAAGATCTCATCTTCCATTCAGCACTTGCATGGCCCTCCCAGAGGACATCGGCTGAAAAAGACAAATATGTCATAGAGCAGGTAGAAGACTCATGTTGACAGTAAGGCTAGATCTATGCCTGCCTTGATGGGAGGGTAACAGTCAAAGGACTGGTCTTGGGAATTTACCTCTCACCTTTGGTCAGCAACAGGTCAGAATTCATAAGGCAAAAGTGGCAAAGTATATGAATACACCACTTGTCAACGAATTTGGAAGGGAATACTGTCTGCTCTGTTGTCACCTGTTTTAATGCTTCCAGGAGAACCATTATGGTGGTCATGGAACCTGGATGAAAATTCACTGAAGTCACCTTAATTCTGACATAGTCATTACTCCAGGCCTCTCCTTCCTCCCCACATGCCACCCCTTCCCCCAGCTCTATAACATCTCTTGCTCATTTCCTTAATTTTTGATCTCCCTCAAATTCATACCTTGACTATCCTCCAGCTTAGTTTAGACCCATGTAGATTAGAAATTTGATTATGGACTGTATTCATAACTTCAACCTGGAATTCCCTTAGGACAATATTTCAAGTAACTTCCCCGGGACTGCATTCAATGCAATAATCACAATGGGGAAGAACAAAAGTAGGAGAGGAAGAGCTAAACTTATTAAATTATTAGTATGTATCAGGCATTGTGCTAAACATATGTTCATTACCTACTTAATGCTTGAAAAACTCTATGAAATACTTACTGTCATTATTCTCATTTTATAGAAGAGACATACAAGGTTAACTAAAATTTAGTGGTTTGTCAAGATGATACTGATAGAGATAGAGACATACAGAGCTAGTATTCCAACTCAAATTCACTGGACTCTGGAAGCCGTACTCTTAACTCTTCTGTCCCTGCCACAGGTCAAGTGAGGTCTGCAGCAGAGGAGGGGAGTCAGACACACCCCAGCTACCCTTAATATCACTTTCTTCCTAAATGTGGCCAGCATGACTCTACCCAAGGCCATAGGAGCTGCATGTAAGGCTGCTACTGAATGAGTGAAGAAAAATTCTTCCAGGCTTGCCTTCCTCCCATTTCTGCAAACCTCTTGTCTCTGCCCCTATTCTGGCTATCTATGTGTTTCCAGTTCCAGCTTTCATCCAGAACAATTTGTGTTAGGTACCTTGTAGCACTAGATATTACCACTTCTCATTATCAGCTGCAGACTATACCTCTTAAAAACCCAAGTAACAAGCATTATTGCCCCAGTATCTAGCCTAGGCATAGAAAGATGGCCCTCATGCACATGATCAAGGGTACCAAAATTTGCCCCACCAGAACCAAGGACCTTGTGTGGCTTCTGCTGGCTCTCACTGAGGATGAGAGTCTGTGCTTGTCTGCATGTGCCTAGAATGTGGCTGCCATTTCTACTAGCTGTAAATAATGACCTGTTCCTCTGGCCACCTTATAAGGGAATAACAATGACAAATAACTCTTAATGGCCAAGCCTGTGAACCACAAGACGGCCATATCAAGGCGAATGTAGGGGAGCACATCAAAAGATATTTTTCATTCTAATTTTTATCAAATATGGTAAAACTTTCGATGAAACACAAATTGGATTACCTACCACTGTGCTTAAATCTATTAATAGCTCGCCCTTTCTTACATGGGAGTGTCAAAATGAGTTAATACAGCTACCAAGGCCTTCAGTGATAATAGCTTTCAAATGTTTTTCAGAATCAGCAGTGAAAACGATGTTTTATCCAGTGTTTACATTTCCCCTTGGCCCTTTGGGTTGTTAGTGCTGGAAGCTCACAACTTTCAGCACTTTCTGGAAACACTATGTTCTTGCCTTTATATTGTTTTTCCTTCTCCTTGGCTCTATCCCTTCTTTCCATCATAGATACAGAACCCAGGAAGCATTTTTACAATGAACGCTGACCTATCTCTGGAGCCCAGATGCCTATCAAGTACCATATCCCTCTCTAAGCCAAAGATCTAGATCTTCTGTAATGTGGGAAACAGGTACTATATTGCTTGATGGTTTGGCACATATCAAAGGTCAATTAGATCAGAGTTTGAATCTTGACTCTCCCTCTCATTAGCTATGTGACACAATCTGTCTCAGTTTCCTTCTGTAAAATGGGGATAATAATTGAGCCTACTCTCATAATGTTGTTCCAAGAATCATACAAACTAATTCATATAACTCAGTTAGGGTCCTACCGGTCATCAGGCTTAATGCCCTACAATTTATAAGTAAGAGTGAAGCCTCTGCAATCAGACAGATCTGGATTCAGATTTGAAATCTTCCAGTTGTCACCACTCTCAGCAAATACTTAACTTCTGACACCTTCTCTTTACCTGTGAAGTGAACGTAGGAAGAGTTGGTGGGTAGATTAAATAAGTCACAGGAAAGTGCTTAGCATAGTTTCTGGCACATAACAAGCCCTCAATAAATGCTAGCTATTTGTCTGATTGTAACAATCACTAGTATTATTACTACCATTATTATTGCCATTGTTGGTAGTAGTATGGTGATGTATTGTGGGAATCATAAAGCCGTCCACCTATACAAATGAAGACTCAGTGCTCTCTCCTTTTTATTTTTATTTTTATTATGGTAAAATGTGCACAATAATGTACCATATTAACCATTTGAAAATGGCCTTAAGTATACTCATAATGTTGAGCAACTATCATCACTACCTAGTTCCAGAACATTTTCATCACCCAAAACGGAACCTCCATACCCATTAAGCAATCGCTTCCCATTCCCTCCTCCCTTAGCTCTTGGCTAACATTAAACTGTTTTCTGTCTATATGAATTTGCCTATTCTAGATACTTTATAAAAATGAAAACACAGTGTGTGGCCTTTTGTGACTCCCTTCTTTCACTTACACTGTTTTTTTTTTTTCACTTACACTGTTTTAAAGGTTCAGCCAGGCAGCATGGATTAGTACTTACTTCCTTTTTAAAGCTGAATAATATTGCATTATATGGAAAAAGCACAATTTGTTTATCTATCCATTTGTTGATGGCCACCGGGGCTACTTCTACCTTTTGGCCATTGTGAATAGTGTTGCAACGACCATTTGTGGACAAGTATTTGTAAGGTATCTATTTTCAATTCCTTTGAAAGCAGAAATACTGTGTCATTCCACATTTAATTTATTGAGGAGCCATCCAACTATTCTCCACAGCAGGGTGCTATTTTATATTCCCACTAGCAATGAATTTTTTCATCCAGTTTTTCAACATCCTCACCAACACTTCTTGTTTTCTATTTTTTTAAAATTATAGCCACTTCATGAGTGTGAAGTATTATCTTATCATGGCTGTGATTTGCATTTCTCTGGTAACTAATACTGTTGAACAAACTTTCATGTGTTCGTTGGCCATTTGCTTAACATCTTTGGAGAAATGTTGATCCAAATCCTTTATCCATTTTCTATTTTATTTTGTTTTCTAGCTGTAGGAACTTCATTTTTTAATTAACATATAATGTAAGATTAGTTTCAGAGGTGGAACTTAGTGATTCATCAGTTGCATATGGCACCCAGTGCCAGTCATTGAAGATTAAACTTTCCCCATTGTATGATGTGGCACCAATACAGAAAAATCAATTGACCATAGATGTATGAGTTTGCCTTTGGACTCTCAATTCTATCCCATTGATCTATATGTCTTCCGATGCTAGTACCACACTGGTTTATTACTATAGCTTTGCAGTAAGTTGAAAATCAAGAAGTGTGTGCTCTCCTACTTTGTTCTTTTTTTTCAGGATTGTTCAGCTCTTTGGGGCCCCTTAGAAGTTCATATGAATTGGAGGATTAACTTTTCCATCTCTGAAAAACAAAAAAACCTACTGGGATTCTGATAGGGATGGTATTGAATCTGCATATCACTTTTGGAGAGTATTGACATCTTAACAATACTATCTTCTAATACATGAACACATGGTGTCCTTGCATTTATTTAGATCTTTCTTTCAGCAGTGTCTTATATTTTTGAGTGTACAAGTCTTGCTCTTACATGGTTAAATTTATTTCTGAACATTTTATCTTTCCTGGCGCTATTGTGTATATAACTGTTTTCTTAATTTCCTTTTTAGATTGTCCATTGTTAGTGTATAGAAATCCAATGGTCTCTTGAAGAAAAAGAGAGAGGGAAACAAACCGTAAGAGATTCTTAACTGGGTGTGGTGCATAAACAATGAATCTTGGAACACTGAAAAAAAATAAATAAATGTATTAATTTAAAAAATAAATATGTAAAAAAAGAGATTCTTAACAATAGAGAACAAATTGATAGTTAATGGAGGGAGGCGGGTGGGGGATGGACTAAATGGGTGATGGGTATTAAGGAGGATACTTGTTATGATGAGCACTGGGTGTTAAATGTAAGTGATGAATCACTGCATTCTAATCCTGAAACCAATATTACACTATATATGAACTAATTAGAATTTAAATAAAACTTTAAAAAAAAGAAAAATACTTCAAAACTCTGCCTCTTCCAGGACTGCTTTGATTCTAATATTGTTTCCTGTAATCTCACCTGTGTTAGGAAAGTTGATAATGGAAGATAACCCTTAAGAATCTCCCGAGTGGTCTTAGTATATCAACTTAGTATACAACTATGCCTTTTGATCTTTGTACTACCCATCACCCATCAACAACCAGTATTCTACACCACTACCTGGGCAGAATGTTATTGTCTAGTTAGATGACATTCTCAACTCTCCCTCCTTTTGGACCAATCATGACAGGTACTTATTTAGAAGCTCTGAAGTCTAATTCCTTAGCTAGGATTTATTTGGCCACATTGTCAGAAGTAATGTAGTATGTGGCAGCCTTGCTGGACTTCACTTACCTAAGACAATCCACTCATTCCGTGGTATTTCTTGGGTTGTAGGTTCAATCTTTATTTCTTTATCATGGCTGCCTAGGTAACCAGACTCATCAAACAGCAAAGGAGCATATCTGTATTCTCACCTTTATCAGGATTATCCTGCCTACTTTTGTTATCACCTGACCCTTGGCAGATAAAAGAATTTCACATTGCAGTGAGAGCCATCCTGTTCAAAAGGACTTAGTGGCCTCCATACCCATGCTTATTTCTCCGGGATGCTTCTTCTGGAGTCAAAGCTGTTTGACCACCAAGGCCACCTGATGTTGGTGTGTTCTCAGACCACTGCAGCGTGGAGCCTAAGAGATGGAGTTGTAAGAAGAAATGCATGTGTTGGTGAGGATGTGGAGAAAAGGGAACCCTTGTGCACTGTCGCTGGGAATGTAAATTGTTGCAGGTGCTATACTATGTTTGGAAGGTCCTCAAAATATTAAGAATAGAACCACTATATGATTCAGAAATTCCATTTCTTGGTATTTATCTGATAGACATGAAAACAATAACTCAAAAAGATATATACAATTCTATGTTCATTGCAACACTCTTTAATAATAGGCAAGATATGGAAGCAACCCACATGTCCATTGATGGATAAATGAATAAAAAAAGCTGTGGTATGTATATAATGGAATTATTATCCAGCCTTAAAAAGGAATGAAATCTTGCTATTTGAGGCAACATGGAGAGACTCTGAGGGCATTATGCTAAGTGAAATAGGTCAGAAAAAGAAATACAAATATCACATGATCTCACGTTACATGTGGAATCTTAAAAACAAAGAACAACCAAGCTAATATATATAGAAAACAGATTGGTGATTGCCAGAAGAGGGAGGGTGAGCTTGGGTGGGTGAAGAGAGTCAAAAGATACAAACGTTCAGTGATGAAATAAGTCAAGGGATGCAATGTACAGCATGGTAACTATAGTTAATAATAGTGTATTGCATATTTGAAATTTGCTAAGAGTATATTTTCAAAGTTCTCATCACAAGAAAAAAAATCCTGCAACTACGTATGATAATGGGTGTTAACTAGACTGACCTTGGTGATCATTTTGTAATATAGGAAATATTGAATCATTCTGCTGTGTACCTGAAACTAATAGAATATATGTCAGTTACACCTCTATCTTTCTTCTAATAATTTATTTTATTTTTTCAGTGTTCCAAGATTCATTGTTTATACACCTCTATTTTTTTTAGAGATTTTATTTGTTTCTTTATTTGAGAGAGAGAGAAAGAGAATGAGCAAGGGTTGGGGCAGAGGGAGAGGAAGAAACAGACTCCTCAGTGATCAGCAAGTCCTACATGGGTCTTGATCCCAGGACTCTGGGATCATGACCAGAGCCAAAGGCAGACACTTAACCAACTGAAACACCCAGGCACCCCATACCTCAATTAAAAAAAAGGATTAGAAGATGGAGTCATAAAATCGCCCTTCTGGGTTTTTGTAGCCCATTCATGTAGTTACCAGATGTACCTCCAAGTTGTTCCTAATTTGGGAGGGTGGGTTCCTCCATTTTGACAAGTATGGCATAATTCTAGCAGACAGGAATATGGCATATCCATGAGATTTAAGAGTAGGATTGCTCAAGTAAGATGTTATTGATATTTGAGCCAGAAAAATCTTTGTTGTGGGAGGCTGTCCTGTGCATTGCAGAATGTATCCCAGCATCCCTAGCCTCTACCACTAGATGCCTGTAGCCTCTCCCCCCCATCTCATTCATGACAACCTAAAATACCTCCAGACATTTCTAAATATGCTCCAAGGTGGCAAGATTACCCCTGGTTGAGAACCACTGTATTAGAGGGATAACTATATTAGAGGGAAAGCTCTTCTGCCTTATCTCCTACCAAAACATGGCTTCCCTCAGCACAACAGAGATGGGCTTATATCACTGAAGCCCATATCTCAAAAATCCCTCTTCCTTAGCAACAATTTCCACTGCACACTCACTGTCCCATTTGGAGCCAGATTATCCTTGTAGGAACTAGGGGCTGCTCCAAAAAACTTTTGCTTTGTAGAACATTCATAGAAGAAGTAGGCCAACTAGTACCAAACCACAAGGAATGACATCTGAAGGGATCCTACCATATGGTCCTCTTCCAGCCACTACTCTTGTTTTGTTCTAGAATCTTGAGGGTTACTTTCAGAACTGGGGTAATAGTTTGTCAGTTCCAAAGTCTTCCAGTTCCAGCAGAACATCCTCTATCCACACATAACCAGTCTACGTCGTTGCTGGTGTGCCAGCAGGCGGTCAACAACCTGAGTTAAGAAGTGTGAGTTTTACCATGCAAGTGGCTCTGGATTCAAAGAAACCACTAGAAATTGACATCCAGAAATAATCAAAGAACCTGAACGGTGCCCTTGGAGTTGGGCAGTGCACAGCATGTCTTAACAGTTTGCAGGGAAAACATTCGAAGCTCTGGATCTTCCTAGACACTTTAGAAACTTCTAGTGGGCAAATTCCAAGGGAGTGATTGCTCATTCCACCTGGAGCAGGAATATGTAAAGAGTGAATAGTGTTCTTGAGTCAATTTAACTGCTCCCAGTATGCCCATGTCAAGGGCCTTGGCAAGTACTGAAACGCAAGCCAATTCTTCCAGCTTTTATCCTGCCTTTCACCTGCTTCAAGTTGCATAAGTTGTCCTCCCCGGTCGTACCTTTGATCATCATACTCTGACCCTGGTCGTCTCCTTTCTGTTCTTGAATGGGCCACACTCTTCTTCTTTTTCTTCTTTTTCTTTGCCTCCAGGTTTTACCACTGTTTTTTCCCCAAGATGCCATTTCCCCAAACACTTCACTTATCAAGTCTATTCATCCTTAATGACTCAGTTTATTTTTTTAAGATTTTATTTATTTATTTATTTATTTATTTATTTATTTATTTATTTATTTATTTTTAAAGATTTTATTTATTTGAAAGAGAGAAACACAGCCAGAGAGGGAACACAATCAGGGGGAGTGAGAGAGGGAGAAGCAGGCTTCCCGCTGAACTTGATCCTGGGACTCCAGGATCATGACCTGAGCTGAAGGCAGAGGCTTAACCACTGAGCCACCCAGGTGCCCCAAGATTTTACTTATATATTGAAGAGAGAGAGACAGACATAGCAGGAGAGAGCATGAGTGGGGAAGAGAGGGAGAAGCAGACTCCCTGCTGAGCAAGGGGCCCGACTCAGGGCTTGATCTCAGGACCCTAGGCTCATGAGATGAGCCAAAGCCAGATGCCTACTGACTGAGCCACCCAGGCTCCCCATTACTCAGTTTAAAGATTACATCCTCAGAACCTATCCCTGACCCCACAGCTTAAATCAATATTCTCCCCGGTAACCCCTCTCCACTCTTCTCTCTCATAGCACTCTGTAACCTTCCCTGTGGCACTTAATCCCATTCAGTTGGGTTTGTTTGTTGGTTTACTATTTGTTTCACTAGGTTGAGCTCCAGGAAGGAGGGGATGATTTTTGTTCACCATTGTATTGTATCCTCAGGGCCTAGCTCAGTGCCTGACACATGATATGCTCTCAGAAATGATTTTTTCAATAAATGAATGTGTACAATTTGAAGTGTTTTCCTTATGACACATATATTAAATTAGCTTGAAGATTTAATTTTGAAAAGATCAGTTGTCAGTCTGCACTTAATTTGGTTCCAACACCTTTTCCATGGCTAATTTGATCTAAAGTGGTTAAACCTTTGATGAAACACAAATTGGATCATGTCATTATCTTGCTTAAAATCCTTCAGCAGCTTTCCATGGCCTATCGGAAAATGTCCAAACATGTTAGTAAGGTTGACAAGCTCTACTGTGACAGTGGCTTTCCAACATTTTTGACTGTGACCCACAGTATAGAATACATTTTACATTGCAATCCAGTGTCCACATGCATAAATATGGATATAAGTAATATAATTTTTTTCACAAAAAACTGTAACCTTTCCTACAGGCAATGTGCTGTGTTTTCTATTCTCTTACAGTCCATATCATTTAATAAAAAGTTGTTCATGATGCACCAAATCAATTTCACAGCATAACAATGGAAGGAAGGTTACAAGCTGTGTGATTTGACCTCCACCCCCAGACTCTCAGGCCATGTTGAGCTCCTTATAGTTCCCCTTGTGGGCCATACCATTGCACTTCTATTCATATTGCTCTCACCACGGCAGGGCACTTACTGGTTTTTCAAAACTTAGTTTAAGACCCAGTGAAGCATCCAGGCATCCCCAAGAAGTGATCAGCCCTTCCTCCAGGTCTGCCCCATCCCATGCTTTAGCACCCTGTATCAGCAACCTTTATCAGAATCCTTACCAAAATGTGATACTTGCCTTTACTTATCTGGTTCCTCTTCAGCACCAGGTTAACAAGGTGCAGGTACAAATACATTGAATAATGGAAGGTTCATGTTCCTTTCTAGTGAAGCAAAGACATTAAGTGATCCTTGGGAACCACTACCTACCCTGATTCTGATTCCCATTTTTTAATCCTTACTACTTTCATGAACCACTCATGAAAGGGACAGACTTTGTTTTAGTTCCACTGGAAGAACTTCCAGGATTTTCATGCATCATTGGAATGGCAGGTGAGTTCCTATGCCTTTTCTTCCATATTATCCATTTATCATTGAGGTATTCTGGGGTATTCTTCCCCAGATGGTTGAAGGCTGGAGAGAAGATGTGACAGACCCAGATGGTGGTGTCCCGGTACCTTGGGTTGGACAGTATTGTTGGCTCAAGTTTTCCAGGTCAGTACTATTTTGACTTTGGATACTATTTCTTGGTTTTGGTTCCATTCTTACCCTTTGTGATTGAAGTCTGTACTCAATTTTCTCGGTTTTACCTTTTGTACTCCACAGGTTTTTATTCTCTGTTTTGGCCCTTTATGTTCCTGGCTGTCTCAGGGTGAAGGAGGTAGTGTTTTCTGTTCTTCATGACACCCTAGCACTGGCTAACACTCCCTAGGCTGGGCTCACCCCAGAACACTGAGGGTGGAAGCTCACAGATATGAAAATGACTAACTTCCTGTCCTCAAGAAGCATATGGTTTAGAGAACATGTTAAGCATCTAGAACTATCCTTAACCCAACAACTCTGTTTTTGCTAATTGGCTTTTCCTAACTGGAAGTCATTGTCTCTAACAATTGTCTCTAGGCTTTTGTACCTTCAACTTTTTGCTTTGGGCTATACACACAAGTCCTCTATGGTGGTCAGAGTCTACCTAGCCAGATAGAAATGCAGTTCCCTAAAGATTTCCTTGGAACAGCAGTGTTAAGCTCCCACAGTCCTTTCCTCTGTCTGGAGATAAGATGTTATACCCATTCTTTCTAAGGTAGTGTAGCATCTGGACACTCACAGATGATTTTAGAATAATTAAGGTAAATCTATGAATTAGGGGCACCTGGGTGGCTTAGTTGGTTAAGCGACTGCCTTCGGCTCAGGTCATGATCCCGGAGACCCGGGATCAAACCCCACATCGGGCTCCCTCCTCTGTGGGAGGCCTGCTTCTCCCTCTCTCACTCCCCCTGCTTGTGTTCCCTCTCTCGCTGTGTTTCTCTCTGTCAAATAAATAATATCTTTAAAAAAAAAGTAAATCTATGAATGAGACTCTCTACCACCCCAAATCCTACTACTTTTTGTGAAAAGAGGATGTGCTAGAATTTTTTGAAAATCAAAGCAGTGATGAAAGGATCACTTTTTTTGCTCAGCTCCAGGGTTTCCAATCAACTTATAGGGGTGTGTATTTACAGTTCTGAACCTAGTGGGGAGCACATGATCCCATCTCAATTGGGAGAAAATGAATGAAAGGCAGAATTTTTGGACTTTCTTAGAGGTAATTACATTATTTGATGATTTCTTTGAAATATGCAATGCCCTAATGACATATCCACACCTTATGGCTCAAAGTCTCATCTATAAGACTATAACCAATTGGTTTCTTCAAGAACATACTTATAAACTCCCAAGAACTGGTCTTCCATGAGACACTTGTGTAGGCAGTTCTGGGGAGACTACAGAAGTCCCCAAATACATGGGAGACAAGATGACGTCATTACACTCATACTTTGGTGAGATCATCCATTATAGTAGCTTTTCTTTTTAAAGATTTTATTTATATATTTGACAGAGAGAGAGAGAGAGAGAGAGAGAGAGAGAGAGAGAGAGAGAGAGAGAGAATGCAAAAAGGGGGAGCGGCAGAGGGAGAAGCAGGCTCCCCACTGAGCAGGAAGTGTGGCGTGGGACTCTATCCAGGACCCTGGGATCATGACTCAAGCAGAAGGCAGACATCTAACCAACTGAACTACCAAGGCACCCCTATAGTAGTTTCTAATTCTGTATCTGTATTATTGACTCTCAAATTCATATCTGTAGCCTGGAACTTTCTTGTCAACACCAGACTCACATTTCTAGCCACCTCCTTGACTATTTACTTGGATGTCTAAAGAGCATCTTAAACTTAACCTGTCCAAGATAGAACTCAGTCTCTCTCCCCAAAAAGTGATCCTCCCATATGCTTCCCAATATTGATTAATGACAACTTTCAAGTTACTCAAGCAAAAAAACCTTAGGTTCATCTTTGATTCTGCTCTTTTTCACCCCACATCCTGCCTACTTTGCCCTCAAAGTATATCCACAGTCAAATTATTTCTCACCATCTCTACTATTTTCATCACAGTCCAAACCTCCATTGTCTTTAATTTTTAAAACATCTTTATTGAGATGTATTCCATAGACTATAATTCACCTACTGAAAATATGGACTTGAATGTTTTTTAATGTATCCAGTGGTTCATTAACTATAACCAACATCAATTTTAGAACATTTTCATTAACCCCAAAAGAAATCCTGTACACTTTTTCATTAACCCCAAAAGAAATCACCCACTTATTTGCCTCTTCCTCCACCTCCCATGGCCTTAAACAACCACTCATCTACTTTTCACATTTACGGATGTGCTTGTTCTGAACATTTCATATAAGGTTATACACTATGTAGTCTTTTGTGATTGGCTTCTCTTATTTAGCAAAATGTTTTCAAGGTTCATCCATATACACCATGTAATAGTACTTAAATTCTTTTCATGCCTGAGTAATATTCCCCCATATTCTAGTATAGCTAGACCACATTTTGTTCAGTAGTCAGGGGCACCTGGGTGGCTCTGTCAGTTAAGTGTCCAACTCTTGATTTTGGCTCAGGTCATGATCTCAGGGTGGTGAGATCGAGCCCCACATTGGGCTCTATGCTGGGCATGGAGTCAGCTTAAGATTCTCTCTCCCTCTCCCTCTGCCCCTCCACAACCCTTCCCATTCATGCACTCTCTCTCTGAAAATAAAAAAGTTGTATCCATTCAACAGTTGATGACATCACGATTGTTTCCACTTTTTGTGAATCACACTGCTACAAACGTTCGGGTACAAGTTTTGGTGTAGACATATGCTTTCATTTCTCTTGGGTGTACACCTAGAACTGGAATTGCTGGGTCATGTGGTAAGTCTGAGGTAAATCTTTTGAGGAAGTGCCAGGCTGCTTTCCAACTCCATCCTATTTTTCCTGAGTAATTTCAATAGCTTCTTAATTGTTTTCTCTCCTTCTGCCTATATTCCCCCTCAGTTTATCCTTGCACAGCCGCCACGACGATTCAAATAATGGCATTTAGATGGCACTTTTCAGTCTCATGCAGAGTAAAAGACAAACTCCTAGAAGCTCTATATGGTCTGGGCCCTCAGTTATTTCCCTTGACTTCATTGGCTATCACTCTCCCCTGCATCCGCTCTACTGCATTCACAATGGCTACGTCCTGATTCCTGTAACATGCCAGCTCTTCCCGCACCTCAGCTTTCTTGTGCTTGCTGTCCTCCTGGGACAGCACTTCTGCCAGAAAGTTCCCAGGCTGTTCCACCACTTCCCTCTGGCCGTTGCTGAAATGTCACTTTCTTAATGAGACCTTTCCTGGCCACCTGCTTTTTACCTCCAAACACCTCAGATAACCGCTGCTCTGCTTAATTCTTTTCCCTTCAGCACTTAAAATGATCTTACATCCTATACACCTCTTTATCTAGCTAATTGTCTCCTGTATTGGAGTGAAACTCCACAATAGGAGGGGTTTTGTCTGTTTTGATCATGTTCACTTCTGCCCACCCAATAACCATACTGTTTCTGTACCATAGTATGAAGGGATACAACAAATATGGGAATTAATAAATTAACAAAAGATGGATTGAATGAATGAATGGTTCGGAGCATGAGCTTTGGAGTCAGACAAGCCTATTTTGAAATCTCAGTGCTGCCACTTGTTAGCAGTGTCACCTTGGGCAAGTTTCCCTAAGCCTCAATTTCTTGCATGACTCATAGGGCTGATGTAAGAATTTTAATGACATAATCTATGTAAAGCCCTCAGTGTAGTTCTTGGCATATAGAAAGTATAAGTGACATGTAAAACCAATAATTATGAAATATCTTCTAAGATGCAATTTGAAAACCCAGAGGATAAACCAAGCCATGTGTGCTTGAGGGTGTTTATGGCATCCTCAGATGTAACATGGCAAGATTCCTGAACCAGCAAAAGCATAACAGATTCTTGGGGTGTGGGGAGTGATAAGTATCACTGGGGATCTTGTCCATTTTCCTAGCTTAAATGGATGACCTCTATAAGAAGAGATGAGAGGGGAGCCTGGTGGCTCATTCACTTAAGCATCCCACTCTTTGTTTCAGCTCAGGTCATGATCTCAAGGTTGTAAGATTCAGCCCCATGTTGGGCTCTGTGCTCGGTGTGAAGTCTGCTTGAGATCTTCTCTCTCTCTTTCTCTTTCTCTCTCTCTCCCTCTCCCTCTACCCCTCCTGCTTGTGCTTTCTCTCTCTCCTAAAATATTTTTTTAAAAAGAAGAGATGGGGATTCCTCTGTCTCCAGGTCTCCAGGTATGTTTGAAGCCTAGACCCTTCTACACAATCCTTGCACACGCTGGCTTGGCTCACCCATGATTCATTCACCAATTGCTATAGCGACCAGCCTGGCACAAGAGGATTCCTGAGAACAAGCAGCCCAGAAAATGTTGTAAGTCTAACTCTGCTGGAATCTCATCAGGAGGCAGCAGTAACTGACTTCTATAGCCAGCAGCAACCACTAAGAGCCCAGCATCATTATGATGTGGCACTTCATGGATGGAATGAGGGGGTGGTGATGCCCTAGCATAGGGACTCTCAAACTTGAGCTTGAATTGGAACCACATGGAACACTGATAATCAAGCTGGGAAAAGCCCAAATGATCGAGTTCCATACCCAGAGTTTCTGATTCAGTAGGTTTGAGCTAGGGCCCAAAGTTGTGCAGTTCTTACAAGTTCCCAGATGATACAATGCTTGGGGAATGTGGGCGGAACACTTTGAGAATCACTGCTCTGGTCCACCCACATAACCATCCCTAAGCTCAAGAATCTGGGGCCTAGTTCTAGGAATCTTTAAGCAAGCAGTCCAGGTAATTCTGATGCAGGTGTTCTGTGTACTGATCACACTTTGTGATGTCTAGTATCAGTGCCCAGACCCTATCCCTGAGGATACTGGTTGAGTAAGTTCTGTGGTGGGGCCTTAGAATCAATGAATTGAGAAAGCCCTTGGGTGGTTATGATAAAAATTATGGTTTAGAAGCCATTGGTTAGTCTAGTTAGCTGAACTGACAAAACAGCTCTCACCTGTCCTTTGTTAAGGCACATCCGGGAGATATAAAGGAGAAAAGGGATGTCTGCATCCATTTGTGAGAGCTTCCGTGGAAAGGATGTTTGAGAGAACTGCTTTTGGGATTCAGCGCCATTTTGTAGGTTGGGGTTACGGGGAAGAGAATGCAGTTAAGTAACTGCAAAGCCCAAGCAAGATTTGCATGGGGGCCAACCTTTGGTCACTTGAGCAGGAGTTGCTCTGATAGCAGCATATGCAGGCAGAATCATACTCATCCTTCAATCCCAGCTCTGAAGCATCTGTTGCTTACCTCCCCAACTTACCTAGGGCCAACTTAAAGCTGTCCTTGGGATAACTCCTCATGGAGAATTCTAAGATGGGGGTGTTGAGAGGAATCTCAGAGATCATAACCCTAACTTTCCTTTTGTGGCATTAGGGATGTCAAGACAGGCCCAGAGAGAGGAAAAGGGATCCTGCACATAATCTCATAACAGTAGCTAGGAATAGTGCTAGGCATTTTATACACATTTACTCATGCAATAATCCCAACAATCTCATTAACTGAGCACTCTTATTATCTCCCTTTACACTGTACCCTATACCTTGAGACCTAGAGAAGCTTGTGTGTATGTGTATGTGTATGTGTACACTTGAGTAGAGGTTGCTACCAGGGCATGAACTGGAGAAAACAATAGCCAAGTAAACATTATGTGTACACTTGAGTAGAGGTTGCTACCAGGCATGAACTGGAGAAAGCAATAGCCAAGTAAACATTATCAGCTCCCTGATTGGTCAGAGGGGCAAATTCCAACCACCTAGCAGCCATGTTTGGGGAGGAGAATTGGCAGTTTTTTCATGATGGGACCTGGGGAGGACAGGAGGAAAAATGGCTGCCCACCTGATTACTGCACATGTGTAGTTAAGGGAGGGTGAAGGGGAACATTTACACATACGGAAGAGGCCTTCCTTCTGCCTGGAGCCAGTTAAGAGGCAGCTATACAACTGAGCATGTGCGGTTGGGACAGGATTATATAACGGAGAGTCCTGGAGCCCAAGCAGCAAGTTGGCTGTGACATCTGTGAGGGATAGGGTCTTCAACACAGCTAGGGAGTAGCTGGACTGAGGGTTGAGCTCAGGTCTGTCTGAAATAAAAGCTTCCAGTCTTAACTTTTACATCAGTGGATCTCACAAGTTACTGTGCTTCACAAATATCTGAAGAGCTAGTTATAAATATAGGTCCCTGGGACAAACCCACAGAACCTCCAACCCTGAGGGTCCTGGAGGTTCAACCAGGACCTCTAGATTTTGCAGCAGCTGATCCACTGCCTATTATTTGTAATTTACAACTTTGAACATTCTAATAGACCAGTGCCACTTCTGGGTCACAAACACAGTGGCCACCGTCCACACCCATACAAAGACAAGCCCCATCTTCCTTTGCACTCTGCACCCAGATGTCTTCAGGCCTGGTCACTACCACACTGTTCATCGAAAGAGGGCTGCATCTCAGTCCTCAGCACCAAATGCTCTGGTCAAAGGCCCAATTCATGGCCTTTCCCCCTTAATACAAAAAGGTATAAAGTGATCACAGATGGTCCATAATTACTGACTACCCTTTACTATTTCTTGAATTTTGTAATTCACATGGGGTAATAAAAAAAAATAAAAGAAGGTCAAAGCACAAAATTCATTGTAGGGACTTCTTTCTCACCTCCTGCCCCTTATCCCTAGTCATTCCTTCTAAAGGAAACCACTATCAATAATATCTTGTGTTTTCTTCTAATTTTTTTAATCAAGTACTGACTTTGGGGGTCACTCTTGGAGTCTACCTATTTGCCATTCACAGGTCAGCACGTCGAGTTAACACTGAGCAAATCCTATGTTTATGCTAGTCACTTTACACTGAGTATCTCATGTAATCTTCACAACGATCCTGGGAGACTCGGTAGTGTTATTCCCATTTCACAGATAAGGAAAGAATGAGTAATTTCCTGAAAACTGCACAAAAAACACATGGCAGAGTGCTAGGACCTAACTTTCTCGGAGGCCAGAGCCTACATGTTTAACTACACAGCCCTCCTGCCTTTTGGCAGGATATTATAATAAAAGCTAATAGGTACTGAATTCATACTGTCTGCCAGGCACTGTCCCAGGCACATTACCTGCCTTGCCTAACTGTAACTTTCACAATAACCTAGGGAATTGGGTGTTATTTCATCCCTAGTTTATAGGATAAGGCAGCTGAGGTGCAGAGAGGTTAAACAACTTCCCCAAGACCACATGGCTGGCAAGAAGCAGGGCTGGAACACATGCTGGGCGGTGTGGCGTCGGTGCCTCCGTGCTCATATGTGATGCTGTGTGGCTTCCATAGACAGAAGGAGCACATAAATGAGTCTAAAAGCTTCAGGTTTCGTACTGCTGAATTCACAAAGAGTTACTCCTGGGTGGCCCTCTGGCTGCTCAGATCCCCTGGCTGGCTTCTTGGGCAATCCCTGGACCTTAAACTTTGGTTCGGGACTGCGTCTTTCTAGCATCCCACCTTTATTCTTCTCCGATGGAACCTACCTTGGATGGCCCTCCAGGTTTTGTTGCCTGGCACATCTCAGGATGAATGCCCCCTCTTGTTTTCCGCCTGCGGTACAAAACCTCAACCGCAGCTGCTTTTCCCTCTTTCTGGCTGGGCCAGCCCCAGCCTCCAGACCCCGAGGGATGGGGAGTCTTCAATAGGTTGCCTCCAACTCAGGATTGCTCCGCAGGGCCGTCACCTGCTGCCTGGGCACAGGAAAAGGCCAATTGCTCTTGGCAGGTGCTTATTCTGGCAGCTAAGTCAGCCACAGATTGGCCAGAGCTACTCCTCTGTGGGTGATAAGGCTTCGGGCTCAGCTGCCAAGGGATCTCCAGCCCTGCCTCTACGCCACCCTCTGGAGAAAAGAGGAAGTGATCTCACAAAAAAAGAAAACCCTGAGAACTACTGCTTTATCTGACCCCCTCCTCCCCCTCCCCGCCCCTGCAATCCCTCTTTGCACAGGAGCCTGAACATAGGGGAGCAGGAAGCAGAGAGGGGGCGCTGTTCTAGCAGCCAGTCTGTTCCTTCTCAGGATCTTCTAGGGATGTCCTGACGGCTCTCCCCTAGAGCGTGTCTCAGAGGGGTTAGCCAGGCCTGCAGTCTCCAGCCCCCTTGGCCCAGACATGATCTAATGCAGGACTCCCTAGCCCGGTTTCCACCGATAGGGTTCATCCACAGAGAGGATATGGGAACTCAGATGCCGAAAAGCACATCCTTGTCTTGACTAAGTTCTAACTTCAGTTTCCTTCCATTCAGTGTACTGTTCCCTCCAGTTATAAGCATAAGCAATAGCCCAAAGGAGTCTTCTCAGTACCTGTGACTTTGCATCAGTGGAAGTCACAGATGGTTGCATATCACACTGAAACAGCTGCACCCATCTCCAAGTAACGTTCCTGCTCGTTACTGCTTCAGAATGGCAGAAGTAATGAGACCTGCCACTAGATCTTGCCATTTCACGTGCGATCAAGCAGCGCATAAATTGCTCTACCACAAATTCACCTTTAATATTTTGAGAACTGTGCTTCAGTATGATGTTTCTCCTCTATTACTACTTAGCTTGTTTTATGCATTTAAAAACATACTTTTAAAAAGGGATTATGTCCACTTTGTGGGTCTTCCAAAGCTCTCAACCCTGGAGTCAAGAGTCCTAGCTCTTAGGAGTTCTGTCTAGCTCTGGCCTAGGAAACTGGAGGGATGGGTCTGCATTTAGGGCCCATGCTGGGAAGGCTGGTTTCTGGAATGCTAAAACTACAATCAGGATAAAACAGAAACTTAAGTCAAAGCTGTCATACCATGAAGCCAGGCCTCACCTTTGCTGCAGGAACCCACCCTCCATCTCCCAGGTGGCTGGAACAGCGCTGCTTCAGTTGAAAACGCCATAGTTCAAGCAAATATCACCAGATGGCGCCATTGCATGAAGTGGTGGCCAGGAGGGGACTCTTAGCCAAAGGAGCCCATTATAGTATCAGTTACTATTCTGAGGTTGGGCTGTCTGTTGGCATGGCCCAGTTAGGACCCTCAGAGGCCTGAGAGCACTGAAAAGACTAAGGTGTCCCCCTCATATGAAACTCAAAATAAAACTAAAACTGAAGTGTACGTGATTTTGCTGAATTTTCAGTAACTTATTTCTAGGTTTCCTGATTGCAAAGTTCTGGATAAGGTCGTCGAAACTGAACGTTTCCTGTGCTTCCGATGTGCATTTAGTCAGCCTGCTCATCAGGAAGCCCAGCACTGCTTGCCAGTAAAGGGTAACCACATAAAATCCTGCTCTAGACCAGAATTGAACCCCAATCTCCCCCACTCCACCCCTAGTCATTGTGTGTTGGACCCTGACAAAACCCAGATGTCTGGTAACAACTTCTAGACTCTTAGTGGACTAAGGGGCTTTGGAGAACTCTGTGGACCCTGCACATGGCTCAAGGCCGCTCCAACATGGGCGGACCCCAAAACGTGATTCAGAAAATGAACAACTCTTGAGGTACACAGAAGAGTCCACCATGGGAATGTTCTGGCCAGATATAGCGCTGCCCACAAACCTTACCTGTCAGCTTCATCCTGCCTCTCACAGCCTATACATCTCAGGATTTTGCCAGCAGTCGCCCCTACAACCATTCATGCGCGAAGTCCTGCCAAGCTTCATCAGCCCAGCTACCTGTCCCCCTAACCTCACCAGCAGGGACCCACTACTCTGTAAAACGCAGACTTGAGAACTCTAGTTTGGCCAGGACTCTGCCATATCACTTCCGTGACCATATGGAACCCTTCCCAATCCCAGTATTTCCCTACCACCTGGATGAACTCCTCGGGACCTCAGGGCAGTGCAAAGTTGGCCTTGCAAATCAGGTACATCCTTGACCAAATTCACGAGCGGGGCCCAAAGCAACTCCGCCATTTTATACCTGTTCCAGATGGTTCCTGTGTCTGATAATGGCCCACAGCTCGCACCACACCTCAGCTTTTCAAACAGCGGCTGCCCCAGATTCCTCGACCCTCTGTCTCTAGGCTTCATTGTGATCACTCCCGTACTCCTATCAAGTCTGTGGTTCAGCAGTTTCTGGACCTGCTGTGGAGGTACTTACACTGCTAAATGAACATTCTAGAAATGGGGGATTCCTCAGCCTCTCTCTCCCTGTCTGGATCATTGGCATGGAGTCAGGTGAGAAAGGAATTCACTAATCTGGAGGAGGATCCCTCCAGGGCCCTTTGGGTTACACAGCAATTCCTGCTTTCCACTGGGCACTGTGCTAGTTTTCTGCATCTGCTGTCCCGCTGCTGCTGAGCACCAGGGAGCAAGGACTTTGTTTGGAAGGAAGGTGCACTGCGGAGGGCTGTAGCCTTCTGTCACACTAACCTGAAAATGGCTGCCCTTAGGAGGCCTGGGGTTGGTTGGGAGGCAGTAGGGAAGGGTGACAAGAGCACCATCTAGCCCATTTCAGCCTGGTGCCTCCAAGCCAGCTGGCCACTGTTGTCCCCTGTGGGGCCACCGTCATCCATCAGAAATGCCATCCCAGACCCACACTTTGTTGATAGCCTGGGCTTAACTCTCTCTTAAAATTTCCAAAGTCTTTTAACACATACTTTTCACAAAGGCTACGCATCAGGCACCATTCTAAGCTATTTGCATATAAAAATTATGTAATCTTTACAGCTCTGACATAGGTTCCATTTTAATTTCCAGTTCAAGAGAGAAAGTCACTTGCCAAGGTCAAACAGCTGTCAAGCAGCAGCGTCCGAATTCAGACCCGGGAAGCCTGACCCCATAGTCCATGGCCTTAGGCCCTGCTTGAGTCCAGACTGCCACATGATGCCTTGGTCTGTTCCCTGGGCTTCTCTTTTAAGTTTTAGTCCATAGTCTCCTCTGTGTTTAGTCTCCTCTGTGTTTTTCTTTTTTAAATTTATTTATTTGAGAGAGAGAGAGAGAGAGAGAGAGAGAGAGAGAGGCAGAGGGAAAGAGAGAATCCCAAGCAGACTCCATGCCCAGTGTGGAGCTGATCCCACAATCCTGAGATCCTGACCCAGAGCCGAAACTGACAGTTGGATGCCTAACAGACTGAGCCACTCAGACACTCCTCTGCTATGTTTCATTTCCTCCCACCCATTCAGGATCAATGTCCTGCCTACTGCCACCCAGCCACCAAGACTTCACCAGAGCAGAATCCCAGGAGAAATAGTTGTCCCCGCATTCCACAGATGGGCTCCAAAAACAGGTGATGGGTGGGGGCAAGGTTCATCAGGGGATGAACTGGAAAGCCCAGGAGTGGGGATGGAGGACGAGTTGCAGATGCCAGAGAAATTTCTAAAGCAAAATCAGTGGGATTGCAAGGTGTGAGAAAGAGGAGGTCAAAGCCCATTTCCAGGCTTTTTCAAAGATAATCATCTGGCTTGGGTGGTTAAGCAGGCGGATGATGAGGCCACTCGATGAGGTTGGGACACAAAAGGAAGAGCAGGTTGGCAGAGGAAGGTAATAATAACAGCTGGCGTTCATGACACACCCACCAGGCAAGAGAGAAGGCAGGAAGTGATCAGTATGCTCACTTTAGAGATGAGGGAATATGAGTCTCTGAGAGTTGAATGAATTATCCTCAAGTCACACAGTAAGTAGGAGGGCTGGGATTTGGACCCAGATCTGTCTGCCTCCAAGTCTTTGCTTTTAATCAGCTGGACAGAAGACAATCTTTCTGTCTTCAGATCCTCTTCCCTGGTTCTGTCTGCTGTTTCAATTCTGCTTGTTGTATGTCTTCACACTTCCTGTTTTGCTGCCTTTCCAGAAGCTTCATTTTGTCTTAGGCCCTGATCCTGGCCCTAGCTGCCCACCTAGCAGTGACTCCCAGACGTTCTCTAATCATCAGTGTCTAAATAGCTGCCCTCCCCCAGTGTCACTCTCCCCTCCCCAGCCCCTCAAGACCCTCTGCACCTTTTTCCTTACAGGGCTCATCCAGGCTCGTGACTCTAAATCTGCAGGTTCTAAGACCCTTCTTCTTGTCCCACCCACAGCTGAGCCTTCATCCCCGAATTCTTCTCTTCCAGACTAGCCCTGTAATGCATATCAGAGCTCTCAGTTTTGCCCTTGAAGCTTGGTGTTTGTATCAGGGTTTTTCCAGAATGCAAGTGTGTATAAGGCAGGGATCGGTTCCACACAGGGGCACCCTACTGGCATTTAGTGGGCGGAAGCATTGACCTCCCCAATAGGCTGAACTGTCTCATACAGTGAAGAATGCGCTGAGTTCTGTCCAAATTTTGAATTCATGTAGGTAGAAAAAAAATCTTTAATGATCTGTGCCTAGAACATTACTCTGCCTCACACACCGACTTTTTTTGGGTGGTGGGTTAGTATATGCTGCAATTTTTAGGATGAGATTTCTAGGACTACGACCACCACTGTGTAAACTGAAGGAAAACTGTAAGTATGGGTGTGCATTTGCAGCGTTTGCTTTCCTGGTGTTTCCTGCAAGTTTCTGCCTCTTCCCTTAGCTCTTCCAGCATGGTATGGCCTCAGTCTCCACGAATGGACTCATGATTAATTACAAATACTTTTATTTCTCCTTTGCACTACAGCTAGGCCTCTCTCTGTGTGTCTCGTACACACATTCACACACATACACACACACAAGTATACACAGATACATAAAATTATGTGTAGAGTAGGTACATTGTATTATCTACAAGTTTCCTTTTACATTTCAGTATAGTAAGGGAGTCATGGCAAATTATTTGCTAGAAATGCAAGCAGTTGCAAACTGCAAATCCTGCAGTTTAAAGTTCATTATTATGTAGTCTTCCCTTAATCGTCACAAAACTGAATGAGATGGGGATCATTTTCACTTATATTTTTCAGATGAAGACACTGAGGCACAGAGAGGCTACGTAATTTGCCCAAGGTCATGCTACTAGTAAGCGAACGAACAACAATACCAACCCAAGTCTGTTTGACTCCAAATGGAGTATACACTCAGCTACACATACGTGGTAGATTATAATGTTTCTTAGAACAGATTCAGGATGATTCCAAGGGCGATATATTTTTTTAAATGTTTGAGGGTTCGTAGAAAAAGTATACACAGCTCCGGGATGACTGCAGACTTTCATGTATACATTTAACACACATGACAGCCAATCAAATGACTTGAGTCAAATTTAATGGTGTCTTATTCCTTAATTGCTTTGTGCAGCCAATCAGATTGCATAAGGCCCAAAAGCAGCTCTTTGGCAACCGTGCTTTCCACTTGAAAAAAATAAGGTAAGTTATCTGACACTGATTGTGGCAGTGAGACCCAAACAGCTTCCATCTGGACTCTCCTAGAAAACTCCTCACTTCATCAGCAACCAGCCACCTTCATAGGACTGGGTGTGACTACTAAGTGAGATACCCAGGTCTTGATTGTTCCCAATTACCGAGCTCTATCGGGTAAAAATGCACATCACACACTGGCCTTACCTGGAGAAATTGGCCATCTATCTCAAATTTGTGTACGGGTCAACCTCCGTGGAGAACTGCGGGTCGCATTCTCCAGCATTTCTGAATTCTGGGCACTAGGTGGCAGCCTTCTCAAGGTTTTGAGTAAGAGTGGCGAGTTTGGTTTAATGCCTTTTTTTTTTCCCCATGAATCATAGGTCAAGTTAACCATTGTTCCTGCCACAGGAAGAATGCCCAGATGTTTTCCACGCTGTAATTTCAGGAAAGGTAACTTGTCTTTGGCCACTTGTAGACATTTTAACAATAATCTTGAGCCTGTTCGGGTACAGGTAGATCTCCTCTGTGGGGTTTGAATACTCGTTGAGCCCATACTCTGTCACAACCACCACGCTAGGTGGCAGGGGTACAGTGCCGAAGCCAAAAAGGCTTGGCTCTAAAGAAAATGCACGGTCTAGTTGAGGAGACTGATGTCTAAATAACAACAACAACAACAACAACAACAACAACAAAACCCTATACGACAATATCCTAAACACTATGATAGGGTAAGCACAGGATAGAACACCCACTTCAATCCAGTGACTCAGGGGAGTCCTGGATGGGGTGACAGCAAAAGCTGAATCTTGACAAATGGGCAGGAATTGTCCAGGAAAGAATGGAGGGGAAGGGATCTCAGGCAGAGGAACCCGTCTGAGCAAAAAGCTTATAACAGTGTGGCAAGTGGTGGGAAACTAGGTGGGGGGTGTTGAGCATAGTAAGAGAACAGGGTAGGAGGTGCAAGGGGTAGGGAGAGCTCAAGTCAAGGGGTGCGAGAATCATGTCACAACCAGGAATCAATATATAAACTATCTGGTCCTCCCAACAACTTCCTTATATAAAGGTATCGTGATCTTACCTGGAGAAGGTATGATGTCCTCATTTCTTTTTTTTTTTAAGATTTTATTTATTTAACAGAGAGAAACACAGCCAGAGAGGGAACACAAGCAGAGGGAGTGAGAGAGGGAGAAGCAGGCTTCCTGCCGAGCAGGGAGCCCGATGTGGGACTCGATCCTGGGTCTCTGGGATCATGGCCTGAGCCGAAGGCAGTCGCTTAACCAACTGAGCCACCCAGGCGCCCCTGATGTCCTCATTTCTTACAGTCCTGCGGTGGCAAGTGAAAACGACCTTCGCAAACATTTACGGAGACTCTGCTAAGTACTCAGCACTGCACTAAGAGCTTCTTCATGAGCCGCCTTCTCTCCTGAACCACTGTATTGTACACCTGAAACCAATATCACACTGTCCATTAAGTACACTAGAATGAAAATAAAAACTTAACCAAAAAAATATCACTTCACCTAATCCTTTCAACAGCCCCGTGAAGAAGGGACTGTTATTATCCCCATTTCACAAATGAGGACACTGAGGCATAGAGAAGTTCATGACTGGCCCAAGGTCACTTGGTCAGTAAGTGACAGAGCTGGGATTTGAATCCAGGGAGTCTGGCTCAGAGCCAGGAGGACATGAGTGGGGGACTTTGAGGCATGGGAGACAGCCACAGCGATGAAGAGGGCAGAAGGCTGGGAACTCAGAGCCTCTTGAGATTGTGGGATTGTAAAGTCGGGGAGCGGAGAGGTCAGGACCGTGAGGCTGGAGGGGGCTGCAGGGGCCACGCGGTGAAGGGCCTCCGGTGCCCCGGAGCCGAGGGCGGGGGCAGGCAAACCCTGCAAAGTTGTAAGGGAGGGGACAGACCTAATGCTACTGGTCCCCTGATGGGCTCCCTTTCGCCACCTCCTACAGGTAAACCAGCTCCTCCTGCAACACAGACATCGCCGCACGACTCGTACTTTTTCCTAAGTGGGCGTTACTGTACTTCCGGCAGCTGCAGCTCCAGATGCGCCCTGTGACAGCTGTGGTCGAAGACACAGTCTCCCGGGGAGGTTCCTGGTCAGCGGTATCAGCACCAGCGCTATGAACTTGTCAGAAAGGCCGCTTCTCTGGCCCTATCCAGGACCCACTGAACTGGAAAATCTGGAGGCCGATTTGTACTGTGACAAACCTCTCACGCTGATGCTTGAAAACCATGGTCTGATGCTGTCGCTTGGGAATGGCGCGCGCGCGTGTGTGTGTGTGTGTGTGTGTGACAAAAGGAGAGATCCAGGTCTCGTTCCTTTCCCAGCTCACTAGGGCAGGAAGTAGATCTTCTCTTTTAGCACCCTTCCTAACACCTCTACCTCCTGGCCCTGGCGCAGGACACCATGCCCATCTAGCTCTCGCATCGGCTAGCTGCTGTAAGTCCCTCATTTTTTCTAGGCCTCAAGTTGATCATCTGTAAAATGGGAAGAAGAAGAAGAATATCTACTTCCTTCCGTTATTGTATCAAGAGTTAATGTAACGGGTGCCTGGCTGGCCCAGTGCGTTAAGCGATGGACTCTTGTTTCGGCTCAGGTTATGATCTCGGGGTGGTGAGATGGAGCCCCAAGTCAGGTTCCATTCCCAGTGTGGAATCCGAGATTCTCTCCCTCTGCCCCTCCTTCCACCCCTACTCTCTTTCTCTCTCAAATAAATAAATAGTTAATGTTAGTAAAGCTATGAGCACAGCTCTTCTTGATGCATATTATTTTATATATTACTTTATGTATTTTTATATTCTATTTTTTTAAAGATTTATTTATTTGACAGAGAAGCACAGCTTGAGAGGGAACACAAGCAGGGATCATGAGAGAGGGAGAAGCAGGCTTCCCGCTGAGCAGCCAGCCCGATGTGGGGCTTGAACTCAAGGCTCCGGGGTCATGACCTGAGCTGAAGGCGGACGCTTAACGACTGAGCCATCCAAGTGCCCCATATTTTTATATTCTTTTATGACTTGTATATCTGCATGCTGTATCTTTATATAAAACTATTATATACTATATGTAATAAAGTTATATAAATATAATTATATATTAGTTAAATAATAATAGTTGTGCAATAATTTAAAAATAATAATGTAATTACAATTATCCTATATGGCTGTTCCAGCACTCCAGGAACCTGACTTTGCAGGGAGTCAGAGAGGAAGAAGGATGAAGGGGAAAACAGGCAAAATATTCCTGGCCCCATTGTATGAAATGTCCAGAAGAGGCAAATCTATAGAAACAGAAAGTAGATTAGTTGTTGCCAGGGGGTGAGGTAAGTGGGAATGGAATGTGGGTGTTAGGATTTCTTTTGGGGATGATGAAATTGTTCTGGATTTATATAATGGGGATGGTTGCACAGCTCTGCAAAGATACTTAAAAACCACTGAATTGGGTACATTTTATGCTATGTGAATTCTCAGATTTTCAAAGCTTAAAACGAAAAACCCAAGCTGAGTCAATCAGGTTGGTCAATCTGAGAAGTCAGGACCTTTGCCTTTTTTTTCTCCCATTAAAGCCCCGGGAAATGAGGCACAGAGCAGGTGCAGGCAAAGAAAGAGTCTTTGGTTGGATTTTGTTCTAATTTATTTGCTTGCCACCTAGGGGCACCTAACTCATTTCCTGTGTCATTATTTCGAAAGACATAAAAAAAAAGTCTGATGTTTTCATTAAGACCCACCATGTCAATGGCATAAAATTAAACTGGAAAACAAAAAGGGCAAACCCGGACTAGCAGGTAATGGGGAATCTTGCAAATATGTGTATCACATGCTTGAGTTCAACTTGGGTGAAAACATCAACCTTTTTTCCCCCCTAAGTCCTCAGGCAAAATAACCTATTCAAATGATCCTGGAAGATCTAATTATATCCCCAAATGGCCCAAACCACTTAATTTTCCCTCCCGGCTTTTAGAATTTCCAAGAAAATCGTTCAGTGATTATTTTATGGAGTGATAAAAGCAACCTTGAGGAATTGTAAGGTTTAAATAGATGCTCAATGTTGTTAATTATGGGGGGAGGCCACTTTATTTTATTAACGATAGTCTAAACATGTCTGCCTTAGAGAATCTCCCTGTGACAAGCCTGCTTTCTGCCAAGAGAGTTCTACCAGGAAACAATCTAAGACAAAAAACAAACTAAATATGCATGAAGCAATGACTGCTGGCAAAAGTAATTTATATGTAGGCAAAAGGGAGGAGAAGATACATCTATCTAGTGGTTAGAGATGAGGATGCCACATGCCACAGACTTAACTTTATTAGCTCTCAAAGAGCAAGCCAAACTAAAGGATGTGACTGTGTATACTACAAGGGTTCTAGAAAGAAGCTGCTTGGGTTCGATTTATTGACTCTATTCTTGATGCTCCTGGCTTCCCTAAGACACTATCCTATTCTATCATAATACTTTCCACAGTCTTTATTGTTATGCCCTGACTCCCTCTAGGTTATACATTTTATAAATAAGGCAAAGAGCCGTATCTGGCTTGGCATACAAGAGGTTCTCAATAAATATTTGTAGAATAGACTAGAACCCTTAGCTTTGTGTTCTTGGGCAACTTGCGTCTCTAAGCCTTGGGCTTCCCCCCCCCCCCACATTTGTTAATTGAGGATAGTGATAATATCTACTTAAGGGAGTTGTTGAGAGGAATCTACAAAAAGTAGTGCCTGGCACCTAGCAAAACATCAAAAAATGATACCTGTCTTAATTCTCTTCCTCCCTCCTCCTCCTCCTCCTCCTCCCCCCTCCTCCTCTCCCTCCTCCTCATTCCTCCTCACCCTCCTTCTCCTCCTCTTCCTCTCCCTCCTCTTTCTCCCCCTTCTTCATCTGGAGAATTTCTGGATAAGAAGCATGAAGATACTGAAACAGGCAATTCAATATGCTGTCTCCTTTTTTTTTTAAAAGGGACATTTCATTGGTTTAAAAAATCATCTGAAATAAACCTAGCAAGAATATCAATGCATAAATTTTGGTTCATGGATACTTGGGTGTTTTGTATTACTGCCTGTATTTTTACATTTGTAGTGATTTAAAAATATGGTGCCGCAATCATTGACACCTTTCCTATACATAGATGGGGTCTCTGTTCCCTGTTGTTGAATCTTTGTTGTTGGTGTTTTGTCCCCCCCTGCTTTATTGAAGTATAATTGACAAATAACATCGTATGCATTTCAAGCATACAAGGTGATTATTTGATGTACATATACATTGTGACATGATGACCACAATCAAATTAACACATCCATCACCTCACATAGTTACCATTTGTGTGTGTGTGTGTGTGTGTGTGTTGTGAGAACACTTAAGATCACCCCTCTCAGCAAATCCATTTGTCTTTCTCTGTCTGCTTATTTTATTTAGCATAATGTCTTCCAATTGCATCCACGTTGTCAAGGATGTCAGGATTTCCCTTTTATGGATAAATAGTATTCCACTGAGAGAGAGATTTTTTTAAAAAATAAGAAGAAAGTTTACTTTATAGCATTCTTAATCCAATCCTTAGGTACATTTTTTCTTTCTACTCTTTTTTTAAAAAATATTTTATTTATTTATTTGACAGCAAGAGTAAGCACAAGCAGGGGGAGTGGCAGGCAGAGGGAGAAGAAGGCTCTTTGCAGAACAGGGAGCCCGATGTGAGACTTGATCCCAGGAACCCAGGATCATGACCTGAGCCGAAGGCAGTTGCCCAACCAACGGAGCCACCCAGGCATCCTCTCAACTCTTTTTAACAATTTGTTAATCAGACATTTATCCACTGTTTAATACTGGTAAGTGTTTGGTAGACATAGAGAAAGTCTATGGTTGGACTTTGCAATTTCTTGGTTTGCATTTTAAGTGTTTCCCATTAACATTTACTTACATTTGCTATAAATCCTTTCTTATTTTTTAATTATTATTTTTTAAATCAACATATAATATATAACTTGTTTCGGGGATACAGGTTTGTGATTCATAAGTCTGACACAACACCCAGTGCTTACCACAACACATGCCCTCCCTAAGCCTGTCACTCAGGCACCCTGTCCTCCTACCCCCATTCCCTCCAGTAACCCTTAGTTTGCTTCCTAAGATTAAGGGTCTCTTATGGTTTGTCTCCCTCTCTTTTTTTAAAAAGATTTTATTTATTTATTTGACAGAGAGAGAGATCACAAGTAGGCAGAGAGGCAGGCAAAGAGAGAGGAGGAAGCAGGCTCTCTGCTCAGCAGAACAGGGAGCCCGATGTGAGACTTGATCCCAGGACCCCGAGATCATGACCTGAGCTGAAGGCAGAGGCTTAACCCACTGAGCCACCCAGACGCCCTCCCTCTCTTGTTTTATCTTGCTTCAGTTTTTCCTCTCTTGCCCTATGATCCTCTGCCTTGTTTCTTAAATTCAGCATATCAGTGAGATCAAATAATTGTATTTCTCTGATTGACTTATTTCATTTAGCATAATACCCTATAGTTCTATCCACGTCATTGCAAATGGCAAGATTTCATTTTTGATGGCTGCATAATATTCCGTGTGTGTACATTTACACATATATACATATATACACACCTATATAATTATGTATGTATGTATACACACACACACCACACATCTTCTTTATCCATTCATCTGTTGTTAGATATCTGAGCTCTTTCCATAGTTTGGCTACTGTGGACATTGCTGCTATAAACATCGGGGTGCAGGTGCCCCTTTAGATCACTACATTTGTATCTTTGGGGTAAATACCCAGTAGCATGATTGCTGGTCATAGGAGAGAGAGATTTTCTTTATGTTTTCCTTTATCAACAGATACTTAGGCTGTTCCCATTCCTGGGCTATAGCAGATAATTTTGCAAAAAACATAGGTGTACAGATATCTCTTTGAGAAACTGATTTTGCTTCCTTTGGATATATACCCAGAAGTGGGAGCTCTGTCTTATGGGGGTAGTTCTTTTTTTAAAACATTTTATTTATTTATTTGACAGAGAGATAGAGAGCACAAGTGGGCAGAGTGGAAGGAGGAGTGAAAGGGAGAAGTAGGCTCTCCACTGAGCAGGGAGCCCCACACAGGGCTGAATCTCAGGACCCTGTGGTCCTGACCTGCGTTGAATGCAGCCATTTTAACCAACTGCACAAAGGTAGTTCTATTTTTTTTAAAGATTTTATTTATTTATTTGAGAGAGAGAGAGAGAGAGAGAGAGAGAGAGAGAGAGAGAGAGAGAGATATCACAGGTAGGCAGAGAGGCAGGCAGAGAGAGAAGGGGAAGCTGACCTCCTGTTGAGCAGAGAGCCCAATATGGGGCTCGATCCCAGGATTCTGATATCATGACCTGAGCTGAAGGCAGAGGATTAACCCTCTGAGCTACCCAGGTGCCCCAGTAGTTCTATTTTTAATTTTTTGAGAAAACCTCCATACTGTTTTCTTTAGTGGCTGCACCAGTTGATAATCCCACCAACAGTGCATGAGGGTTCCCTTTTCTCCACACTCTTACCAACTCTTGTTATTTTTATCTTTTTGCTAGTAGACACTCTGACAGGTGTGAGGTGATATCTCATTGTCATTTTGATTCGCGTTTCCCTGATGTGTGATGTTGAGTATATTTTTATGTACTGTTGGCTATCTGCATGTCTTCTTCAGGAAAATATCTATTCAGGTCCATTGCCTCCCTTTGAATCAGATTAATTTTGACTGTTGATTTGCATGAGTTCCTTATGTATTTTGGATATTTCTCTCTCATCAGATTTATGGTTAAATATATAACAAATACTTTCTCTTATTCCATAAGTTGTCTCTTTGTTCTATTGATTGTTTCCTTTGCTGGGCAGAAGCTTTTCAGTTTGACATGGGCCCACTTCTCTATTTTTACTTTTGTTGCCTCTGCTTTTGGTGTCATATCCAAAAAAGAAAAAAAAAAAAAAAACCATTGCCAAGACCAATGTCAAGGGATTTGCCTCCAGGTTTTCTTCTGGGAGTTTTGTGGTTTCAGTATTACATTTAAAAGAATTTAATTCATTTTGAGTTGATTTTTGCAAGTGGTATATGGGTCCCTTTTCATTTTTTTGCATGAGGCTGTCCAACTTCCCCATTATGATTTAGTGAAGAGACTGTCCTTTTTCTATAGTGTATTCTTGGTACCCTTGTCAAAGATTAGTTAACCATATATGTATGGGTTTATTTCTGGAGTCTTTATTCTATTCTGTTGGTTTATGCATCTGTTTTTAGTGCCAGTACCATACTGTTTTGATTACTGTAGCTTCGTAATATGCTTTATAGTCAGGAAATGTGATGCCTCCAACTCTGTTCTTTCTCCAGATTGCTTTGGCTATTTGAGGTCTTTTTGCAGTTCCATGTAAGTTTTAGGATTCTTGCTGGATCTTGCAAGCTCACTTGTACCCCATAGGATGTTGTAGGAGTGACACCGTGAATTCTGAGGCCAGATGAGAAAAGGTGATTTCCATTCTCACTGTGCTTGCTAGGACATTCATTCGTGGAGCCCTGAATCACCATGTGAGAATTTTTACCACCCTGAAGCCCCTGGACAGTGAGGAAACGAGTCATGTGGACAGGTCACATGTAGGATTTCTAGTCTTTGAGTCCCTGTAGGCACCGGGCATGTGGGTGAACAAGACTTCTGATGAGTCCAACCCCTGGATATCAAGTCATGCCCGGCCTTCAAGTTTTCCCAGGGGAGCAACCAAACGCTGTGGAGCAGAGATAGCTTTCCCCATGGTGCCTTTTCAAAATTTCCAACCCGGTGATTCCATGAGCAAAAAATCAGTGTTGTTTTAACCTGCTAGATGGAGCAGTCATTTGCAATAGTGTGTTTGAAATATTTCACCTTTTTTTTCCTAATTTGTATTTATTTTTTTAATTGAGATATAATTGCCATATAGCATTATATTAGTTTTAGGTATGCAACATAAGGATTCAATATTTGTATATATTGCAAAATGATCACCATATGAGCCTAGTTAAATTTTGTTGCCATATATCCTCAGAAAAGTTTTTTTTTCTTGTAAGGAGAACTTTTAAGATCTACTCTTTCAGCAACTCTTAAATATGCAACCCGGTATTTTAACTATAGTCATCATGTTGTACATTATAATCCCATGAATTATGTATTTTATAAATGGAAATTTGTACCTTTGGACCCCCTTCACACATTTCATCCATTCCTCAATCTGCCTGTCACAACCACTCATCTGTTCTCTGTATCTATAAGTTCATTTTTTAAAATCATTCCATAATTTTAAAGTGAGATTTGGGCAACAGCTAGGGTATGCCTCAAGCCTGGGTAGCCATGCCATGATGTCATTTGGAGGACCCTAAATCTCCAAGGCCCATCATCCCATTCTAGTGTCTATGATCCCATGGATCAAGATTTGTTTGAAACCTTTGACTTCCAAGGGTCCACTATTTAAAAAAGTAAATAATCCTCCAAAAGGCATGGAGGTAGGGACAAGAAAAGGAAGACATTCAGTCTGGGGTATCAGAGTCACAAAAGGTGTCAATTCTAGACTTCCAGAGTTATAATCTAGTGAACTTCTACATATACAGTATACAATGATGTGACAAAAAGAAGATACCCATCGCACAACCTCGAAGTTCTGCCTCATGCCCACATCCATTACCTGTAGTGTACTGTGAATTTAGTTTTTTTTTTACATAAACCTGCAAATCACCTCATTACTAGCACAAATATATTGTAGAGCATAGCCGTATGCAGTGGAAAGTTTAAATTAGAATTAAGTTATAGATGACGAGTGACTCATGGTCATCAGCCAAACCTTTATGGCACAGCAGTCTCTGGTCTCAATCAAAAATCCTGGGACATGGGGCACCTGGGTGACTCAGTCATTAAGCATCTGCCTTCGGCTCAGGTCATGATCCTGAAGTATAGCCCCGCATCAGGCTCCCTGTTCTGCAGGAAGCCTGCGTCTCCCTCTCATACTCCCACTTCCTGTGTTCCCTCTCTAGGTGTGTTTCTCTCTGTCAAAATAAATAAAATCTTTAAAAAAAAATCCTGGGATATTAGTTAACGGCAAAGCTTCTGAAATTTTGCATCAGTCCAAAAATACCTTCATCATTAACTCTTTGTGAGCAGATAGAAACAAATTAATGCAAATGTTATAGTTTAAAGTGTCATTTTGCGCTATGTAAACACTGAAGATAAATTACAATCTGAGAAACCCATTCAGTCGTTAAAATACATATATATGTGTAGAGAATCCTAGACCCCAGAAATGGCTCCTGTCAGTCTGGCTCTTTTTTTTAAGATTTTATTTATTTATTTGACACAGAAAGAGATCAAAAGTAGGCAGAGAGGTAGGCAGAGATAGGAGGAAGCAGGCTCCCTGCTGAGCAGAGAGCCTGATGCGGGACTCCATCCCAGGACCCTGAGATCATGACCTGAGCCGAAGGCAGAGATTTTAACCCACTGAGCCATCTAGGCGCCCCAGTTTGGCTCTTTGCAAAGTTCCAGGGTAATACTAAAAACTATCATTTGGGGAAACGTGAAAGATAAAATTTAATGATGGAGTTTAATGCAGGATTATCTTTGAAACCCTTTCTAACCTTTTGAGGTCTGGCGAGTGTTTGACCCAATAAAGACTCCTGGGGGAGACACGTGGGGCCCAGACTTGAGACTGTGGCATCTCTTCTGTGGAATATTCTTCTCTCCGACTTTTGCCGGTGCTTCCAGAGGAAGGGGGTCTCCCAGGGGCTGGGACACACCCATCAGCTTTTTCTGAATGCGGTGTCCTGAAGCAAAAGTGAACCCCCCACTGTGAATCCAGACTATCCAGGGCTACCATGGATAGGGCGCTATCACAGGATTTCCTGTCTGATACCTGGAAAGGGTGCGTACCAGACTGTGGTCCACCCATTCTCTGCGACTCTAACCCAGCCTCCTCAAATTCCCTAAGCCACTAGGCAGTGCCGGCCAGCAGAGGGCGCTACACCTCCCGCTGGAGAGTCCATGGACACCCTGAAGGTACTCATCCTGTTGCCCCTACCGCCCCTGTTGCCACCTTGTGTCCTCAGAGGGGGAACAATTGCTTCCTGGGGGAACAGCCCCAATAGCCAAACCCTCTTTAGTGGTTTCTTTTTTTTAAGCTTTTATTTATTTATTTGAGGTGGGAGGAGGGGCAGAGGGAGAGGGAGACAGAGAATCTCAAGCCGACCCTTCGCTGAGTGTGGAGCTGCGGTGGGGCTCCATCCCATGACCCTTAACCAACTAAGCCAGCCAGGCACCCCCAGTTGCTTCTTTTAAAAGTTTTTCTCATATTCTCCTATTTTCTCTTTTCCTCTCTTTCTTGCTCAGTGGTCCTTTATTTCTCTCTTCTTCCTTTTTGATCTGCAGACTCAGCTCTGTCTGCTATTTTTAACCAGAGGTTGCAAACTGGTGGCTGATGAGCCAAATTCAGCCCATAATTGGCCTTTACAGGGTCATTTTCCCCTGATATATATATATATATGTATATATATATGCATGTATATATATGTATATATATGTTATGTATACATATATGTTGCTAACATCAAACATATATATATATATATATATATATGTTGCTAACATCAAACAGTCATGACATTTCCTTTTTAAAAAATATGAATTTCAAGCTTTATTTGAAAAACAGTGTATGGTAAACCTGATCCCCATTTCTACAAGACAATAATCAGTGGGAACTGAGTTGCGTTGTCTTTGACAAAGCCCAGAAGCCTCCTTCCCCCAGGATTTCAGGTCACTTCCTCCATCTCTTTATTTATTTTTCTTTATTTTTCTCTTGGCTTTTCATGGGAGGCAGTGAACCCACTGGTTAATCTCCCAACCTTTTGGGTCATTCATATCTGGGGCTGAATTCCAGTTTTCGAGGTGTGTGACCTCAGGTAAATCTCTCAAGTTCGCTGAAGCTCATTTTTCTGTAGAATATGGGCCGGTCAATGCCTATCTCATGGGTTTACTGGTGGGGGAAGTAAGTTAGAAAATACTTATAAAGTGCTTAGAACAGTATCCAGCACAGGGTAGGCCCTCAATTAATGATATTTACTGTCTTTCTGCTCTTATTTACGTCTTTTTCACTGCCTTTCAGCCTCCCTTCTTTTTTTCCTTATATCATTCTTTCTTTTTCTCTCTCTTGCTTCTATGTCCATTAGTGTGTGTATGTATGTGTCTAGGTCTTACTATTCTCCTTATTTTTTTTCTCTTATTCCTTTTTCTTCCCCTTCTCTTGATCTTTGTATTTATTTAAGTATTGACTTTGCCTCCAGGCTGTCTTTCTTTCTTACCCTCCCACTGGTTCCCCACCTTGTTCCTCCTATATATACATGCCCCAATTCCTCACAGGTTTTAAAATATGAAGTTCCAGGGACACCTGGTTAAGCATCTGTCTTTGGTTCAGGTCATAATCCTGGGGTCATGGGACCAAGCCCCACATGGGGGGGGGTCCCTGCTCAGGAGGGAGCTTACTTCTCCCCCTGCTTCTTCCTGCTGTTCCCCTTGCTTGTACTCTCTCTTTCTCTCAAATAATAGTGCCCCTAAATACAGGTTTTCAATTAGAAGTAGTGAAGGGCAATTGCTAGGAATGAAGGTGGGAGCCTTCTGACTTTGACTTAAACCAAGAGAGGCTTCAGCTAAATATCAAGTGGTCATTGAGACTCCAAATGGGAGGAGATATTCCATGGGTCAGGGTGAAATTGACCCAAAGTAAGAGTAGTTAGTTTGGGGCCTGCCTTACTCCAATTGCTGCATTACTAATTTTTAATTCTTACAACAGAATTAAAGATGTTTATTTATTTCTTGCAAAAAAAAGTTCTGCAGAACCCTCCAAATTTCCATCTAAGGGTGTCTTTCTGATAAGGGCTTGGAGAATGTATTTTAAACAGATGATGCTATAGGGCACCTGGATGTTCAGTGTTAAGTGTCTGCCTTTGGCTCAGGTTGTAGTCTTGGGGTCTTGGAATCAAGCCCTGCATGAGCGTCCCTGCTCGGTGGGGAGTCTGCTTCTCCCTCGGTCATGCTCATTGTTTCTCACTCACTCTCTATGCTTCAAATAAATAAATAAAATCTTTTTTTTAAAGTTGGTGGTGTGATAATGTCTATGCAATGATAACAGAGCAAACTTTAATCTACCACCCTTTCCCTCTGTTGGAAAAAGAAAAAACAATTCAGCCACAAAGAACAACAAAAATAGAAACAAATAATGGGTTCATCCCAATTCATTACTGTCAGCTTTGAGGTTTGATTCTGAGATCCTGAGAGTATGGCATTGCCCCTGATATACACAGATAAGTGGACACAAGGAAGCAAGTGAGAGACACAAGGAAGACTCTATATTTAGATACACTGAACTGAAAATGATGGACTATGTAAGTGGAAATGCTCTCAGCAACCCTGTAAAGTAGGAAGGCAGTGGCCCGTTTGTTAATTGAAGGAATAAGATTTCAGGTAAACGAAGTCATTTGCTCACAATAAAGAGCAGTAATTCTGATTTTTAGGCTGCCTCCCTTGGCACTAATAGGGCTCAGCAATCACATTTTAAAATAGTATGGCAGGTGGCTCTGTTACAGGTGGTGTTTGTATGGAGCACAATGGAAATTTCTGATACATGCTGTGAGGAAGAGAGTTTCACATGGAGAAGAGGGTCTAGTCCTTTGCCCTGCAAAGGCAGGGAGGTCAAAGACCAATCTTTCCAGCTCTTCACAAGTGTTTGCTGAAGAGCAGCCCAGCCCAGCCAGGGCCTCTGGTTGATAAATGGGTCCAGATCCTTCCTTCCATTTCAATTCAGTCCCTTCTGGCCTTTCGGGGTAATAGATCATATACCTCCTTGCACTGTTGTATAATGGTCTCATCTTTGATTGTTGGTATCTGGCTTTGGGGACACTGGGACTACTCAGTAGTGGAGCACAGGGGACCATTGGGTGCTTTGGGATAGGGTAATTGGGGGAGCACACAGAGATGAAGGCTCGGAGTTTTGCATTGAGGTTTCATAGTACAACATGAGTTCAGCTTGCTCCTTTGAAAGATATTGGCCCAGGACATGAGGCAGAGACCTATCCTAGAAAGGTACATTTCAGAGCCATAAGCATAGATCAGGTACACCTCTGCTGTGCAAAATAAAATGATTTGGCAAGTATGCTGTTTATTTCTCGTATAGAAAAGTGATCTTGGCTATATTCTGGCCATCCACAATGACTGCATGAACTACCTAATTGCCAACTCACCCTCTCACTTGGGACTATTGTAAACATAGTCCAGTTTGTAAACATGGTTCCAGTTACCACTTGGGAAAATTGCCTTGGGAAAAATCAAGTGAAAAATGAGAAGATCCAGATAAAGCGGGCTGTGCTTGAAAAGCCGTGGACTGTAAAGCCAAAGGGAACACTTGGCCAAAAGAGGCATAGACTGGGAGAGGACAGCTTGAAGCTGTTTAAATTTCTGGAGAGACCAGTAAAGACCAACTGACTCTTTTCTTCACTCTAATCCACAAACAAGGGTTACTCAATGAAGCCAATGGCAAATAAACATGGAGCAAGTAAAGTGGATAATGTCTTCCTGCAGTATGTCGCCCTTTTGTGGAAGTCACTACTGTAAGGAGCTGTAAATGGAAATGGTGAGGCCATCCTTTCAAAGTGGATGGGGCTAATTTCAAAATCAGCTCTAGTACCATTTGCATCTTTGGCCTCAGGGAGAATTCATCTTTATCCTTCAAATTCAAAGCCCATATAACTTGGTGGGGTGGGAGTATAGCTTCACGCATTCATGTCTCCTAAGAAGAGCCACATACGATTAACACACACCAGGCTTTTCTTTGGCTGGTTTGGATCAGTGTACTGGAGGCTAGATCCATTTGGCTCTCCCTTCTTTTGGAGCTTCTTTTTTATTTTCTTCATCTTTGCCTAATTCATGATTCATAGAATCACAGTATCACACAATTCAGAGTTGGAAACATGCTTCAAAAGGACCTAATTCAGCTGTGTCACTTTTCAGATGGGATTCAGAGCTGGGAAATGACTTGCTTAAGGTCACAAGCCTAGTTATAGGCACAGAAACAGAAATGTAGTCAGACTGGCTATTTGGTAGGGTACAGATAAAATACTCAGAGGCTTGTCGGAATTGACTGGATCAGTGGCTTTCAACACTGGCTGCCAAAGTGGTATTCAAAATATTTAATAATGGGTACAGTGCTGGGCACTGACTAATGAGAATGGAATCTGGCTAACTGCTGCAGGAAGGTTCTGGAGGACTCCTGCTGGCCGTGCCTTAACCATTTAGCTACTGATTGTAGGGAAGTCTGGGGGTTCTGGGCTAGAAAAGAGGAGATGTCCAGGATACTTGGGTCTCAGGGCATTTGCCAAAATCACTGAAAGCATCCTCAATATCATCCCAGTTGGTATGACTATACCAGTGAATCCTGATTTAATTATCTGCTTTGCTGGGCCTACACACTAGAATCATCTGGGGATTCTTTAAAAATATCAGTGCCCAGATAATGTGCAGTCAAGAGTGAGAACCACTGGGCTAGATGTCCTGGCATCTAGGTTTGGAGGCTTTGGAGACCTATTTCCTTTTAAGCTTAGCTCATAGCCTCTACTCAGGAAACTAACTAGAATGAGAATGAGTGATTAAGTTTATTGGACTTCTTCTAAGATCTCTGGACATCTTGTTTTCCAAACAAACATATCATGTCAGGGCAGGCCTTGATGACACTACCTGGGCCCCACTTTATGTACAAACTGTCTTTGTAATAAACTGAGGTCATCACATTTGGTCCAGATGGAAGGTAAGACAAAAACTCCATAGAAGGTCACGTTCAACTGTGCAACCCAGGATGGATACCTTTATGTGTCTACCTGTAACTCCCCCTGTTCCTGTGAGCTTATATCTCTGTAAGTGATGAGCCCAGAAGTTAATCCTTTTCAGTGGGAGCTGCAGAGGCGTTCTGGGGCCTGGAATGGGAGGTTCTATCAGAGCAAGGTCATTGAAGAAGACCAGTGGACGAGTAGACTGCATCCCTTATCAGGGGCAGTCTGAAATGGAGTTGCAATGGAGATGAGAGTTAGAGGATCCGGGAGGTGGGGGTGCATAAGAAGTGTGAGGAGACAAACTATAATCCGGAGAACAAAACCGGAGAGGGCAAGTCAAATGCTAAATATGGGTGAGAATGGGGAAATCAGACATAGGAAGAGACGTGGGGAGAAAAATATATTTCTAGATGATCACAACAACCATTGTTTTTGTTTTCCAACATTTTGTTACCAGTATTTTAAAACATGGGAAAGTTGAAAGAATTTCACAGGGAACACCCAGAAATCAAACACTTAGATTCTACAGTTTAGGCTTTCTTGTACTTGGCATTATCACGCACTTCACCTCCCCATCTGTCTTCTCATGTTCATCATCTTTTCATTTTGATACATGGCAAAGTAGATTGCAGACAATAAACTTCTGCCCGAATAGTTCAGCATGCCTCTCATGAACTGGAGTTCAGAATTTGTTTATGGAATATTTTTCTTTTGAGGTCGAAGTCACATAAAATGAGATGCACAAATCTTGATCGAAACACCAGTGAGGTTTTTTTTTTTAAGATTTCATTTATTTATTTAACAGAGAGAAACACAGCTAGAGGGGAAACACAAGCAGGGAGAGTGGGAGAGGGAGAAGCAGGCTTTCTGCCAAGCAGGGAGCCCGATGTGGGGCTTGATCCCGGGACTCCAGGATCATGACCTGAGCCGAAGGCAGACACTTAACGACTGAATCATCCAGGCACCTCAGAAACACCAATGAGTTATGGAAAATTAATAAACATGTGTAACTCAAACTCCTTTCCAGATAGACACCACCACCATCACCTCAGAAAATTCCTTGTGTCTCTTTATAGTCAATCCCTACCCTAAGCCCTGCCTCGGGCAACCGCCGTTTTTTTTGTTGTTGTTACCATAGATTAATTTTGCCTGTTCTAGAAATTTCTATAAATGGAACCATACAGTTCATACTTGTTAATGTAAAGATTCTTTCATTCAGCGTAATATTTTTAAGATTTGTCCATGCCATTGTATTAGTAATTCATTCCTTTCTATTGCTGAGTAGATACATTCCATTGTAGGACTGTACCACAGTTATTTTTTTTAACCCATTCACTTTTTAATGGACACATGAACTGTTTTCAGTTTGGAGATATTATAAATAAAGATGCTATGAGCAATCATATACAAGTTTTCATGTGGACAAATGATTTCATTTCTCTTGGGGAATACCAAGGAATAGGATTTTTAGGTATTAGGGTTGCTGTATATTTTATTCTATAAATAACTGCAAGATATTTTTCCAAAGCAGTTATACCATTTTACACTCCCAGCAAAAATCTATGCAAGTTCCAGTTGTTCCACATGCTTGCTAACATTTGGTGTTGTCATTTTATTTAATTTTAGCCATTCTTTTGAATGCATGGTGGTATCTCATTATGAGTTTAATTTGCAATTCCCTAATGACTAATGATGTTAAGTACATATTCATGCATTTATTGATCATTAACATATCTTGTGAAAATTCTGCTGAGATATTTTGTCCATTTTAATTAGATTATTTGTCTTTATATATCCTGAATACCAGTCCTTTATTTGATACATGCTTTGTGAATATTTTCATCTATTATGTGGTTAATATACTCATTTTCTGAATGGTATCTTTTGATAAAGAGCTGTTTTTAATTTTGGTGGTCTAGTTTGTTGATATTTTTATTATATATTTATTTTTCTGTGTCCTATCTGAGAAAGTTTCATCTATCCCCAGGTCATAGAGATATACTCTTGTGTTTTCTTCTAATTCACAGCTTAAGTTTTTACATTAGGTATGTGATCGTGCTCAAATTAATTTTTGTGTATGATTTGAGATAAGGATGAAGGTCACTTTTCTTCATATTTAGATAATTAGTTTTACAGCACCATTTATTGAGAAGACTATTTTTCCTATTGGACTGTGTTGGCACTTTCGTCAAAAATCAAGTGGCCAGGAGTGCTTGGGTGGCTCGTTCGTTGGGCATCTGCCTTTGGCTTGAGTCAGTCCCAGGTTCCTGGGATCCAGCCCCAGCATCGGGTTCCCTGCCCCATGGGAAGACTATTCTCCCTCTCCCACTCCCCCTGCTTGTGTTCCCTCTCTTGCTGCGTCTCTCTCTGTCAAAAAAAAAATGGATAAAATCTTTAAAAAAAATCAAGTGACCATATAAGTGTGGGTCTATTTCTGGGCTTTATAATTTTCTTCCATTGCTCTATGTGTCAATGCATATGTCAATACCATACAGTCTAGATTACAGTGGTTTTACTGTAAGCACTGAAGTCAAGTAAAGTATGTTTTTTGACTTTGTTTTTTTCAAGTTTGCTTTATATATCTATATCCTTTGCATTTTGAAATAAATTTTAGAATTAGCCTGTACATTTCTACCAAATGCCAGAGGAGAATTAAATATTTTTTGCAATTCCATTCTAAATTAAAATCTATTCATTGGAATTTTAGTTGTTATATCTTCCTTGTGTTACACTTTTTTAAAGAGTTTATTTATTTATTTGAGAGAAAGAGAGAGAGTAAATGAGAGAGAGCATGAGAGAGGAGAAGGTCAGAGGAAGAAGCAGACTCCCCATGGAGCCTTAACTGACTGAGTCACTCAGGGGTCTCGTATCTCTGTATATTTTAAATCCAACCTGATAATGTTATAATATTTGCTTTAAAATATCACATGTATTTTATTATTATTTTTTAAGATTTTATTTATTTGACAGAGAGAAGCACAGCTAGAGAGGGAACACAAGCAGGGGAAGTGAGAGAGGGAGAAGCAGGCTTCCCACCGAGCAGGGAGCCCGATGCGGGCCTCGATCTCAGGACTCTGAGATCATGACCTGAGCCGAAGGCAGAGGCTTAACGACTGAACCATTCAGATGCCCCAGTTATATGTATTTTAAAGAACTTCAGAGAAAAAATAGTTTTTGCTATTTACTATGTACTTAACCGTTTTAGATACTTTTTCTTCCGAAAGTTTCCAGTTTTCATCTGGCATCATTTCCTTTCAGCCTGAATAACTCCCTTTCTCATATTTTCTTGTACAGATGTACTGGACACAGAGTCCCCATTTTTTTTCTGTGTAAAACTATTTTCATTTCAATTTCATTCTTGATGGTTTCTTTTGATACAGAATTCTAGGTTAAGAGGTGTTTTGTTGTTTGTTTTTTACTTTTTAGCATTTTAAAGATACTACTCTACTGTTTTCTGCATTCCACTTTTTTTCTACTAATTCAAATATTTAGGTCATTTCTGGATTATTTGAATCATTGTTCCCCTGCATAATGTCTCATTTTCTCTTTTCTTTTTCTTTTTGGTTTTCATCAGTTTGACTCTGATTTGCCGAAGTGTGACTTTCTTTGTATTTATCTTGCTTGGGATTCACTGAGATTCCTAAATCTGTAAATGTGTATCTTCCACCAAATTTGGAATATTTTCAGGCATTATTTCTTCAGAAGATATTTTTTTTCCTGCTTCAGTCTCTCTCTCTCTCTCTCTCTCTCTCTCTCTCTCTCTCTCTCTCCCTCTCTCTCTTCTTTCCTTCTGGAACTTTAGTTGCACATGAATTAAGACTTTTGATATTGCCCACTGTTCCTTGAGGCTACGTGTTAGTTTTAAGGCTTTTTCCCTATATTTTCTTTTTTCTTCAGATAGGATCATTTCTATGGATCTGCCTTCAAGATTATGGACTCCTTTTGTCATCAACATTTTGCTGTTAAGTCCATTGGTATTTTTTTATTTCAGATATTGTACTTCTCCATGTGAAAATTTTCATCTGTTTAATTTTTTAATTAATTAATTTTATTTTTCCTTTTTTATTACATTATTTTATTTTTTTCAGTGTTCCAAGATTCATTGTTTATGTTTAATTTTTTTTAAGAGAGAGCAAACTCATGTGAGTTAGGGGGTAAAGACAGAGGGAGAGACAGAATCCTAAATAGGCTCCATGTCTAACACAGAGCCCAACTCAGGGCTTGATCTCACGACCCTGAGATCATGACCCTAGCAGAAATCAAGAGTCAAACTCTCAGGATGACTGGGTGTCTCAGTTAAGTGTCTGCTTTTGGCTCAGGTCATGATCCTAGGGTTCTGATATAGTGAATCCCACATTGGGCTCCTTGTCCAGTGGGAAGCCTGTTTCTCCCTTTCCCTCTGCCTGCAGCTCCCCCAGCTTAGGCTCTCTCGCTCTGTCAAATAAATAAATAAAATATTAGAGAGAGAGAGAGAGAGAGAGAGAGAGAGAGAGAGAGAGAGAGATGCTCAACTGGCTGAGCCACCCGCTGCCCATCATCTGTTTCCTTTCTACAGTTTCTATTTCTCTGTAGAGGTCTCCAACATTCACATTCATTTTAGGGATATTTTCCTTCATTGAGCACATTTACCTACAACATTAGTAAACAATATAGTTAAAATAGCAGCTTAAAAACCCTTGCCTGCTAATTCCAATATGAATCATTTCAGAGTTGTTCTTCATTAGTTGTTCTTTACAGAATGGGACATTGTTTCCTGATACTTCCCCTATCACATAAGTTTTGGATTGTAACATGGATTTCATGAAGTTTATGTTGTGGGAACTCTGAGTAATGCTATATTTCTCTGGGGAGTGTTGATATTTTTGTTTTAGGCAATGAAACTGGTTGGATTTAAACTGCCATCTCTGATTCCTGGGTGGCAGCTTGAACTCAGATCAATTATTTTATCCTTAGCTGAACCTCTTGGAGTCCACTGTGCACCTCTAAAGTTCAGAGGTCAACAAAGATTTGGGAAGAATTTTTAGACAGAATTCATACCTTCTCTTTGCTGATTTCCTTTCTGAGAGTCTTCCTTCATTCCCTAGCAGCTGTGGCTGCCCCAGATCCTATCCTGTGGTTATTCGATCCATCAGAGCTTTAGCTGCCTCCATATGGCAAGGATGAGGACCTGCCCTTGGCCAAGATACTGTGAAAAAAAGGAAACGTGCCCTATGCCATTCTCTTTTACCAGTGTTGACTTGCCTCCAGAACCTGCCTGCTTTCTTTTGCTCAGTCTCTTAAAGGAGTTGTTTTTCAAATTTTGTCCAGAGTTTATACGTTTTATCTTTAGGAGGGTTGGTCTTCCAGGCGCTATGTTGGCCATTATCAGAAATAGAATCCAGTAGCTTCTTTCTAAAATATTTTAAGTTACAGAAATGGCTATATTCTTTACTTTCCTTATTTCCTATACACATGGCTATATTCTTTATTTTCCTTATTAAAAATCACATAAATGAGTAAGGTGTCTCTTGGCCGACATCATCTCACTCCTCTTATCCAAGATAAATATATGATATATAACTTATTGCATAAGTCACCATTATCATTTTGAAATACATCCATCCAGATCATTCTCTATGAAATAAAATACATACACATATATACTAATACAAAATTTGGGGGACTTTAATGAGATAGGTGGTGTAATATGGAGATTAAAATGGTACGTTCTAGAGTTAAATTGCCTGAATTCAAATCCCCATGTTAGCATTTACCATCTATGTGTCCTTAGAGAATTTTCTAGAACATTCTGTGTCTCGGTTTCATCATCTGTAAAATGGGGATAATGATATTACCTACCTCATAGGTAAGGTTGAAATCATGGTAATCAATTAATGTGTATAAAAACCTTGGGACAATGCCTAGCACATATTAAGCCTTCAATAAATGCTAGCCATCATTGTTATTCCACAAGTCATTTTTCCCCTTTATTAACATCTTGAATATATCTATAAATTTCTATTTTATCCTGCTGCATAATAAATACAATTGTGGCTGCATCCAGATATTTTTTGCCCATCACTGATAGACATTTTCCCACTCTTCTCCCTCTTCTACGATGTACACCACAAAGAATATCCTGCTAGTTGCCTCTTTATGCACACAGAGGAGCATTCCTCTAGGAATAAGTACCTAAAAGTGAAATTTCTGGGCCAAAAATATCTGTACAGTTCAGTTTTGAACATAATGTGGAATAAAGCAGATGAGTACATAAACAATGAATCTTGGAACACTGAAAAAATAAAATAAAATAAGTAAAGCAGATGGGTGAATGAGTAATACTCTAATTATCTCAACACTGCTATCCTTGAGAACAAATTTCCAGTATGGGAGAAGAGGGCTAGAGATGTAGGGCAAAAAGAGTTTAATAAAATCCCACATCATCCTAAATATGAATTGGAATGGTCAATATAAACTGATAGGGCATTTTACTTAAACCAAAGACACAATAATGACTCCAGTAGCAAGAAACATTTTAGTGCTGAGAGAGTGGTCTTCAGATAACATTTTTGTGTGGGAAATTGGGCTCCTTGGAGACACAGATATCAGTGATCTTTCAGTGGCCTGCAAGGCCCAGCATGGTCTGGTCTCAACACAGTCTTTAGACCCCCTAGTACTTTCCCTATCCCTCACTCTGCTCCTGTCACACTGATCATTCCATATAATACGGAGTGTCACTTCTTGACCTGAGTACTCTTCATTTCCCTTACACTTTTACCACTTTTACTGTCTTTTCCATATATAGTGATATATTATAATGATATATTATATATAGTGATATATTATAATGATATTTCCCATATATATAGTGTTCCCTCTCTAGCTATGTTTGTCTCTGTCAAATCAATAAATGAAACCTTAAAAAAATAAAAAAATAAAATGACAGCAGGGGGAGCATATATATATATATATATATATATATATATATATATAGTGTGTGTGTGTGTGTGTTCATACTGATACAATATATAATTTGCTATATAAGTCAAATACTGACAAAATAATTCCATGTTAACAGACTATCCCAAACCTCAGTGGCTTCAAACAATAATTATTTCTTCCCCATTACATATCTCTGGGTGGCCTGTGGGTTGGCTCTAATTTGCAACTCAGGTCTCCTCCTCCTTCATTTGCCCTGCAACTTCTTTGAGTCAAGAGGTGACAAGGGTCATATCCTTCTAAAGCCTGTGGCAGAAGCACAGGAAAGTGAGGCCAGCTGTACAGCCGCACATCACCTCCACCAACATTCCACTGGCTGACACAAGCCTCGTGCTCAAAATCAACATTAATGGGCTAATAGAAACTAATAATACACTCTGTCTGTAGTAGGAGAAACAACAGAGTCACTTTTCAGAGAGTACAGATGGGGGGATAGTGCAAATTGGAAGAGAAATACTTTAACACACCAACTGTGTTTATTATTTATCTTCTGCCTTCCATCCTTCGGAATAAGTTCTACAAAGGCACATTTTGTTCACTGATGTATTCTAAGTGCCTAGAACAGTACCTGACACCTAATAAGTGTTCCATAAACACTTCTTGGATTAACATGTGGATGAATTATCCCTGATGGAATGAATGGCTCCTTCTTCCTTGCTGCCACAGCACCTGGTTTAGATGTCTCAGGGGATATCAGTCCCTCTGCCTTGACTGTGGCTTCTTCACAGGATGCTACAGGACTGTATATCTACTAGTAGCTCTACACTTCCAGGAACGAGGGGCAAAGGGCAGAGACCCCCAGCCTCAACCTCTGACTCTGAATTGTGAGAAGGCACTGTGGTTGAGAGAAGGCCTCTTGTTGCCCCATGCATGCTGCCTTTTTGCAAAGACAAGTGAAAAGCAAAGGATGCTTATGAATCAAAAAGAACAACTATGGGGTGCCTGGATGGCACAGTGGTTAAGCCTCTGCCTTCAGCTCGGGTCATGATCCCAGAGTCCTGGGACTGAGCTCCACATTGGGCTGTCTGCTTGGCGGGGAGCCTGCTTCTCCCTCTCTCACTCCTGCTGCTTGTGTTTCCTCTCTGGCTGTCTTTCGCTCTGTCAAATAAATAAAATCTTAAAAAAGAAAAAGAACAACTATGATCATGACATAGAATCAAAGGAATGAGAAACACAGATTTTTCTCCCCATGATCTGTGCCTTCTCATCCCTTCCAGGTCCTATATGGCACTGACAAAAGTCTGAAAAATCTCCTCTAAGATGTCATTGAATGATGATGACATAGTACTTTGCCCTCTTTGCAAATGAACAGGACAGGGCTTTAACTCTAAGAATCTAGAAGGTAAGAAAGAAGTTAGATGGGACAAATGACTTCTCTAGTGCTCCTTCAGTCATCCAGCAGGGGGCCTGGTCAATAATAATAATGATTCATACACGTGCGTGTGTGCGCTCACACACAGGCAAAGATCGTGGATTCCCAACTACAAATATTCTGATTTAATTGATCTGAGCATTGAGACTTTAAAATGAAAACTACCCCAGGTAACTGTAACATGTGAAAAAGCTTGAGAACCACTGCTCATGGCTTGATATGTTTGTCACAAACCAGTAAATATCTGATGGACGGGGATGCAAAGAAATGTCTCTCTACTGCATATTTCCCAATAGCATAAAAACATGTCACTACCCCTACTTTTAAACTGAAAACCTCTTCTCGATTTCACTCCTGAAAAGGATTCCCCATACTCTAGCTTCCCACTTCCTTCTTCCTATTGTCTTGTGAACCCACTTTCATCAAGTGTTGGTTTTCCACCACTTCTCCAAAACTGCTCTTATCAAGGTCACCAATGGCATCCGCAGGATCAAAGGATGGATTCTAAGTCCTCAACCCATTGGACCCATCAGCCTACATTTTCACAGCTGATCACTCATTCCTCCTTGATATACTTTCTTCACTCTGCTTCCAAGATGCTACACTCACTTCTTCAGCTTCTTAACCTCTATAACCACTTCTTCCCAGTCTCCTTTGCTGATTTGTCCTCATCTTCCTGTCTTCTAAATGTTGGAGTGCCAAGGGCTCAGTCCTAGTACCTCTTTTTCTATCCACATTCAGTCCTTAAAAGATCGCATTCAGGGTCTTAATACTTATTATATTTAAAGGGGCATTTGAGTGTTTTTTTTTTTTTTGAGAGAGAGAGACTGAAAGAGAGAATGTGCACACTTGTAACCAGGGTGCAAGAAGGGTAGAGGAAGAGAGAGAATCTTAAGCAAGTGGCATGCCAGACGCAGAACCCCACCATGGGCTAGATCCAGAAATCACAACCTGAGCTGAAGTGTCAGACACTTAACGGCCTGAGCCATGAGGCCCTGGCTTTCTGTTAGGTATTTTATTTTATTTATTTTATTTTATTTTATTTTATTTTATTTTATTTTATCTTATCTTATCTTATCTTATCTTATCTTATTATTTTATTTTATTATTTTATTTTATTATTTTATTTTATTATTTTATTTTATTTATTTTATTTTATTTATTTTATTTATTATTTTATTTTCATTTTATTTTATATTTTACTTTATTTTATTTTACTTTATTTTTAAGGATTTTATTTATTTATTTGATAGAGGGAAACACAGCTAGAGAGGGAACAAAAGCAGAGGGAGTGAGAAGAGGAAGAAGAAAGCTTCCCCCTGAGCAGAGCCCAATGCGGGCCTCAGTCCCTAGACTCCGGGATCATGACCTGAGTGGAAGGCAGATGCTTAACAACCGAGTCACCCAGGCAGTCCTATTAGGTATTTTAAATAGTAACATTTTCAAAACTCAGTTCCTGATCTTTCTCCCCCTAACCGGCTTCTACTGCCATCTTTCCCATCTCAGTAAATGGCAGCTCTTTATTCCTTTGCTAGGATCCAAAGCCTTGGACTTTTTACCTTAACATCTGAACTATCAAAAAATTATGTTGACCCTACCTCTAAAGTTTACTGAGAATCTGACTTCTTCTCAGCACTCTGCCACCCTGGCCCAAGTCACCAGCATATCTTGCATGGGTGATTGTAATAGGACTTCTAGCTGATGTTCTTTCTTCTGCTCCAGCCACCTTAAGTCTATTCTCAATGTAGCAACTAGAGTGATCCTATTAAAATGGAAGTTGGATGACACAACTGTGGTCAAAATCCCCCAACAGTTCACCATCTCCCCCAGAGTAAAAACCAACATCCTGACTGTGACCTTCAAAGTCCTACATGAACTGGCACTGTTCCCTCTCTAACCCCATCTCTTTACCACTCTGCTCCTCACTCCATCACCTCCAGCCACACTTGTCTCCATGCTGTTTGTTGACCATATCACACACTGTTCCACCTTAGGGCCTTTGAACCTGCTCTTTCTTCTGCTAGGAACACCTCTCTTCCAGATATTCATATGGCTCACTTCCTTGGTCCTTTCCAATGTCTCCTTCTCAGTGAGGTCACCTTCTGCTTCACTTAACATACTCCATACTGCAAGCTAATATGTTCTATAGTTTGCTTAATGATCTTGTCTATTATCTTTCTCCTCAACCCCCACAAAAATATGTACTCTGTAAGGGTGATTTTTGTCCCTTTCTTTCTCTTTTGTTAGCTGATGTTCCCCAGAGCCTGTAACAATGTTTGGCATGTAGGTGGTACCCAGTAAATACTTGTGGAAAGGATGGATGAACGAAAGTAGAGGCTAAGTTCTTTAGGGATAACATTTGATTATTATGGAGTGCTAGAGTGTGACAGTATGCATTTACAAGCTGTATCACTTTGGATAAGCACTTAACTTTCCTGAGCCTCAGTTTCCTATTGAGACACATGCATCTCAAGAGAGACACATCACTGAAGTGATCAGCTTATTTGCAAAATGGGTCAAAGCAGACTTTGCCTGAGTCCACATATATGGGGTATCTAAAATAGTAAAACTTGCAGAAGCGGAGAGTAGAATGGTTAACAAGGGCAGAGGAGGAATCAATGAGTGTAATATTTCAGTAACACAAGCTCAGAAAGTTCTAGAAATCTGAAGTATAATTTAATGCCTATAGTTAACAGTACTGCTACTATACACTTAAAAATCTGTTAAGAAGACAGGACTCATGCTAAGGGTTCTTGCCCCAATAATAAAGTCAAAAAATTTTATTTAAAAAAGACCCAATTAAAAAACCCAAATTGAAGAGCCTCCTAACTATGAAATAAATTGATTTCTTAATTAAAATTGCCCCCCATCATACACAAAACACAGGCTTTGTGAGCATGAGGAAACTAAGTGCTCAAGGGGGTTCAACCATTAGGATCTTGGGTTTTCACATTGATGCCAGGTTGAATGAACATCTGTTCTAACTGGAAATAGGTATGCTGACTGATTCATCGAAAGCCAAGTGCTTTGAGTTTATTTGTGAAGTAGTGAACAATGCAGGAATTTACCAATGATCTCGATTCATATCTTAACTTCATCATTATATGAGCTTGACTCAGTGATTACTTAGCCCCTTTAAGACTTAATTTCCTCATCCGTAAAATGGGGATAAAAACAGCACCCCGCTACTAAGGTTGTTGTGACAAGTAAATGAGATAAATCGGGTTTAGTTTAGTGTGTGGCATATATTACTATTATAATTATCATTTTTTTCAATCACCAGTATGCATTGATTTGGGCTTTCTAAATTATTATTTATCATTATTTTCATTTTGGGTTTTAAAGAACTTTAAAACCTAATAATTATTAGATGCTATGTAAATGTTTACTTAATATATGAATGAATTCAAATCTGAGCCAGATTCATCTGCTTATTAACATGTACCTAGAGCCCATGCGTGCACTGTTTTCTTTTGCACTTAGGAACTGCGACAAAGACACCAAATGCACCTTTCAGGAGCATCAAAGGGCAGGTGAGTGGTGAGGATCATATAGTTAGCTCTTCTCTCTCTTTTTAAAAAGACTTTATTTATTTATTTGTCAGCTGGGGGGTACAGAAACTGAGCAAGCTGAAGGAGTGGCAGGCAGAGGGAGAAGCAGGCTCCCTAGTGAGCCCGATGCAGAACTCTATCCCCAGACCCTGGGATCACGAACTGAGCTAAAGGCAGACACTTAACCCACTAAGCCACCCAGGCATCCCTTATTTTATATATATATTGTATTTATGCTTCCGAAGTAAAAGAGTAATTTTTAAAAAGATTTTATTTATTTATTTGAGTGAGAGACAGAGGTAGTGAGAGAGAGGACAAACAGGGAGCAAGGGAGGACGCCGGGATCATGACCTGAGCCGAAGGCAGACGCTTAACTGATTGAGACACCCAGGTACATCTTATAGTTATGTTTTGTATTTATGCTTCTGAAGCAGCTGAAAAATGAATGAAATCTCTAATGTTTCAGGAAAAGAGATAAGGCCGAGAAAGTCCAGAGAAGGATCAAATGCTGTGGGTTTTTTTTTTGATAATTGGAATATTTTTAATTAAAACAAAATCTATATGACATCAAATATATGTTGAGAATAGGAGAGGGGTAAATGGAGTCCATTTTAAGTGGGAATTCTTAGTGTCTGCTCACTGTGTTAATATCCAACCAGTACACCAATGCAAAAATTGATATAAAATTGCTTTGAAACTGTGCTCATTATGCCCCAGCAACTAGGGTATCTAGACAATGCAATGAAAAAAATCACTTTGAACTCAGCTTGATTACACAATTGAAACATCTAGTTGGTTTAATTTTTCACTTCTCACCAGGTTCCTTGGGTCATGCAGACAAAGCCCAAATTTGCAGGGTTTTTTTCTTTTCATTTTCATTTTTTAAAAACTCTGATATGCTTTTAGAAATGGAAACATCTGAGCCTCAATAGGTCATGATCAATTTGTCACTGAAGCACAAAGAACACACAGAAAGCTAGAAACATTTTGTACAAAACCAAGAACACCAAGCTTCAGCTTTGAGAACCGGTCTTGATGGAAAGTAAGCTGCCTCTGATTTTCACACAATCACCTTCTTATTTGTATGAGTAAGTGGACCTTGCATATGAGTGGCTTCTTGTCCACCCTTCCCCAGAGGACATTGTCTCCTTTGTCCCTCCAAACAACTCCTTGAGATGAATGAGGTTAAGTAAAACTCTGTTTTTATTTTAGTGATGAGAAAACAGAGGGAGAGAACTGGTTAGTGAATTTCAGGTCACATAGATGACTAATGATCATGTTTAGGCTGGAACCCGGATTTCTCACTGAGGGTCTGAAACTTTCATTATACCACAGTGCTTCTTTCTACCCTCACTGCTTTAAACATTTTTCTGAAACCATCCATCATGGTGAGCTTCATGAAAAGAAAAAGTTCTGACAAAACCATCCAAAATTATCGGAATCTTCTAAAAGCCTCCTTAAATTGAAATGCATTCATCTTCCCAGCCTCCCACCACCTTCCCTTCGGTCTTGTCATTCCCTCCAAAACTCGTAATGCAACTGCAAAATCTAATAAGGAATTTGTTTTGGGCATGAAGGGACTTTTCTCAAATGTCTGTCTATTTTGGTTGGTTCTCTCCCTTTAAAGGATAATTCCTAAACACAGTGTTATATTCTGGGTGTAAGCCTAGGATAGAAAAAGGATATTAGAAAAAAATGGTGAAATCTGAATAGAGCCCAGAGTTTAGTTCATAGTAATGTACCAAGTGTTAATCTCTTCATTTTGAAAGGTGTGCTATATAGTTATGTGAGATGCTAACGTGAGGCATAACTGGGTGAAAGGTATAACGAGAGCCCTCCGTATTGTTTTTGAAATTTTTCTGTAAATATGAAATTATTCCTAAATGGAAACTGTATTAAAATATAATTGAAAGGTATAGTAACTGAAATAAACCTGTAATATATCTCACTTGGAACACTATATATGGTTTACCATTATTATTACCATATTTTTACTTTCCCCTCTATGTAATTCCCATGTTGGTAGGCAGTGAAGGAGGTGAATAAAGAAAAAAAGATAGTATCCAAAATTTACTTTCAACCTCGCTTTCTCCTTTGAAATACCTACCCAGCTGCCAGCAAATGCTTCTTGGAGCTGTAAGCACATGGCATGAGTCTGAAGAATAAAAGGAGTAGAAAGCTGCCCACTGACTCAAGAAGATAAACAGTATCACATACCCTCCCACCTGCCAACAGGCCGCCTGATCTTTTCCCTAAATCAAAGTCCATAAGCCACACACTGACGGATTGAAAGGGGAGAAGATTCTCAAAGCAAAACCCATCTTTAAATAATCTTGTAAACCTATAAACCACCTTCCTTCTTACCAATGCACTTCACACCCAGAATCTCCAGTAAAATTCTTCATTTCCAGCATGCTGCCTCTAAGTGTCACTTGTCAGTATCGTGAGCTATGGGGCTGTGACAGAGAAAGGGAAATATGTTAAGAAATCTAGATTGAAATTGCATTGGCATTAATGGTGCTGTGATTTTAGCAGAGCCCATGTTCTTTAGTAAACGGTAAGATAATCTAAAACATGACTAGAGGAATACTAATGGTCATGTTGAGCCAGGAAACACATTCTTTCTTAAACTTTCTCCACGTCACCTATCCTGTCTTTTGAGCAAAACTATCAGGATAAAGAGAAGAATAGAGGTTAAGTGATATGCTGTGTTTTTACCATAGAGACAATGCTCCTACAAAACAAGTCCCTTGAGATGCTCTCTCTCTCTCTCTCTCTTTTTAAAAAAGATTTATTTACTTATTTGAGAGCGAGAGCAAGAAAGAGAGAGCACATGAAGGGGGGGCAGAGGGAAAGAGAGAAAGGAAAGAATCCTCAAGCAGGCACCGCACTGAACTTGGAGCCTGATGTGGGATGTGATCCCAGGACCTTGAGATCATGACCTGAGCCAGAATCAAGAGCCAGCTCCTCAACTGACTGAGACACCCAGATGCCACTCTTTCTTTCTTTCTTTTATTTTTAAGTGAAACTGTGGGCATTTATATTTATTGTGATTACGGATATATTTGGAAGTATTTCTATCACATGTTTTTGCATCTTTTCTTTTCTTCAAGTTTTTATCTAAATTCCAGTTAGTTAACAGAGAGTGTAATATTAGGTTTGGGTGATTCATCGCTTCCATGTTACACCCCGTGCTCATCACAAGTGCTTTCCTTAATCCCTATCATCTGTTTCTCCCTCCCTCCCATCTGGTAACCATGAATTTACACTTTAGAATTAAGAGTCTGTCTCTTGGCTTCTCTCTCTCTCTCTCTCTCTCTCTCTCTCTCTCTCTCTCTCTTCTCCTTTGCTTATTTGTTTTATTTCTTAAATTCCACATAGGAATGAAACCGTATGGTATCTGCCTTCTCTGAACGATTTATTTCGCTTAGCATAATAGTCTCTAGCCCCATCTGTGTGGTTGCAAATGGCAACATTTCATTCCTTTTCATGGCTGAGTAATATTTCATTCTGTATCCATTCCTCAGTGGGTGGACACTTGGCCTGTTTCCATGATTTGGCTATTGTGGATAATGCTGCTATAAACATTAGGGTGCATGTACCCCTTTGAAGTAGTGGTTTTGCATTCTTTGAGTAAATAACCAGTAGTGCAATTGCTGGGTCATAGGATAGTTCTATTTTTAACTTTTTGAGGAACCTCCATACTGTTTTCCAGAGTGGCTGCACCAGTTTGCATTCAGTACCTGGGCTCAGATTCAGGGAGCCATCCTGACCCTTCTCTCCTTCTCAGACAGCTTCTGCTGACCAAGCAGTGTCATGCTTAGGGTTTTATTAGTTAAAAGTCATGGAGGGGCACCTGGGTGGCTCAGTCAGTTAAGCGTCTAACTCATGATCTCAGAGTTGTGAGACTGAGCTCCATGTCGGACCCTTATCGAGACGGGAACCATGGGCTTCCCAACTAGTTTAGGGAACCCAAGAGGAGGCTGATCTTGTGGTTTAGGAAGGATACAGAAGTAATTACCCACAGCCCAGAGGTATGTGGGATCAGAAGAAATGACTGCAGATGGGTCTCAGGAAGCCCCAGTGAATGTCCTGCAGCTACAAAGGGATGGAGAAGACAATGCTGCGACCTATGGGCCCAAGGAGCATGGAGGTTAAGAGAGAGCTGGATGTGGAGGAGCCCCATGGCAGGAAAGAAAAGACAATGCAACAGTGACCTCTTTGAGTTTGCAGCCAAGGACCAGGCAGAAGGTATCACATGTGAACAAATTCTGGTATCTCTCCCGACCGATGCCACACCTGCCTCTCCCCAAACCCATTTGGAGCAAACTCTGGAAGTACCTCAGAACTTAGATATGACTCAGGAGAAAGAGGAGGGACCCTAAATGACTGGAGAACCAGAAGTGCCTATGATTGAGAGTCTACCGAGGGCTTGAAGGAAGACTTGACATAGACATTAGGTTGTGTTGTAGAAGATTTAAGAAAATTTCTTATGCAACTGAGCTTGTGGCCTAGGATATGCAACCCCTGCATGGATATAGTGTTCAGTCAAGCCCACTGGCTACCTGGGAATATGAGATATGGTGGCAAAGCATACAGATTAGCCTGGTCTTTGTGTTATAACTGGCTTTGTGAACTTCGTCAAATCTCTGGGGCTCAGTCTCATTTACGTAAGGTAACAGTGGAGGCTAGAGTCTAGGTCAAGCTATGACCTTGCCAGTAGCTCATTGTGTGACCTTGGAAGTGTCTTTTTCCTTCTCTGGTTCTCTGGCTTCTCATCTATAATACAAGGGAAATAGATGAAGTCTATACCTACCTTCACAGCTTCAACCATCTTAAAGTGCATCTATAACTGCACTTTCCTATGGGCTTCTTTGAACTTCAAATGCACTAGATGCAACAAATATTCTCTGGTTTCACTAACTATTAATGTGGAGATAACTCTTACTTTCTATTAAAATGTTTAGAGCCAAATTGGGTTCACAGAAGGTCATTTATCCAAATCTATAGCCTGTTACTCAGATGGCCAGAAACAGTGGAGATGTTAATATTTAACCATGAATAACCAGCAGGATCCCTCTACAGAGCTAAATACAGTCCATTTCTGTTATTTTTCTAAATATTATTGGCTTGGCTGTCTCTGCTTGAGAACAGTTTCTAGGGTCATGAATATAATCAGACAGCAACCTCTAAAGAGGGATGGTGGATCTAATTATTATTTTAGGAGTCTGTGTATTATTTTTGGCCCCCTGCCTATTTTATTTATTTGCCTGTGAAACACCATGAAGATGAGGAGGTGGGTAGAATGAGACATGGTGGGCACAGATCTGGTGAGCTAGGAGTCTGAGGAGACGGGAGCCAGGGGATTCACTATCAGGGAGATGGGGTAAAAGAAGAGATCATACCGAGCCATGTGTAGGCACATGGCCTACCATCGTGAACACACAGACACATGGCTGGATGGGATAGTGAGGGGTTCAGAGCCCAGGCCTTAAATTCAGAGAAACATGGGTCTGGGTCTTGAGTTACTAGCTGTGTGAGCTTCCTGACTTTTAAAAGATGCAATGATCTTAAAGTAAATAGTGCCTGCCTTGTTCAGTCTAAGGCCAAAATGAAAGGAGCTGTATAAGCATACTTAATATTATGCCCAACATGCAATGAGTACCTAATAAATAATAGCGGCCTGAGTAGTTTTTAAAATATTTTATTTTTTTATTTGAGAAAGAGAGAGTGAGAGAGAGAATGGGTGAGAGAGAGACAGGAGGAGGGAGAGGAGAGAGGGGCAGCAGGAGAGGGAGATGTAGACTGCCTGCTGACCAGGGAGCCTGATGCAGGACTCGATCGTGGGACCCCAGAATCATGACCTGAGCCATAGGCAGACGCTTAACTGACTGAGCCACCCAGGCACCCCGATAATGGCCCAATTTTTAAGAATGGATCACAGGTCCACAGAATTCCAAAATGAGAAGGGATTCCTGAGACCACGTACCTCAGTCCTTTGATGGTATAGATGAAGATGCCGAGACCCAGAGAGGTAAAGGAAATTAAATAACCAACTAGAGAAGAAGCAAGGTTGGGTCTCCCAAAGTCAGTTTCCAAGGTCTTTCGCCTCAGAGCACGGACTTACACAACTTGCCGGAATTGTGATGAGGCTCACTTCGCTCTTCTGTGTCCCATCACCCTCCTTTCCCCATTCCTGTCAGAGTACAAAAGCCTGGGCAGATCTCAGTCCCTTGGAACCAGCGTGTCCTGAGGGAAGCTCAGAGCCAAAAACTGCTCCTGGCTTCACGGCTACCCTTAGGAGTGAAACATACTGTTGTTTTTCTCCTGAAGATCACGTGGTGCTTCCTTTCACTCAGTTTCTTCTCACCACCACGAGCAATAGAGGTACCACTTTGTGATGTGCTTCGGGTGATAGCCAAAATAGTTTCTGGCCCAGCATGGGCAAATAACCAACTGGAGAAGATGCCAGAAGGCCCATGAGTGCTGGGCACTGAAAGCCTTCTGCAGTCCCATCCGTTAACGTTTTGGAGAGTCCTGGGGTCCCAGGGGAAGGGGCAGGAACAGTGGAAGCTGCAGGGGACTTTAGGGGAAGCCTGGGACACAGTGGTGAGGAAGTGTTTCAATCCCTGGACAACAGTACAACCCTACCAGAGTCAATTGTGAAATGTCAGCCTGAGTGTACTCAGGTAGGGCTTTAGGCCGGGGCCTGACCCCGGCTGGGGGGTTTGGGTACCAGCCAGAGCTGGGCCTGGCCCTCTAGAAGCCCACGTGGTAAACAACTGTGCCCACGCCAGGGTTCCAAGACAGCTGGGCAGAAGCGTGAAACCCCAATCTGCTGGCAAGTGAGCAGTTGACAGCAATGTGTTCCTTGTTCCTAAGGCCGAGAATGTTGCTTGCGGCCCCTTCCTCGGCCTTCAAGGGCTTCATCTGGCAAGCAAGTCAGGAGCCTTCAGATATCGTGCTTGCTACTTCTGAGACAGGGTGTCCTTTTTTTTTTTTTTTTTTTTTTTTTTTTTTTTTTTTTGCGAAGGATGGATCTAGCATTGTTCTGAATAGGAACTGAAGGGAAAGATGCTTGTTCCATGGACAGGAATATTTTTTTAAGGATTTTATTTATTTATTTGACAGAGAGAAACACAGCTAGAGAGGGAATACAAGCAGGGGGAGTGAGAGAGGGAGAAGCAGGCTTCCCGCTGAGCAGGGAGCCCGATGTGGGGCTCGATCCGGGTCTGGGATCATGACCTGAGCCGAAGGCAATTGCTTAACCAACTGAGCCACCCAGGCACCCTAATATTTTTTTTAACCCCGGTGATCCTTCTTACGTGGTGAGGCGTTCGGAGAAACCGCAGGAGCACTGGATCTCGAAGTGACTCTCCAAAGGCATATTTAGCCCATGTTGTTTTGGGGGGAAAAATCAAGTTTATCAAATGGGCTGCCTGAAGATGATAATTAAATTAAATTAAATTAATTCTAAGATCTACTATTATGGAATTGGCTGATTACATAGGTAGCTAAGACCCACTAACTACCATTTTCCCTTCTGGGTTCAAAAAAATGGTGTTTTTGTTATGTACGAAGAAGCAGTAGGAGGGAACACAGCCCTGTCCACCCAAGGAACTCCTCTTTACATGCAGCGCAAATTGAGGGGCAGGACAGAGCTGCCGAGTGTGTGCTCTGGCCTGATGCCCCCCCAAATGCTCCTTGCTGTGCTGTGCCTTAATTAATCAAGCTTTCTAGGTTTTAGTTAATTTCAGGACCCCGATAAATTGGTTTGTACTGGCATCAGTCCAGGCTGGCTAATTTCACAGCCCTGTGCTTGGAAACTGCTGCAAGTTTGCACAGGACTTAGCAAGCAGGGAGCGGGGGACGAAAGCATAAAAGAAACTCTTGTTTGGTTAAAGTTCCATTAATATTGGGAAAAGCTGAACTCTAAGTGACAGAAAAACACGGTTGAGCTCTCAGACTTTGTAGCTGGGAGTGGGTTTCTCTGTGTTCTTTAACCCTTCCCCCAACTCATGGTGGATTTGAAAACAATAAAATTAAATAAACCCAAACCTTAGTTTGACATTTCTCTTTGTCTGATTGTTCTCGAGGTTTTGTCTCTGATTTCACAAGAGTCCCTTGAGGAATAAGCTCTGGAGCCCATAATCTAGTAAAAGGATCATTTGGATTTCAGCTTTTTATTTTTGAAGATACGATTCTTGGAGATTTTTTTTTTTTTGGTTACAGGCAGTTTTTATGACTGAGAGGTTACTGGGGAAATTCAAAAGCCGCAAGAGGAGGGGTCCCTAATGAGAACAGACATTTACATGTGTAAATTAACTGCTCCCAACTACCAAGTCTTTCCTGCTTCCAGAGTCTCAGCGATGTCTCTGGCACTTGGGCCCTAGAAGGCCCTGTCGCCAGAGAAACACAAGTTGGAAGGGGCCAAGAGGCTGAGTGGATAGGCTCCTGGAATATGATCTGACAAGGACTGCTTGAACTTGAAGGAATCTGAGAGAGCAGAGAGTTCTAGTCTTGCATTTTACAGATGGGAACACTGAGGCCCATAGGAGTCAGGAGGCTGGGATACCAACCTCTCCGAGGCAGAGACAGGACTAGACCCAAGAGTCCTAGTTCTCAGTTCAAGGATCAGGCTGATTTCTTCTGCTCCTCCTCTTGTGTCAAGAATATCATATTGTCTCTGATATGAAAAGGAGAAAAAAGATGTGGACCCTTGGGTATAGGGCCAATGTGCGAGTGGCTGTTTAGATTTTTCAGATTGTCTTGGCAAAACTCTCTGGACGTGCAGATTCCTTGCTAGGTTTTAAAATCATCTAAACACAGAGAAAACTGGAGATGAGTGTTTGACTCTGTCTACATGATGCCTAAACAGACAGTTGATTCAGTCAAAAAATATTATTCATGTTGCTGGTTTGGCAAACACAATCAGTTGGTGGACTGGATCTTTTACTTTTTAACTCCTTGAGAGAAAGTGCGGGGTAGAAGAAAAAGTCCAAGACTGACTGGCAGAAAACCTGGCTTCCAGATCCAGTAGAGCCACTTACACACCAACCCGCCCCTACTTCTCCTAGACTGGAGCCTCAGTTTCTTCCTTTGTAAATTAATTAGATTTGGAGTAAGTTGTCTCCAAGATGCCTTAGAATTTTCATCTTCGAGGGTACTATTGTATACACTATCAGTCGTTTTCCAGGATGGGATGGGAGGGGATGAGGTCCTTGCTTGTGCTCTTTGCCATCTACGTATCTGTGTGAGGTAAGCAGCCCTGCATTTCTAGTGTGAGAAGAGCTTTCCAGATGTAATTCCCGGCCTATTTCCATTTCACTCCCAATGTGGCTTCTAAACAGGCAGCTCACTGCCATCCTGGTCCGCTCCCTTCAGCTCCTTCTCCTAAAGAGAAAAGGAGTCCAGTATTCAGTTGACAGGAAGGACTCCGCAGTCCTGTCAAGAGGGCCTGTATTTTGTCATCTGTCCTCATCAGGCTAGTGCCAGCCCTCCATCAGCCCACACCTCCCTCCCAGATCACCTGTGCCCAAACCCTGTATAATTGGCCTGTGGGATTTTTAAAAAGAGGTAGGGAACAAGGAAGTAGTGTTGACTTAATGATGGGTTCCATGTCAGGTGTTGAATCTGACTCTTTCTGGTTGATTTCTGACTCTTAGCCTGTGAACAAGAGCTCCTGGCTTCGGTCTCTGACCATCCCATTTACTCGCTGAAACTTTTCTGAGTGGATCCAAGCCAGTGGTGTTCTGGTGCCAGCTCTCACAAGCTTGGGAGAAGCGATTGGGCACATCTCTTGCTGACTCCACGCTCAGTGACAACCCATCAGTAGTTTGAGCTAGGTCATGTTAGGGATATTTACGTAACAGAAATCAAAAATTGCTACAAATCAGGATTTTTTTTTCTCCCCAGGAGGCCAGTTGTTACACAGTTGTCACTGTACAGGGGTTCTCAAACCCACGTGCCTTGAGGTGTAGAAAATTCATCTCAGGGACTAGGATTTGCCTTCCGGTAACAAGGGGAACAAAGTCGGGAGCGATGGGGATCACGACAATTGGTGAGCACCTATGTTGTGGAAGAGCAGCAGCCAATACTCTTATTTCAGCCTACGTTAGAGGACAGAGAGATCAGCCCCACGTTGCAAGAAATTCTATTTTTTCAAGACGAACTGGAAACCAAGGTTTTTGTGTGAAATCTCTGAATGATGAAAATTAAAGGTAGTTTGGAGCAATTCACATTTTGAAAAAAAAAAATCCCTCTTCAATCGAGGCAAAACCTGCTGGCTGGTTCTCCTCGACCTGGGGCTCAGCAGTTTGCCATTTTGCCTCCCTGGACCCTCCATTTCCTGCTCTTATTCCGTGGGTTAGCCCTCTGATGCTGAGTGGCCAGTACCCCACCCGAGTGAAAAGCGAGCTTGCATTCCTCGTGAGCTAAAAGAGAGAGGCAGTTTTGGATCTGAGGCTATCTGGGTGGCTTTTTGTGATTCCACTCTGGCTCATATCTTGTTTTCTAGTCCGTGTGCCACGAAGCTAGAGAAGAGGATGTCAGGCCCAAATGTGCCCCTAACATTTGACGATATTTTGCTGGCACATTTTATGACAATACCCGGTGCTTGTGCACCTGTGCGTGTGAGGAGAGCGTGTCTTCCATTTTGGCAGCAGCTTCTTAACTCTTCCACTGGAAGGCACATTGGCACCCTACTCTCTAGGGCAACGTTCTTGGAGTCCCCTTTTGACATATAAGGACACAGACTCCAAAAAGATATATGACTTGTGGGACTCAAATTCCAGTACTGTTGATTCTAAAGCTTTGGTTCTTTTGATTGCATGGTGCCACCTGCCCGAGGACAGCTAGATGCTGTGGTCGAGACAATGAGATAGTCACTTCTGTTTGTTCTCCTGAAAAACATACTAGTGGATAGTTCTGCTACCTATTGCTTTAGAATAAAGACAGGTATCCTGGGACGTTCCTGGTGGTTCTAGGGCACTGTGGGAACCTGGGTGGGGCGGTGGTCCTACAGTAAGCTATCTCTGCCAAGGCAGTCGAAAGCAATTAAAGGTTCTATAGCAATAGAGCTTCCTGAAAGGCAGCTTTGGTGCCGCCATGCTCTGTCCTTTTGACTCATTCATGGTAATTGTGGGTGCCCTACAATTTTGGATGAAGGAATGCACCCCATTTCATTTTTTGGATATTTACTATTAATCCTGCGTACTATGATGAGATTGCCTTCTTTTTTTTAAGATTTTGTTTATTTACTTGACAGAGAGAGAGAGAGGGGGGGGGAAGGAGAGAGAGAGTACAAGCAGGGGGAGCAGCAGGGAGAGGAGAAGCAGGCTTCCCGAGGTGACCAACGTAGGACTCGATCCCAGGATTCCGGGATCCTAGCCTGAGTCGAAGGCAGATGCTTAATCAACTGAGCCACCTAGGTGCCCCTTACCTCGGGTTTTAAAACAAACATGTTCCATGAAATTTTCTATAAGCCAAATCTTGCCATTTTGATAGCTTTTATGATAAACCTGTGTGTTTCTTAGAAGTGTTTCACTGAAAATATTTTTGGAAATATCTTAAAATCACTTAAAAAGAAAAATTATGTCTAAAAATAAAGAAGAAAACCATTTCTATAAAAATGCTGTCAGATACAATACAAAACACAAATAAAAATAATACCTTGAGTTCTCTTTGTGGGATACAAGCATAAATGGAAAATGACAGCTTAACTAAGAAGAATAAACTGAACAACCCCCCCCCCCATAACTCCTTTATTAACTCGGTTTCTGAGATTCTATAAACTACTCTTTGTTCTCTTCTGTGGTTTTCATAAAGTTCTAGGAGACAGAATTGTTTTTACTGGTGATATCAGTCAGAATTGACCAGGTTATGCTGCAAAAATAAGCAACCTTCAAATCCCAGAAGCTTAATTCACAAAGTTCCATTTTTTAAAAGATTTTTATTTATTTATTCAGGAGAGACAGCGGCAGAGGACAGAGGAAGAAGCGGGCTCTCTCAGGAGCAGAGAGCCGATGCAGGCTTCAGTCCCAGGGCTCTGGGATCAAAACCTGAGCCGAAGGCAGATGCTTAGCTGACTGAGCCACCCAGGCGCCCCACATAAAGTTCCATTTATTACTCACTTCAGATATTCAAAATGAGTCTACTGCGGGCTGTATTCATCTTAGTCATTCAAAAACCCTGGCTTCACTTGAATGCATGTATTCAGGATTCCTTTGGTGGTGGGAAGGGAATGGGGTACATGATGCTTTGGCTCTTAAAGTTTCCATCCACAAGTGCCACATCATGCTGGCTAAGATTTCAATGCCCAAAGCAAATCAGATGGCCATGCTCAACCCCGAATAGGGCAGAGGGATAAAGTTCGACCATGAACCCGAAAGGAGGAAATATCAGATGCCCCACACCATGACAACCAATTCTGTATTCTAGCACTTTTTAGAAACAACTAGCAGGAAGAAAATACAAGAAAGAGACAAAAATTTAGTAGCAAACAAGCATATAGGCAAATAATAAAGAGGCTCATATTAAAATATAGATTCAGGGCCTTCAAAGGTCTGTAGAGTGATTTATCAGCTTTTAGATATTGAATCAAGTATCTGATTTTCTGTATAAAGACACAAACCTATATCATAATACACTCCTCATTAATCTTTATGGGTCTTGCTGTTGTTTGGAAAGGTAATCAAATAACCTGAGTTTGCCCCAAGTTCAAATGCAACAGGAAGCATTTAAAAGGCTAAAATTTGTATTATCAAAACAGTGTTCAGTGTTCATCATCCTGAATACCTCTACTTTTACATTCATTTCTGCCACTTGTGACAGCACAGATGGACCTTGAGGCCATTATGCTAAGTGAAATAATTCAGAGAGAGAAAGACAAATGCTGTATGATCTCGATTCTAGGTAGAATCTTAAAAAAAAAGCCAAACTCAGATACAGAGTAGGATGGTGGCTGCCAGGTACCAAGGGTTGGGGGAAATGGGGAGATGTTGATTAAAGGGTACAAACTTCCAGTTGTAAGATGAACAAGTTCTCAAGGTGTATTGTACAACATGGTGACTCTGGTTAATAATACCATATGATATACTTGAAAGTTGCTAAGAGAGCTCTTAAATGTTCTTACCACATATAAAAATTTGTAATTATGTGAGCTGACCGATGTGTTAACTAACATCCTCGTGATAATCATTTCACAATATATAAATATATCAAATTCTCATGCTGCCCACCTTAAACTTATACAGTATTATATGTCGATCATATCTCAATAAAGGTGGCAAAAATAAAATGAGTATGAGTTCTGCAATACACAGTTATTGTGACATAAGACAGTCAATTGCATTAACATACACTAGCAACAAACACTAAAAACCAAAATCAAAAACACAATAACGTTATGTTATACAACTGAAAATAATGCGGCACTGTGTGTCAACTATACTTCAATCAATACGTTCAAAAAAACCCCCACAGTAACATTTACAGTTGCTCCAAAGGAAATAAGATATGTAGGTATGTAACCGATCAAAATACATATAGGGGGCGCCTGAGTGGCTCAGTGGTTTAAAGCCTCTGCCTTTGGCTCAGGTCATGATCTCAGGGTCCTGGGATCAAAGCCCGCATCAGGCTCTCTGCTCAGCAGGGAGCCTGCTTCCTCCTCTCTCTCTGCCTGCTTCTCTGCCTACTTGTGATCTGTGTGTGTGTGTGTGTGTGTGTGTGAAATAAATAAATAAAATCTTTAAAACAAAACACATATAGGGTCTGTATGCCGGAAACTACAAAGCACGATGGATGAAATCAAAGAAGACTTAAAAAACAGAGAGACACACTGTGTTCATGGATTGGAAAGACGGAACACGTGGAAGTTGTCAACTCTCGCCAAATTCATCTATAAATATAATGCAATTTTGATCCAAATATGAGTATGTTTTATAGACATAGATAAGCTTATTCTGAAATTATACAGGAAGATACAGGACTCAGAAGAGCTAAAAACAGTCTTCACAAAGAAGAAAAAAGTGGGAGGAACCACTCTACTTGATAGTAAAGCCTCTATGTGACTATAATGATTAAGGCCATGTGTTGTTGGTGGAGCACAGACACATAGATCAATGGAACAGAAAAGAGAAAGCAGAAACAGAGCCACACCAGTATGCCGAACTGATGTTTGACTAAGGTTTAAAAGCAATTCAATGGCAGGAAGATATTTTTTCAACAAATCACACTGGAGCAATTGGATATCCATAGGCAAAAAAGTGAACCTTGATCTAAGTCTCACACCTGTGTAAAAATTAACACAAAATGGATCATAGATTTAAGTGCAAAACTTAAGGGGCACCTGGCCGGCTCAGGCAGAAGGCATGTGTCTCTTGATCTGGGGGTCATGAGTTCGAGCTCCACATCGAGTATAGAGATTGAAGGAATAAACTTTTTATAAAATGTAAAACTTAACACTATAACACTTTTAGAAGAAAAAGTTAGGACAATGTGAAATACAACCACAATGAGATATCTCTATACACCTACTAGACAGGCTAAAATAAAATAAAATAAACATAATGACAACAGTAAATGTTGACAAGAATGAGGAGAAACTGGATTTCTTACGTGTTGCTGGTGGGAATATCAATGGTACAGCCACTCTGTAAAGCATTTGGAGGTCCTTGACAGAAATAAGCATGCACTCACCATACAACCCGGGAATGACCCAGATGCCTCATAGTCAATGAGCGTTTGAACAGGCTGTGATAAGTCTGTACCATGGAATATTAATCAGCCATAAAAAAGGAATGAATTGTTAACATATGCCACAACTTGGATGGGTCTCCAGAGCATTATGATGAGTTAAAAAGAAGCCAGTCTCAGAAGGTTATATATGGCATGATTCCGTGTAATATTCTTAAATGACAAGATTACAGAGATGGAGAACAGCTTAGGGATTGTCAGTGAGTAGGAAGATGGGGAGAGAAACTAGGAGGGACTGTAAAAGAAGAACATCAGGCATCTTTGTGCTGCTGGCATCGTTCAGCATTGTGACTGTGGCAGTGGCCACATGAACCAACACATGATAACATTTCATAGAACTATACACACAGGCAAATGGATGGTGTAAAACTGATAAAATTGGAATAAGGTGGATGGATTGTATGGATATTGTACTACAGGTATGTGTGATATTACCACTGGGGAGTGAAGGGTATTTGGGATCCCTCCGTTACAATTGTAAATCTACTATTATCTCTAAATAAAAAGGGTTTAAGAAGGGAGTATGACATGATCTGTGCTTCAATACCCTTTTAATAGGAAAAAATAAGGCATGGAAATAATCCTTGGTTTAGTTTAAATAAGACCTGATAAGAAGTCTAGGTTTAGACTCACCCAAATTGGAGTTCCCAATTCAGAAATCAAGACCAACTAATATAAGGACTACCAGCATGTACACGAATGAAGAACCTTTTGGAAAATTCCGGCAGCTCCCTCATATAATTGCCAAGTATAGAAGAGATCCTGAGCAAAAACTGCTCAGTTGAAAGGAACAATGTGATCATAATAAATTGTTTTAAGCTCTTTTGTAAGAAAAATTGTTTTAAGCTTATAAGCCACTAGGTTTTGGGATGGTTTAAATGCTGTAATCAGAATATTACATCAAGCATGGGGAGTGAGTGGTTGTAGCCAAATAGATGAGTTGTAAATTTCAGTGAGTCTACTGATTTTCCATGCTAGGATCCATGTTTGTCCCAGGATGTTGTTCCTGAAACCCATTTTCCTGAATACATACTCTCTAGGCATGTTGGCAGTGATGATGGGGTTCGGGAGACACAGATACAAAGGAAATTGAAAAACCAGTCCTTGCCTTGAAGAAATCACAGTCTTGTGAGACAAAACATCAGCACATTAAATGGCATGAGAACAGTTATAAGGCAACAAATCAGCAAATTCAAACTAATATACTACAGCACAAATTGAATGCATGTGGCAACGTATGGCTACCCAAACAGTGGGATAGAGCTAGACATTTTGAACCCTGAAGGCAACACTCCAGAAAGGGCCCTTTTTCCTTTGTTAACAGTAAAATGAACATCTCCAGCAATGCAGGGGCTAGTTGGATGATATTAACACCTCTGAAGAAAGAAAAAAGAGGTAGTTTCCAGGGGCAGTTATTCTTGTTTTACTTTCCTGATACGTGATTTCGGAGCAAGCTACAATTTCCCTGAGCATCCATTTCCTCATTTCTAGGTGGGAGATAAAAATCAGAGAGTAGTGGGTTTTAAGTCAGGAAACCTGACATGGAATCTCAAATCTGTTATTTACTAGCTGCATGACCTTGGACACATCACCTCCCTCCACCCCATCCATTTCCTCTTCTATGACATGAAGATGTTGGGCTGGTGATCCAAAGGTTCCCTACCATAGTTGGTTGTAAGGGGTTAAAAAGTAATAATGATGTGTACGAAAGTACGCTGTAAGCCATAAAGATATATAGATGCTAGAAATATCAATATGATCCAGTTCCATGTAAAAAAATGAAAAATAAAAATCCCGACAGATCTCTTCCAAATTTAGGCGCTTAAAATATAAATGGGCCCTGTCTTTCAAAGCAGCACTTTGGGGCCCTTAGAGGATTCCGAGAATTCTTAATAACTACTGCCCATCAAATAAACACAACTTCGCACTAGCCGCAGTGCTATTGTGATTTCAAGGCTGGGTTCTGGGCCCAACTCAGAATCCCAGGGGCTGCTATAGCAGTGCTCGCTGTGATGGGCCACTCCAAGTTTTCAAGACCCTGAACAGTTAGCAAGGGTCCTCTGCATGGGGCTCAGAGGCCCTCTTTGTGGGAGCAGATTTCTAAATCGTCCCCTCTCCCTTCACACAGACACCCATCTCCCCCTCTGCCTGTAAGGACACCAACACTCTGCCAGTTTTCTAGCCGCCGTGTGGATTTGGGAAACACCCCGAAATGATAAGCAGCTTGCTGGGGCATAATTTGCGAGGCCAGCTCCTCCTGCGTCCCGCGCACCGTCTCAAGGTCGGACCAGGTGCACCCAGAGGGGCCCTGCGCGGGAGGGGAAGGGTTGCGGGCTTTCAGACAGGGAGGTCGGAGGGTAGCCAGGGTCTCCAGGGCCCGCGCGAGGGCTGGGGAGCTCCTAGGTGCATTCCACCGCAGAGCGGGAGGAGGGGCCGGAGGAGAGGTGCGGTCCCTTTAAGACCCCAACGCTGGCTTAGCCAGAGGAGGGGGGTGCAGTGGGGGCGCTGCGTGATGGGAAAGTCGCCGGCTGAGCCTCACACTTTCTCCCGATTTCTTAACTTTCGGGCCAGCGGAGCAGGAGTAAAGCCGCTGTGCCCGGACGGAGACCGGGTTGCGGGCTTGTGGCTGCTGCTTGCCGGCGGACTTCCCGCCTGCGCCGGGCGGCCGGCCTCTCCGGCCAAGTGGGGAGCGGGAGGCGGGCGGGCAGGTGGCCCTGGGCCGCCGCGCCCGCGCCTTGGCTCTGCCCCCGGGAGCCCAGTGAGTCGCTGCTCCCTCGTGGTGTGAGGGCGGTGATGTTTTTCCTCCCACCCACTTTTGAGTCCCCCCTCCCCCCTCGCGCGCACTCTAGCTCTCGCCACAACCTGCCAGCCCCAGACTTCGGAGGAGCGCCCCGGGGAGCTCGGAGCGCGTGCACGCGTGGAAGACGGAGCAGGCCAGTGGCCAGGTCAGTGAGCAGTGCCCGATGCCCGCTCCCCCTACCTTCCCTTCCAGCCTTTGCACAGGTGGGGTGTCTTCTGTTGGCCAGAGCAGCCCCTGGACGGTCCCCCGGGGCATCTCGAACTTCCCCAACTTGCCATCCCACCTCGCTCTCAGGTCCAGCTGCCAGGGGCTGGGCTGAAGGTGGGCTCCCAGGCGCCAAACCCCTGAGCAGGTTAGAGACTCGGGATTTGAACTCACCACTTGCCACTCCCTACTGGGCCTGCTTATCTCCAGGCTGGGGTGCTTGGGGGAGGCCACTTGGCTAGCTAACAGCTTCTGCAGGCCCCTTAGTTACTGCCTGTGCCCCGAGCCTTTTTTCCTTGCTTGCTGAAGTGCCCTGGACCAGTGGGTGATTAATCTGTGCTAAGTTAATGAAACAGGGCTGAGGGGGTGAGAGGCTCCTCTATCCTCGGGACATCTGTCTCACTTTCCGGCCCAGACTACTGGGGTCAGAGCTTGTGACGCTAGCGCTAGCTACGCTAGGCTCAGGAAGCAACGCAGTACTGCCAGAGCTTAGGGCCTGGAAAGCCTGCCTTTCAGACCCTCCCAGCGGGCCCTGCCACTAACTGTGAGAAGGGGCAGTTGAGTTCTCCGGCTCCAGGGTGCCTACTTTGAAGGTGGAGTTATTGTGGGGAATAAAATGAAATGATAGTTAGCAAGGTGTTTTGCAAGCCAAATTCAAGGGTTGTTTGTCAGTCATAAACAGTAGTGGAAGCGTTGACTCTGACGGGGGCAACCCTGGCTAGAATTGCCATTTTTTCGGTGGCCACCCACCACCAGTGAACGGAGCTTTTCTTGTTGGGTGGTGTAGTAGAGAGAGGATCTCAGCGGATGGATGCGCGCCTGAGACCCCAGTGTCTTCTTGTTTGTCCCAAGAATTACTACCCCCTGGGGCTGACCCACAGAAGACAGTGAATGTGAGTTTACAAGGGCAGTCAAGCCTCTCAGGAGGATTAAAGAGACACTGTGGGCCATGAAGAACTGGCTGCCATGCTCATCCTTTAGCCTGCCTTTGGGAATGTCTCTTTGGTTCTCTTCTACCCAGGAGACCTCTTCTGAGAAGGTCCGAAGTTCTGACACTTGATGGTCCAGATTGCCTTGTGGTTCCAGCCAGGCAAGGAGCCTTGGGTCCTTTTGCTTGCTGCAAATGACCTCTGTGAATGTTTGTTTCATGGAGCTTCCTTAATGGATACACTTCTTTAGGTTCTGATATGTTTCTTGTTCTCTTGTAAAGCCACACTTTTCCGTGTTAGTTGCAGGATTTTGTGTTGTTATTTGCTTTCTTGGGGGGGGGAGCTGGATCCCCCCAAACAGGTCTGTAGCTACATTTCTAAGTAACCTGTAAGAGAGTCAGTGCAAGTTCAGTGGCACAACAGCCAGAGTGAAACAGAGAGTTAATGCAGAAATAACTCCAGTTAACTGGGTCAAAGTATAATTTGAAAAATTAAGGACAGTTTGGCTCTTTGCAAGTATAAGAGTCGGCATGTTTGCGAGCAATGCTTGCTTAGGTTTATTGCTGCAGTCCCAACAAATGTCTTGAAACCACCTCCCTCCCCCAAAAGAAAAAGTTACAGGGATCAGGCGACATTGAACGGGGAGGAGTCCTGGGGAGGGAATTCTTCACAGTTTATATTTCTGCACAGAATACAAAGACAGGACTTCAGATCTTGTAAATCAAAAGTGAATATTTGTAAAGCGATTCATTTTCTGATGTTCTCCATCACAGCCTGGGAGGCCACGCAGATGACAGGAACGCCAACAAAGATTAATTGCTCTCTCGTCACCAACTTTTCTATTTGCTCATAACATCAGTTGGGACCCAAGAAAAGCAAAAAACTTCTGAGAGCCGTTTTCTTGCCAGCTTGAGTTATGAAGCAATGCTACTGTTCACCAAATCGACCAACCATTGTAAAAGAAAAACAGCCCTGTTGGTTCTTGCATGGGGAGACCCGAAAACTGTGGTTTCAAAAAATATCCCCTGAGATCCATATGTGATTTTGATAAATTGGATTTTAGCGATTAGAAAATCTTTCTCATTCGAAGGCTTAGGGGATAAGCTTATTAAAGCAGGCTCAGATAGAACCTAACTGTTCATGGAAATGATTTGCTTCAAGGGGACCTGGTAGCTCTCTGAGCACAGAGGCATGCTGAGCGATTGAAGCTGGACCACAAGATCCCAGTGGGAACCAAGATGTCAGAACCGGGGCCTTTGGGAGGCTAGACCATGTCTTATGAGAACTTGGCCCTTGGGGCGCCTGAGTGGCTCAGTCGTTAAGCATCTGCCTTCGGCTCAGGTCATGATGCCAGGATCCTGGAATGGAGTCCCAGGGTGGGCTCCCTGCTTAGCGGGAAGCCTGCTTCTCCCTCTCCCCTTGGTCCAACCCCCTGCTCATGCTCTCTCTATCAAATAAATAAATCTTTTTTTTTTTTTAAAGTAAGGAACAGGAAGGAATAGAGAAGGCAGACGGGTGCTGCAAATTGTGGCACAAGTTAGTGTATGTTCTTCTTTGGTTATGTAGCCATAATTTCAAACAACGGCTTTCAGATTATCCAGAAAGGGACAAGTTTGTAGCATTTGAAGTAGGAGCTGTGGCAGCCACATCCCTGCCCAAAGACAGTTCAGTTCTCCGGAATGATCATCTTGCATTTCTTCCAGCTCTTTCTTTGTACTCAATATTTAGGTTGGCCCTTTAGAAAAGATCAATGCGCTCAGCTCCCATCTGGGGTTAACCCTGGATTGAAATCCGGTGTGTCTCGAATATTTAAATGTTTTCAAAGCATCCAAGGGATGGGTTTTGCAGACTCTAAAGTCTACGGGAATGACCCATGGCTGGACCTGACCTATGGCAAACTTTTTGTGTTGTAAGGCTGCAAAGGTTTAAGATTTCCACCCCTTAGACTAGAAATACAAGTCTCATACTTTGAAGAATTGTAGTTGCTTTGATGGTCTTCTGCATGGTGGTGTGGTGCGAACACATTGTCTATTTAAATTGGCCTAATGTTCCTTAAAAATGGCCCACTAGAAATTTCTGTTTTGCAGTGGGCTTCACGTGAGAGCAATATGTCTGACTCGCCAAGGTGTTTAATTGTACCCATCACTAATTACATCTATCTTTTCCAATGTAAGTTACTGAACTGCACATCTTTATAGATCTCATAGAAGATGCAGCAGAAGCATTGACCAATTTACGCCTCACCCCTGAAGGATTAATAATAGCAGTCGTCTTAAAGCTGTGATGAGTTAACTTGCATTACAGAAATTGTTTGGGTCCCATGCCTATTATTTTTATCTTGGTTGCCAAAGGAGTCATTTTGCAAGCCCATTTCCCTTTTCTCCCAAAGAAAAATCTCTTGAGAGAACAACTCTAATTTTGTTAGAAAGGATGATTTCAAAATTTAGTTTTGTTTTCCTATGACTTTCCTGTAAGGATTTTAGCCTTAGCATTGGATAGGAATGCATACTCATCTGCTTGAACATCCACCCCCCCCACAACAATCTTTGCAAGACAGGAGAGGCAAGCGCTCTTTCTTACACAGGAAAACAGTGCTTACACTTGACGTAAATTCTCCAGCATTTTTTCCCCCTGATGAGTCAAAAGCCTAGGCATCAGTGATCTCCCTCAGTTTTAGACAACCTGAGTCTTTTTTTCTGCTTTCTTCCCAGCAGCTTTGATACACCGGGTCCTGAAAGGTTTGAGTGGCCTTTTGTGGCAGCGAAGATGAGAAAAAAGTGGAAAATGGGAGGCATGAAATATATCTTTTCCTTGTTGCTGTTCTTTCTTTTCCTAGAAGGAAGCAAAACAGAGCAAGTAAAACGTAAGTGTCTTGAGTTTACAAAACAAGATACTTTCTTGTAATTTCTTTGAAAATGTGGTTATAATCTGTAGGAATTGTGATTTAGCCCAAATGTGGCCATACCATTATTCTAAGAGAAGAAAGTGAGTGTTACTGGTTTATGCATGAGTTGATAAAAGAATGAGAGCTCTGAATCGGGCCAACTAAATTTGGGGCTGTTTTTCTGATTATCATATAGTTTTCATCTCCTAGAACACATGACACATTAGCCTATTTTCCTTTTCCTGTTCTAAACTGTACAGATCTCATTCCATTTTACGTAACTCTAGAAATATCTGACAGATGAGCTGGATTTTTTCCCAAATTTTAGACTCTTCAGCAAAGGTTTTCAGTTTATGAAAAAGAATAACACAGAAAAGAAAAAAAAAAAAAGAAAAAGTAAGGCAGGCTCTGCCTATTCCCTTGTGCCTCAAAATGAAGGAGGAAAAAACCTTCACATGAACTGGATTCAGATGAAAAATCCTTTGAGGAAATTGAGATTCCAGGGACCGTGAGCAAATTGGATGCCGTTTATTGAAAGAACGTCCCCGCAAAGCCAGGGAATATTTCTAGAAAGTCAGCGATCCGTGTGATGGGCTAACACATTGGAGAAAGCCGAGTGGCAGGACGGGGGTATAATTAACCCTCCTGGGTGCCACGTTTGGGAGATTTATGCGTAACCGTTGACATTGTTGCTCTTGTTAGGAGCTTTCTGCTGAAAGTACGAACCTCACCTTCTTGGGGCCACTTGCAGCCTTCTCTGGGGCGGACGCTTGCCCTAAATTGGAAGGAAAAGCCACTTCTCTTGTTCCTCTCTTTGGCTGCATCAAAAGAAGCACAAAATGGAGCTGGGCCAAGAGGGGCATTCTCTGCTCCACTGAACTTATTCATGAGGAGGAACTGTGAAAATCTTCTTGGTAGGAGCGCAGCAACATCTGAAGCCCATCACTGAAACATTTATCTCCTTTATCAGCGGAAGTTGACTATAGCCGGCAAGATGCTTACTGGCAGGAAGAACGGTGCCAAATCCGTTCCATGATGACGTGTGTTTCTGTCCCCCTATGCTTTCCATAGTCCTCTTTATCTTCTCCCCGGGAGAAGGGGTGCTTTTGGTTAGGCTGCTGAGCGTGAGTGACCTGTGGTGATATCTAGTGTGATGTGGACACAAGAGGAAGTTAGCAGGACAGGGGCGGGGGGGATATCAGCAAGGAAACTCTGATTCAATCTCTCTCTCTCCTGTTTCCCTCAAATGATCTCCTTCTGCCAGAAAACTCTCCTTTAAGTGGCCATGATAAGAAAGTTGTCCATTCATCCTCACCTCCGGTTACAACTCAGCTAGGCCTAAGATCCTTGCTCTCTTAGGAAGAAACTGTTACTGATGTCTGATAGGGGGAGCTTGCAGCTCTTCTGGGAAGTCTTCCATAGGTGTGAAGACTTGAGGAATACTGTCCATGCAACCTTGAGCTTACTTGACAAACCAAAGAAAAATAGGACTTCAAAAATATTCACAGGCCCCAAACTATCACTTCCGTAAGCTAACTGTCTCTAGGACATGCGCTAAGTTATCTCCGCCAAAAGGGAGATCTCAAAGCATATGCTCCTGTATGTTGCCTTGATACACACAGATCACAATGCATGCGTGGAGATTTATATTGCATCTCTAACAATGAGAAGTTAGAAACAGTGGAAATGCCAGTCCATTGGGGAATGGTTACGTAAAGAGTGCACATAGCATACACTCATGCTACCCTAAAAACATTGCATATCACAAATTTGAGAGCCTTGCAAAATGCTTATTTATTAACTCCTTTTTGAATTTCTTAAATTTTAAAATTAATAATACTCATCATCCAAAACTATCTGAAAGTGTCTGGGCTTTATAAAGACTTTGCATGCCTCAGCTCCCAACGCACTTCCCCGGGGTAGCCATTACTAACAGTTTCCTAGGTGTTCTTGCAAACTCTTCTGTGTCCTAAAAACACACATATGTGTTTGTAGGTTTTTATTTTCTTTACGAAGATGGGGTACATGTATTTTCCATAACTTTTATTCAGATATGTGTCTGGGACATCCTTCCCCATCAGAGCCTTGCCATATAATGGCACCATATTCTTTCTCATATATAAAATGGATTGCATCCATTTATACTTCCACTGTCTATGTATGAGGGTCCTTCTCTAACTCCTTCACCAAAAGTATAATTAATCCTTGTATCCTGTGGTCCATTTAATAAGGGAAATCATATTTCGGTTTTGCTGTGGTATTTTCCTATTACCGGCATAGCTTTGCAGTTTGTTTTCGATATAATTGTTTTTCTTCAGTGACTGGCCCATTTTGCGGTTAGGCTGCTTGTCTTGGCGGTTGGTAAAAACTTATTAACATTTTGTTACTTCGAACCTTGCTAGTGACCTTTGTATTGAAAATATTATTTTCTCCATTTGCCATTTGCTTTAAATGTTTTTTAAAAGATTTTATTTATTTATTTGACAGAGAGAAACACAGCCAGAGAGGGAACACAAGCAGGGGGAGTGAGAGAGGGAGAAGCAGGTTTCCTGCCGAGCAGGAAGCCTGATTCGGGGCTCGATCCCGAGCCTCCGGGATCATGACCTAAGCTGAAGGCAGATGCTTAACGACGGAGCCACCCAGGTGGCCCTTTAAACTTTGTTTTTGTTTTTTTAAAGATTTTTATTTATTTATTTGAGAGAGAAAGAGAGAGAGAGAGAATGAGAGGGGATGTCAGAGGGAGAAGCACACTCCCCGTGGAGCTGGGAACGGATGTGGGACTTGATCCCGGGATGCTGGCATCATGACCTGAGCTAAAGGCAGTCGCCTAACCAACTGAGCCACCCAGGCGCTCCTGTCTGCTTTAAACTCTAAGTTGGATTTGCCCAACGGGAGGTTTTAGATGTTGGTGTCGTCAGATATATTATTTATTTTCTTTATGGCTTCTGAATTTCTTCTTCCTAGGGAGGTCCTTACCACTCAGTCTGTTATACTTTCTTCTACTGCTTCCATAATGTGGGGTTTTACCCATAGTTCTCTATTCCATCTAAAATTTATAGCCATGTATAGTGTGCAGCGGGGAGCTAATGTTTTTTTAATCTCTGGGCTGTAGGCTCATGACTTCTTTTTGCTCATCTCCGTGCTTGTTTATTCTAGAGTTTCCACAGTTAGCATGTGTGACTCTTAAAACAGGGATAAAAATTTGGGAAAACTCTAGGAAACATATAATTGTAAAGGCAATCTACCCTCATGTGTCTCCTTGCTGCCTTTTACACAAGGGTTTTGACCCTTCATGGCTTGATTTCAGTATAACTCCTATGTCAGTGCACACGCTCTGCAGTCCCTTTGCTCTCCTGTCTTGGGCATCAGCGTGAAAGGAGAGGGGTGCACCATTTGGTCAAAGATGTTCACTCAGTTGATGTAGTATTTGAAGAGGTCTGGGGAAAAGACTGTGTTTGCAGAAGGCTGTTTTCACCTGGAAAGAGAGGGCTGGATGCTGCCACTTGCTAGTAGCCCATTGGCTGCTAGTTATGTTGCTCTCCCAGGAGACAGGATGGGTTCTGGAAGCCCAGGGATCCTGATGGCACATTGCAATGGGTCATAGAGCCATGTGTGGCTTATAGGAAAGTCTATTACTGTCCAGAAGCAGCAAACTTTGAGGTCCGAAGTGGGGGTGGTGGCGGGGGGTAGTCTTTCTGTAACTCCATTATGCTCTGTTGCTAAAGTTGTAGTCAAAGAGGCCAGGAAGCTCTTTTGAAGTTCAAAGGAGCGTGACATTCAGCGCATGATAATTCATGCAAATATGGGACAGGCAAACTGAAGAGTTTGCCTCTTTTGGCCGTTCTAACGTGGGTAATGAATTGAATGGCGGATCAAAGTGAGGTAGAACAAGTGAGTTGTGCAGGATATTCAGTTATGAATTTCCAAAGGACCAGCCTGGGCCAGTTCTGGCAAAAGTTCTGGGGAGAGGGATTGTCCATGTATTTTATGGAATCCGTTCCTGCAGGAAAAGGTGACTTAGCTGGATCTTCAAGGGGACTATAATCTCACTCATTCTTTCTCTTCAGGAGAAGAGTTTCCAACGTTCATGTCTGGCTGAAAATGAACCTGTTATGGAGCCTACCCTGAGCTGCTCTGTTGTGACATCCAACCAGAGAAGCTTGAGTTTTCCTCTTCTAGCTTCTCGCTTGGACATTTTAGGTGATTATTGGACGGTAGAAAGAAGCAAGCAAAAGAGTAGATTGCTTCACCTCTTAGAGGCTCTTGTAGGTGGAAGTAGTCAGAAGGGAGAACATCTCAACTTTGGATATCTTAATGTTTTTAAAGATTTTATTTAGGGGCGCCTGGGTGGCTCAGTTGGTTAAGCGACTGCCTTCGGCTCAGGTCATGATCCCGGAGACCCGGGATCGAGTCCCACATCGGGCTCCCTGCGTGGCGGGAAGCCTGCTTCTCCCTCTCACTTCCCCTGCTTGTGTTCCCTCTCTGGCTGTGTTTCTCTCTGTCAAATAAATAAAATCTTAAGAAAAAGATTTTATTTATTTGAGAGAGAGACAGAGAGAGTGAGTGAAAGAGAATGAACAGGGAGAGCAGCAGAGGGAGAGGGAGAAGCAGACTCCCTGCTGTGCAGGGAGCCCAATGTGGGACTCGATCCCAGGACCCTGCAATCATGACCTGAGCTGAAGTAGACACTTAACCCACTGAGCCACTCAGGAGCCTCCCCAAGTACATTCTTAATTATTTTTTATGTTGGGGGGTGCCAGTGGGGTTGGGTGTGGAGGTTCTGGAGTCGGCTTAGATCCAAACCCCAGGTCTTCAAATTCAGCGTTCTGTTCACAACCCCAGTTTGCTTCTAGCAATTCTCTAAGGGAAGCCAGTTCATACTCTTGAATAGAAGCCCATTCCTTTGCTTATGGCAGCCACTTAGCACATAAGGGGTGAGCCAAGTGAATGAATAAAGAACTTTGTAACCAGAATTCCTAAGAGAGGCAGTATATCACTGGGGAATTAAAGGGGACTAACACGAACGTTATTTAGGAACCTTGAAGAAGCCAAGCCAAAGGAAATTTGTGAGGAAGTTTAAAAATGTGTGCCTCTATGTCCATGCTTCTTATTTTTCCCTGACTTCTCAGTAGGACTGGAATATCCTCAGAGTCTAACGGAAAGAGTACTGTGCTTTAAGGCAGGAGATCTTGTTTCCGGTCAGTTCTCTTGCTTGCTATGTGGTATCCGTTGAGTCATTCATGCTCTCTGAATGAAGGATTCTCTACTTACAAGCTGAGAACTCTTCCTTTCTGGGAGGCAAAATAAAGGACGTTAGAGTAGGCACTGAGGAGGTGGGACGAGGGAAAATGACGCCCTGGCTTTGGGTCCTTGGAGCACACCTGGATTTTTATCACTGTCCCAAGGTCATTGCAAAGAGCATTATTCTTTATAAGATTTATAGCCTGGCTGTTTCTAAAAAAGATTAGGTGCAGGTTATATATGAAAGAATAGCTGCAAGCTAACATTTTTAAAGGCGAAATAAAATAGAACACCTCTGAAGGAAGTAAGAAGCATAGATGTTTTTAACACCTGGTTTGGTGCACTATAGCATTCACACTCTAAATTTGGCTTGTGCTTCCGAATAAATACAAAGAGGGAGTTTGGGGTGGCTGGCAAGAGAAAATTCCAGTTTCGTCGACAGATATTATTCCTACCTCTACCCATTCAGGCAATATTGATCATGGGATGTTTGGATAAGGCACATTTCGGTAGTACAAGGATACCATCTGTAACCTTGGTTTCAGAGAAGAAAGAAGAATGGCCTTTCTTTATTGACTCTGTAAAGGAAAAGGGCAAGTAATAAATTATAATTCAACAAAAGTCTGTAAGTGTGAAGGCAATGTGGTCTAGATCCTTTTAACTTCGGATGATCTAGATGTAGACTAGTTTGTCAGTTATCAGGCACCCTAAGCAAGCTTTATATTAATGTGATTTTTTTCTGATTTTAAAATAGATGTTAAAAAGCTAAGGCACTTCCAAAAAACCAAAAAAAAAAAATAGATGCTCATTGTTAAACATTCAGAAGACACATAAAGATATAAAGAAAACAGGGGCTCCTGGGTGGCTCAGTTGATTAAGCATCTGCCTTGGACTGAGGTCATGTCCCAGAGTCCTGGGATCGAGCCCCGAATCAGGCTCCCTATTCAGTGGGGAGCATGCTTCTCCCTCTCACCCTGCCCTTCCCCCCTGCTTATGCTCGCTAGTATTTTTTCCATGCTCAGCTATGCATACATATCATCATACATATACATTATTTCACAAAAATGAAGCCCTGCCTCATAGCCAGTGTATTGTGTCAATTCACAATTGATTCTCAAAAATGCACCTGCAATGGAGACAGATCGCATGTTGTTTGAAGTGAAAGTTGGATTTTTTTTTTTTTTTTGATATCTGTTGCAGGGCATGCAAAGTGGACCCTGCCGTGAAAAAAGTTCAGGAGCACATCTTGAACTCTTGACCAAATGGAAAGCAAACCTCCTTTAGCAGAGACTTGTACCACTGAGGTGTTGATAGGAAGACCAGTTTCTTTGTTCAAACAAGAGCTTTGATTTTTACCCAAGGTCCTGTGCCAGATGACATGTAAGAGATGATTTGAGCCAGAAAAAGACTCAGGTCAGCTTTCACCAGCCAAAGAGCCCTTCTATAACAGGATCTCCACATGGCCTAATAGTAAGGACTGGGGAGAATACCACCAACTACCAGTTATCCATGCTTGTGGGGGGCTAGAAGAGCACAATAAATTGAGATTTTATGGAAAGCTCCAGTTCTTATCTGAGCCAATGGTGTGGCCTTACTTGCTGTCAAAACTGAAATATGGACTCTCTTCTTCTCATTGAGTTTGCCCACCTGCTGGTAGAAAATTGAAATAGCCACAAGGTGCAGATAGTGGGAGGGCCATGATGAGTAGAGGCTGCTCAACATATGTGAATTTGAATTAATTTGGAGCAAATGATCTAAGTAGGAATAAGGTAACTAAGTCCAGATAGACAGTAAATAAGCTGGATATGCGGGATGGAGACTTTGGCTTCTTCCTGGCTTCTATCACCTGGAAATGAAGTCCTAAAACTGGGAGGAAATCCTAGGAATCCAATTGCCAGAGAAATAGGACACTTTTTCATCTTAACTACTATATCTTGTCTTGCCCTTCTTCCGCTTGGCTTCAAGTTTGATAAACGACAGAAGTATTTATGCTTTCATTTTTTCTCTGCCTTATTATAGTCTATAGTAGCCTTTTAAAAATAATTAAAAAGGAACTTGTGTACTTGATTTGTCCACTCATATGATGAACAGCAAACATTCATCGCTCTTTTCACTGACTGTATGTGTTATAAAATAAATATTATTGTAATACTTGCACGATGATATGTCTACAGTTATAGCTCTTATCAAAAACAGTCCCTAAGAATGTTTTCTTGCTTTTAGACTGATGATGAAGTTATTGACCTTTTGACCTAGTCCTAGGTGCTAGACGGAAATGATCGGGCAAAACATCGATGGTATAGTGACGCATCTCTGTTATTTACTTTTAATCATTATTTCTGTTATCAGGGGCCCCTAAAGTAGCAGGGATCACCACTTCTAATTAGAAGTGGGCCAGATGCACCATTTGAAAATTAGCTACGACAACGCAGGTTGGATGTGCATCTTAAATTTCGTTGCTGTTCCTTTGGGACCAAGTTCTGCTCACAGATACCATTAGTTCGTGGTAAGTCATGCATTCTCCAGCTGGTATCTGTCAGCTACTGGCAAGTGATAAGCTTACTTTTTCTTGCCTATATCCTCTAGAAGTTGGCGAGTCATCGTTGTTTTAATAAAATCAGCTCACATGTGCTTCTTGTCCAAGATGATATACTGGGACTTGAGGTGTGGTCGATTATGCCGCACAACTCATTAAACTCTCCCCTGGGTTAACGCCAAAAACTTTGTAAAAGTTCAGACTTCTAAGCATGTGCTGAAATTGACTTCACCACAGTTTCTTAAAATTGATCATTGTTCAGTGTACTCATCGAGAAATCAGCGGTAATTGTGTTAATCCTAGACATCCATGGTAAAACGAGTCTTAAGGATTATAGTGTTTACTTTTGTTATGTGCTTAAAAGAAATCAGAGTCGGTAATTGTAGAAGCTTCATTTACAGAGTGATAAGCTAACTCCAGTAGCATTACTGTTCCATTCCTTGTCTGCCGCCAGTTCCAAGAGTTTGTGGATTTCTATCTGAGACATAATTGGCCAAATCCTATATTGTTGAGACAATGAAACACTATTATGTTTGCATTAGGACCATGTTTTGATCAGAAGTTAGTGTTTGAGTAAGATTTTCATTAAGAAGCGTAGTTGGCCAGTACTACAATATGGAAGAAATGCCATGTGAGTATTACTAGTATTACTAGTATTACTAGGTTTAGAGAGAATGAAAAAGAACTTCCAGCTCGGCTAATCTAGCTCCTCAACTAGATTTTAAACCCCTTGACAGCATGGGTATTATTTTTTTTTCTTTCTAAACACATTTTTGAAATTATTTTTTGAAGATTTTTATATCTTTATTTGTCAGAGGGAGAAAGAGGGAGGCAGGCAGAGGGGACATGCAGACTCCCTGCTGAGCAAGGAGCCCAATGTGGGACTAGATCCCAGGATCATGGGATCATGACTTGAGCTGAAGGCAGAAGTTTAACTAACTGAGCCACCCAGTCATTCCCATTTAATAAATTATTGAAGGATAATTAACTTACAATGTTTTATTTGTTTCTGGTGTACAACATTTTGATTTAGTAACCACTATGGAAAAAATTATGGAGGTTCCTCAAAAAATTAAAAATAGAATTACCCTATGATTCAGTGATTCTGCTATTATTTACCCAAAGAAAACTGTAACACTAACTCAGAAAGATATGTGTACCCCTGTGTTTATCACAGAATTATTTACAATAGCCAAGATATGGAAGCAACCTAAGTGCCCATTGACAGATGAATGGATAAAGAAGATATGAGATACACACACACACACACACACACACACACACACGTGTGCACATGCACATACCGTGGAATATTACTCATCCATAAAAAGGAATGGATGGAGTTAGAGGGTATTATGCCAAGTGAAATAAATCAGAGAAAGACAAACATGAGATTTCACTCATATGTGGACTCTAAGAAACAAAACAATGGTGGGTATTTTTTATACTTTGTGCCTTTATCACAGTGATAAGTATAAAAAATGTATAACGATGCCTGCCAGCGGTACAATTTTATACAGTCTATTTGGTTATGACTTGACTTTATCGTGGACGACTCCTGATTCTTTAGAAGGTGATCGAAGCTGTTTCAAAGGTTTTGCGGAAGGGTAACTTGGAAAATGTTAGACAAGAATGTGTGGAAGACTTTTCCAATTTCTCAAAGTGGGTGACCTGTACCTTACAACTATGTAACTGGAAAGCTAGAATCCTCTAGTGGTTACAGCCATTGGGTCTGAAGTCAGCTCCATACCCTGACCAGTCATGTCAACTTGGATACGTTACCAAATCTTCCTCTGCCTCAGATTCCTTATCTGTAAAATGGAACGAATAATGGAACATACCTTATGGGGCTGTTGTGGGCATTTAGTGAATTCATGTATGTGAAACCCTTAGAACTTAGCCTGGCAAATACTAATGACTGGTTTTGTTATTGTTGAGAATGCTATGACCATTCTAATCTGGCTGTGTTTTTAGGGCCTTGTCACTTTTTACGTTTACCAGCTACCTTAGACTTTGAGTCACAATTAGAGCAGGAAAATTCAGATTATTTAGTTTTCATATGTTCTCCAGCAACACTCTTTAGAGACTGACTTCGGGGAAAATAGAATCTATTGACTGAAACAAGTTATTTTTGGTAGATTTATGAATTTCATGAATATGGAGTGCTGAGATATATTGAAAAGATCCATTTAATAATAGTGCCTTGAAATAACCTACCTTAAAGATATTTCAGAAATGAGATGGCAGCTTGCTTAATGGTATGTACAGGATACCCTCCTTATGGCATAAGTATATATTGTTTCTTTGGAAACAGACTTTCTTGCAAGTTAAAACCTTTTAATAATCTGGATGTGAATTTAAAAAATATGTAAAGACACTTGAAACCCACACTTTGATAGCTTGTCTTATTTTCATGGTTCCTTAGTCTTTCAGGGGTCTTAATCTTAGATTTGGCATATTTTTTTTTTCACCTAGTAAGAGGTAAATCATCCGACCATGCAGACAGTGTAGCTGATAGGGGAAGCTCATCCAACTTCATATTTTAAATCAGTAGACTTAATGTCAAACTCTGGGAGCTAATTCAGACAAGTACAGTAATCTGTAATCAAATGCATAATACACAGGGTGGATTTAAATCAGCGAACCAACTTCTAGCTTAGCTACATTTATGTCTTAGTGGCTGCAGACTTAGACGAGCAGAATTACTTATGCTGTCCTAATAATGCCACGTGAATAGCCCCTTTCATGGATTTGCTTCTGAGTGTATACCCAGATTCCTTCTGAAGTGTCTAGATAAGTCATTCATGTGAAAGGCAAATCACCTAGGTATTTGAGAGTGAGATTATAAATTTACTGTAGAGAAACTGTCACTCCCCTCTCACTCACACGTGGAAAGTAGCAAAAGGTGCCTCATTTAGATGTTTGTTTTGGGAAATTCAGGATTGTTAATTTAAAATATTTCCTACTCCGTTCTAGAATATTGTGGATCAAGAGTCTTAGTTTCCGTTTATACCAGGAAAATTGTATTTCTAAGACTTGGCTGAAAAGCACACAAGTTTTGCCTAGAAAGTAATTTTGATTTTCTGAAGTCTTTCAATTAATACATGATTTTGAGCACCTACTCTGAGCTCTGATAAGTAGATTAATATAACAATGGTAACAAAAATTGTAATATCCCAAGATGGGAAATAAAAATACTTATTACAATTGAATATATATTCAACCTTCCTAATGAAGAAAAAACTGGTTCTGTTTTCTACTACCAAATTGGCAGTTTTATTTTATTTTTTTATTAAATTTTTATTTAGGGACGCCTGGGTGGCTCAGTTGGTTAAGCGACTGCCTTTGGCTCAGGTCATGATCCCAGAGACCCGGGATTGAGCCCCACATCGGGCTCCCTGCTCGGCGGGAAGCCTGCTTCTCCCTCTCTCACTCCCCCTGCTTGTGTTCCCTCTCTAGCTGTGTTTCTCTCTGTCAAATAAATAAAATATTTTAAAAAAATTTTATTTATATGAGACTGATGCATTACCTACTGCGCTAGTGAGGCACCCTAAATTTTTATTTATAATTCCAGTATAGTTAAGGTACAGTATTAGTTTCAGGTATGTAATATAGTGATTCAACAATTCTGTACATTACTCAAAGTATATTCTTTAATACCATTCACCCATTTCACCCATCCCCTCCCCCATGCCTCCCTTCTGGTGACCATCAGTTTCTTTATAGTAAGAGTCTGTCTCTTGGTTTGCCTTTCTCTCTCTCTTTTTTTTCCCTTTGCTCATTTGTTTTATTTCTTAAATTGCATGTATTAGTGAAATCACGAGGTATTTATCTTTCTCTGATTGACTTATTTTGCTTAGCGTTATACTCTCTAGCTCCATCCATGTTGTTGTAAATGGCAAAATTTCATTCTTTGTTATGGCTGAAAATAATTACAAATTCCTGGACATACACCAAATAAAAATATTCTGCACAGTAAAGGAAACAATCAGCAAAACTAAAGGCAACCTACTGAATGGGGGAAGACATATGCAAATGACATATCTGATAAAGGCTTAGTTTTCAAAATATATAAAGAACTGATACAACTCAACACCCCCCAAAAACAAATAATCTAATTAAAAAGTGGGCAGAAGACCTGAACAGACATTTCTCCAGAGAAGACATCCACATGGCCAACCAGACGCATGAAATGATGCTCAACATCATTCATCAACAGGAAAATGCAAACCAAAACTACAGTGGCACCTCATTCCTGTCAGAATGGCAAAAATCAAGAACACAAGAAACAAGTGCTGGCAAAGATGTGGAGAAAAATGATCCTTCACATGTTTTTGGTGGGAATGCAAACTGGGGCAGCCACTGCAGAAAACAATATGGCAGTTCCTCAAAAAGTTAAAAATAGAACTACCCTAGGATCTGGTTATCACACTACTGGGTATTTATCCAAATAATATAAAAACACTAATTCAAAGGGATACATGCACCCATATGTTTATTTCAGAATTATTAACAGTAGCCAAATTATGGAAGCATCCCAAGTGTCCAAATTGGCAAAGTTTTACACAATTGAATTATCCAGTGTTGGGCATTCTCACCTACTGCAAATGGGAAGGTTAATTCGTATAGCTTTTCTGGAAAGCTGTTTAATAGTATAGGTCAAGAATTTGAATGCATCCAAAACCGTTGTCTAAATCTACTTGTAAGAATTTATATTAAGAAAATAGCTCATGTTGCATACAAAATTTATTTAATGGATATTTATCATGGAATTTGTTTTTTAAAAAGGAAATGAGAAAACCTAATACCCCCCAAATAGGGGATTGGTTAATAAATTATGGTTCCACTGTGTTAGTGTAGAATCATGACACTAAGCTTGAAGTGTAAGGGAATATTTTATGGCACAAAAACATCCATGATAAGTTTAGAATATAGTTTATAAAATGTCTGAACTATGTGCTCTTAATTTTGTGATATAACTTTCAGGTACAAGGCACAGAAAAAAATGGAAAGAGCTTCTGGTTTCTGGTCTGACATGTAAAGAGTTTAGAAGTTGTCACTCCCAATGTCACACACAAAAAAGCTGAAGGAACAACTCCTCTGAAATCAGTTAGAAAATTGAGGTCACAGGGCAAACTGCCCTATGTTCTTTACTCTGAAATCTGGAAAGCCTGGTGAATACAATCCCTACAGCTGGTTCCTGGTAGGAGCGAGGGTATTGCTGGAGAAGGAGTCCGTACTAGCTTGAGAAAAAAAACTTTGTGTGTGTGTAAGTTTTACCCCCAGGAGTCCCATGAAGTTCTCAGGATGAAGATTGGAGGAAAATTCCTTCCTGCTCCAGGCATAGGAGAGAAAAAGTAGCCATCCTGAAATAAGCCCTAAGCTCTTTATTCTCCTTAATTAAGGCCTGCCCTCAAAGGAGATGATTTTACCAGAGCCTACATGATTTGCATTTTATCGGAGTCTGTGTACTGGGGAAAAGGGAAATACCCAACTCCACTAGTCTTCCTGTCTTACCAACACTGGTGGAGGAGAACAAACGTAATTAGCACGTTTGAAGGTCAAGCTCAGAGGTGAAGACTCACTAAAACCCTGAGAACTAATCATGTGATTTATAGAACCCTTCTCCCTCCAACCCCTGCCACAATTTACTACCTCATCAATAGGGCCCTTGTGTAATAACAGGAGATTACAGGTGAGAAAACTGCACACCTCAGATACTACTGAAGAAAGAATATCTACAGAAGCCCAGAACAACAGGTGAGGAAATAAGGACACTAGAGCAAATTTTAACTCTGACATCACAGCTAGGACAAAGAGTGCAAGTAGCCTAATTCTCAGTTAGGTTAACATAAAACCTCATGCTAAAAGCCTGTTTACCTTAGTTTATTTTATCCAATGCATCATATCCAACTTTCAAGAAAAAAGTAAAAGGCAGACTAAAAGACAAAAAAACAAAACAAAATAACACACACACACACACACACACACACACACACACACCAGTCTGAAGATACAGATCAAGCTTCAGAACAAGATTCAGTTATAGGAAATATTTTGGAATTATCCGATTGAAAATTTGACATAACAATGAGTAGTATGCTTAGGGCTCTAATAGGGAAAGTGGGTAATATGCAAAAATATATGGGGGAATATAAACAGGGAGATGGAAAGAATCACAGGGAAATGTGAGAAGTCAGAAACACTGTAACAGAGGGGTGCCTGGGTGGCTCAGTCCTTAAGCATCTGCCTTCATTCAGTTCAGGTCATAAATTCAGGGTCCTGGGATCTAGCCCCACATTGGGCTTCCTGCTCAGCAGGAAGCCTGCTTCTCTCTCTCCCACTCCTCCTACTTGTGTTCCCTCTCTCACTGTCTTTCTCTGTCAAATAAATAAATAAAATCTTTTTAAAAAATATAAAGATCCATATAGATTAGAAGTAAAGGGAAAGAGAAAGATAGAGCATGCTGACATTAATCAAAAGTAAATGGGAGTAGCTGTATTAATTTCGGAAAAAGCAGACCTTCAGAGCAAGGAAAATTATGTGTATGTACCCAACAAGGCCTCAAAGTATGTGAGGCAAAAACTATTAGAGCTACAAGGAGAAACAGACAAATCTGCTATTATAGTTGGAGACTTTTACACCTCTCTTAATAATTAACAAGTCCAGAAGGCAGAAAATCAGTAAGGATATAATTAAACTGAACAGCACCATCAGTCAACCAGATCTCATTGACTTCTACAGAATACTTCATCCAACAACAGTAAAATACACATCTTCTCAAGCTCACGTGAACCACCCACCAAGACAGACCACATTCATGGGTCATAAAATACACCTTACCAAATTAAAAATAATAGATAGTATGCAAAGGATCCTCTTAGACCACACTGGAATGAAACTAGAACTCAATAACAGAAAGATAGCTGTAAAATACCCAAATATTTAGAGATTAAATAATACAGTTTAAAATAACACATGGATTGGGGTACCTGGGTGGCTCAGTCAGTTGAGCTTCTGAATCTTGGGTTCTTTTCAGGTCATGATTTCCTGGTCATGGGATTGAACCCTGTGTCAGGCTCTGTGCTCAGTGCAGTCTGCTTCAGATTCTCTCTCCCTCCCCCTCAACCTCTGCTCCTGTGTGCATACTCTCTCTCTCAAATAAACAAACAAAATCTTTAAAAAATAGCATACTAGTCAAAGAAATCTCTTAAATTTTAAAATATTTTGAATTATATGAAAATAAAGATAGAACCTAACAAAATTTACAGGGTGCAGCAAAAGCAGTACTTAGGAGAAATTAATAGCATAGGATTAATATATTAGAAAAAGAAAGATCTAATATCAACAATCTGAGTTTCATCTTGAGAAACTAGAAAAATAAGGGCACCTGGGTGGCTATATCCATTAAGCATCTGCCTTTGCCTCAGGTCGTGATCCCAGGGTCCTGGGATGGAGCCCTGCATCGGGTTCCCTGCTCAACTGCTTTTCTCCCCCTCCCTCACTACTCCTCCTGCTTGTGCTCTCTCTCTCTCTCTCTCTCTCTCTCTCTCTCTCTCTCTCTGTCAAATAAATAAATAAATAAATAACCTTAAAAAAAGAAACTAGAAAAATAGGAACAAATCAAATTGAAAGTAAGTAAAAGAAAATTAAAAAATTAAAGCAGAAATCTATGAAGGTGAAACCAGGGAAACAATAGAGAAAAATCAATGATACTGAAACTGGTTATTTGAAGAGATCCATATAGCAAAGCTCTAAGCCAGGTTAATTAAGAAAAAAGGGAGAGGACGCAAATTACTAATATCAGAAATGAAAGAAAGACCATCATCACTATTGACCCATTGATATTAAAAGGATAATAAAGGAATATAATGAACAACTCTGTGTCCACAAATTTGATGACATAGATGGACCAATATCTTAGAAGATACAATTCAACAAAACTCAAACAAGAGTAGTCTGAATACCTTATATCTATTAAAGAAATTGAATTGACAATTCATAACCTCCCAAAATACAAAGTAGCAGGCTCAGAGGAAGAACTGGTGAAACTGACCAAATATTTAAGGAAGAAGTAATACTGACACTCTTTAGTCTCTTTTAGAAGATAAAAGCAGAAAGAATACTACCTAACTCATTCTGTGAGACCAACATTACCCAGATACCAAAACCAGGAGAAGAGGTTTCAAGAAAGGAAAATTACAGATCAATATTTCTTATGCAAAAATCCTCAGCAAAATCTTAGCAAATTGAATCCAACAGTGTATGAAAAGTGCACAAGCTACGGAATTTATTCCAGGCATGCAAGTCTGTGCCAGCATTCAAAAACCAATTACTGTAATACATTACACCAACAGGCTAAAGAAGAAAAATCACATGATTATAGCACTAGATGCAAAAGAAGCATTTGATAAAATCCACCACTATTCAGCAAACTAGGAATAGGAGGGGGGATTTCTTCAACTTCATAAAGATCATCTACAAAAAAAATCTATAGCTAACACCACACTCAATGGAGAGAAACTGGGTGTTTTCCCCCTAAGGTCAGGAACAAAGCAATGATGTCTTCTTTGACCACTGCAATTCACCATTGTACTTGAAGTCATAGCTAATGCAATAAGAGGGGGAATATAAACAATGTGTAAAGGTTTGGAAGGAAGAAATAAAACTATCTCTGTTTATAGATGACATAGTTATCTGTGTAAAAATTCCTAAAGAATCAATAAAAAACCCTCCCCAAATTAATAAGCAATTACAGCAAGGTTGAAGGATACAAGGTATTTTTATATATTAATATAAAAGTCAATTGCTTTCCTGTATATCAGCAATGAACAATTGGAATTCACCATGCCATTTACATTTCCAAAAAATGAAAATACTTACGTATAAATCTAGCACAATGTGTAGAAGATCTCTCTAAGGAAAACTACAAAATTCTCAGGAAAGGAATCAAATAAATGGAAAGATATTCCATGCTTAATGGGCAGGAAGATCCAATATTATCAAGATACCCATTGTCCCCAACTTGATCCATAGATTCAACATAACACCAATCAAAATCCCAGCAACTTACTCTGTGCAAATAAACAGATTCTAAAGTTTCCATGAAAAGGCAAAAGACCCAGAATTTCCAATAAAACACTGAAGAACAATAAAGTTGGAGGACTGCCACTATCCAATTTTGAGACTTGCTCTATAAAGTTACAGTAATTATGATAGCATGGTGTTGTTGAAAGAAGAGACAAATAGATCAATGGAACATAATAGAGAGCCTAGAAATAGACCCACGCAAACATAGCGAACCGATCTCTGAAGAGAGGAGCAGAGACACATCATTGGGAAAAGGATAATCTTTTCAACGGGATGGTGCCAGGACAACAGACATCCACATGCAAAAAAAAAAAAAAAAAAGAATGTAGACACTGACCTTAAACCTTTCACAAAAATAACTCGAAATGGATCAAAAGTCTAAATATAAAATACATAAGTATAAAACTTCTAAAAGATAACATAGGAGAAAATCTAGGTGACCTAGAGTTTGATAGTGAGCTTTTAGATACAAAACAAAAAGCACACTCCATGAAGGAAAAAATTGATAAATTGGACTTCATTAAAAGTAAAAACTTATGCTCTGCAAAAGACACTGTTGATAGCATGAAAGGACAAGCCATAGCCTGAGGGAAAATATTTGCAGAACATGTATCTGATAGAGGACTTGTATCCAAAATATACAAAGAACTCTTTAAATTTCACACAAGAAAGAAAAGGAAATGACCTATCCAATTAATAAATAGACCCAGAGTTAAACAGACAGCTCACCAAAGAAGATATACAGGTGGCAAATAAGTGCATGAAGAGAGGCTCCACATTGTATGTCATTAGGGAATTACCAATTAAATCAACTGTTAGGATGGCTGATCCCAGACACCAAATCCCGGTGAGGGTGTGGAACAACAGGAACTGTCATTCATTGCTGGTAGGAATGTAAAATGGTATAGTCATGTTGGAAGACAGGAAGTTTCCTACAAAGCTAAATATTGTCATACTACGTAATCCAGCAGCCATGCTCCTAGGCATTGTCTAAGTGAGTTGAAAACACAAAACGTACACACAAGTGTTTATAGAAACTTTATTCATCATTTCCAATAATCGGAAGCCACCAAGATGTCCTCCAATAGGTGAACTGATAAATAAGCTGTACGTCCATACAACAGAATATTACTAAGTGACAAAATAAATGAGCTATCAAGCAACTAAAAGACGTGGAGGAACCTTAAATGCATAGCTCTAAGTGGAAGAAGCAAGTTTAAAGAGACATCATACCCTGTGATTCCAACTATATGATATCTTGAAAAATCTGTAAAGACAGTAACAAATCTGTGGTTTTCAGGAGTTGGGGGGACAGAAGAGGGAGGAGATGAACAGACAAAATACAGGGGATATTTAGGGCATGGAAACAATTCCTTCGTGGATATATATCATTATAGGTTTGTTGCAACAGTAATTGTAACAAATGTACTACACTTAACATAAGATGTCAATAACATGGGATTTGGGGGTACATAAGAACCCTGTACTTCCTGCTCAATGTTTTGGTAAACCTCAAACTGCTGTAAGAAACAAAGTCTTTTAATTTAAAAAAGGAAAAAAATGGGTGTGACCATACTGGAATGTTAAAAGTCATTATCTTCTGGTAGGGGAATTATATGTGATTTTTCTTTTCTTTATTTTTCTAATTTTTTACTAAGGTATAGTATGCATGCAACAAAATTCACCCTTTGTGCAGACTACAGTTCTGTGAGTTTTGACACAAGCATTCTGCCATGTAGGCCACACCGTAATCAAGATAGAAAAATGGCTCCACTGCCCAACAGATTTCCTCTGTGCCCCTTTGCAGTTAAAATTCTTCTCCCAACCCAGTGCTTGGTAACTATGGATCTGTTTTCTGTCCCTATAGTTTTGCCTTTTCCAAAATGAAGAGAAGTGGAATCATACAATATGTGGACTTTGAGTCTGGCTTTATTCATTTTGCATAATACCTTTGAGGTTCATCTATGTTCATTTCTTTTTATTGTTAATATTCCATTGTGTGGATGTTTATAAATTCATCAGTTGAAGGATGTTCGAGGCACTTTTAGGATTTGGGGACCATGAAAAGAGCCATTCTAAACATGTAGGTACAGGTTTTTGTGTGAATATGTTTTCTTTCGGTTATGATGATCATTTTATTGATGTAGACTTTAGAAGGGTCTGCTGGCAATTTACATGCAGGTTAATGACAATTGATCAATAATATTTCACCAACCACTTTTTAAAACTTGCATCAACTGATGAAAGTGTCAGGGTTCTCATAAAATGCACACACGTTCTCATTTCACTTGGAAAAATGCATAGAAGTGAGATTGTTGGGTTGGATAGTAAGCGTCCTGTGTAACTTTATAAGAAACTGCCAACGTGTCTCCAGTATGCTATACTATTTTGCGTTTCTGCCAAAGGAGAGTTCAGTTGCTTCACATTTTCACCAGCACTTATTATGGTTAAGTTTTTTGAGTTTAGCCATTCTGATGAATGGATAGTTATATCTCATCATGGTTTCAGTTTACATTTCCCTGCTGGTTAATTGTATGTTTGATACCTGTAAATCTTCTTTGATAAAGTGTCTGTTCTAATTGTATTCCCATTTTAAAAATTGGTTTGTTTCTTTCCTTCAAGTTTTGAGATTTCTTTATGTATTCTGGATAAAAGTGTGTTTTTTAAAAATATTTTATTTTTTTATTTGACATAGAGAAACACAGCTAGAAAGGGAACACAAGCAGGGGGAGTGAGAGAGGGAGAAGCAGGCCTCCCGCCGAGCAGGGAACCCGATGCGGGGCTCAATCCTGGAATTCCGGGATCATGACCTGAGCTGAAAGCAGATGCCTAACGACTAAGCCACCCAGGTGCCCCTGGATAAAAGTGTTTTTATCAGAAATATGATTTGAAAATAATTTCTTTCATCCCATGGTTTCATTTTTTATTCTCTCCACTCTTTTTTAAGATTTTATTTATTTGAGAGAGAGAGTACAAGCATGGAGAGGGACAGAGGGAAGAAGACAAGCAGATTCCCTGCTGAGTGGGGAGCCTACATGGCACTTCATCCCATGACCCTGAGATCATGACCTGAGCTGAAGTCAGATGCTTAACCAATTGAGCCACCCAGGCGCCTCTTACTACTCTTTCAAAGGCAGAAGTTCTTAATTTTGATGAGGTCCTTTTTTATATTATTTATGGATTGTGGTTTTGGTGTCATATCTCAGAAGTCTTTGCCTAAACCAGTATCACCAAGATAGCCTTCACTGGTTTTTTTTCCAGAAGTTTTAAGATATTTAAGTTCACATGGAAGTCTATGATCCACTTAATTTTTGTATATGGTCTCAGTTACAGATTCTTTTTAGTTCTTGCTTTATATATGACTATCAAATGTTCCAGAAGCATTTGATACTGTTTCTTTATTGAATGGTCTTTACAACTTCATTGAAAATCAATTAACTATGTTAAGTGTGGGTCTATTTTTTGACTTGTCGTTCTGTTCTAGTGGTATATTTGTCTAACCTTTTGCCAAAAACACATTGCTTTGAAAACTATAATTTTACATTAAGTCATAAAATCACACCGTATATGTCCTCCCAAATGTTTCTTTGTGAGAATTGTTTTGGCTATTCTACTGCTTTACTTTTCCATATAACCTTTGAATGGGAGTACCAATTTTTACAAAATATCCTGCTAATATTTGGTTTGGGGTTTCATTAAATCTGTAAGTCACTTTGGGGATAATTGACATCTTCATGATATTGTGACTGCCAGTCCACAAACAAGGCATACCTCTCCATTTTTTAGGCCTTCTTTGGTTTCTTTAGTATCGTTTTGTAGGTTTCTGAGTAGAGTTCTGGCACACATCTTGTTAGATACCTCAGTATTTCTGGTTTAAGGGGTCCTATTGCAAATGGTACTTTTTCAAATTTCATTTGTAATTGTTCTTTATAGACTATATAAATGTAATCAGCTTTTTAATATTGGCCTTGTATTCTGTAATCTTGCTTAAATTCTCTTACTATTTATAGTAACTCTAAATCTATTTGGGACTTTTGTTTGTACACAGTCATAACATCTATAAGTAGAACAATTTGTGTTTTATTCTCTAATACGTACATCTTTTCCTTCTTTTTCTTACCTGATTTCACTGGGTAGGATCTCCAAAGTGGTAGGGCAGACATTCTTCCAGAACTCCTGATCTTAGGGAGAAAGCATTGTCTTCTTCTTTCTTTCTTTTTTTTTTAAGATTTTATTTATTTATTTGACACAGAGAAACACAGCTAGAGAGGGTACACAAGCAGGGGGAGTAAGTAAGGGAGAAGCAGGCTTCCCGCCAAGCAGGGAGCCCAATGCAGGGCTCGATCCCGGGTCTCTGGGATCATGATAGGAGCTGAAGGCAGACGCTTAATGACTGAGCCACCCAGGCGTCCCAGCATTGTCTTTTTCCATTAAGTATAATGCTACCTGTAGGGTTTTTTGAAAATGTCTTTACTAGGCTGAGGAAGGTCCTTTTCTACTTTGCTGAGAGTTTCTGTCATAAATGGATGTAGAATTTTGTCAAATGCTTTTTTGGCATCTACTGCAATGATTACATAATTCTTCTTGTCCAGTTTGTTGATATGGTGAATTATGTTGACTGAACTGTGAATGTTGAATTAGCCTTTAATTTTCAGGATAAATCCCACTTGCTCATACAGTATCATCCTTTTTATATATTGTTGGGTTTAATTTGCTGGAATTTTATTGAGAATGTTTGTATCTATGTTCAGGAGGGACATTGATCTATAGTATTATTTTTGTTCCTGTAATATCTTTAATCTTGTGTTCATGTCAGTGTCATGCCTACATCAGTGATGTAGTTGGGATGTAATCCATCCTTTTCACTTTTTTTTCCTGAAATGTTTGGTGGAATGTTTGATAGAATTTGCCAGTGAAGCCATCTGGCCCTGGAGTTTTCTGTGTGGCAAAATGTTTAACTTACAAATTCAAGTTCTTTAAAAGATATAAAAGGGGCACCTGGATGGCTTAGTCAGTTAGCCTCTAACTCTTTTTTTTTTAAGATTTTATTTATTTGACAAAGAGAAACACAGCCAGAGAGGGAACACAAGCAGGGGGAACAAGAGAGGGAGAAGCAGGCTTCCTGCCAAGCAGGGAGCCCGATGTGGGACTCGATCCCGGGTCTCAGGGACCATGACCTGAGCCGAAGACAGTCGTTTAACCAACTGAGCCACCCAGGCGCCCAGCCTCTAACTCTTGATTTCAGCTCAGGTCATGATCTCACAGTTGTGAGATCCAGGCTCATGTTGGGCTATACACTCAGTGGGAGTCTGCTTGAGATTCTCCTTCCCTCTGCCCATTCCTCTGCGTGCTCTCTCTCTCAGATAAATAGAAAGAAAGAGAGAGAGAGAGAGAGAGAGAGAGAGAGAGAGAGAGAGAGAGAGAAAGAAAGAAAGGAAGGAAGGAAGGAAGGAAGGAAGGAAGGAAGGAATATTCAGTTTGTCTGTCTCTTCTAGATTGAGCTTTGGTAATTTGTGTCACTCAAGGAATTCATCTGTTTCATCGAGGTTGCTAACTTAAGTGACATGAAGTTATTCCTAATATTCCTTAGTTATCCTTTTTAAAAATGGTAATTCGCAGCTTCTCTTTTTTATCCTAGTTTTATAGAATTTTATCAATTTTATTAAAAGAAAAAGAGATTTGGTCTCACTGATTTTTTCTATTGATTTTCTGTCTTCAGTTTCACTGACTTTTTTATTCCTTTCTTCTGTTTGCTTTTAGTTCATTTTGCTCTACATTTTCTAGTTTCTTGGTTTGAGACTTTTCTCCCTTTGTGACATAGGTATTTTAGTGATATAAATTTCCCTTTAAGTATTTCTTTAGCTGAATCCCACTGGTTTTGATATGCTGTGTATTTATTTCCATTTACTACACACTATTTTTTAATTTCCCTTCTGATTTTCTTTTTAACCTACAGGCTATTTGTAAGTTACCAGTATATTACAAGTTGTTGTCTCCTGCTGGAATTGTGTATAATGCTTTTCATATATATACATTTATATTTTTATTTTGTTCTTTTTGGAACTTTGTGAATGTTTTCCAGTTTTCTACATTAAGTATGTATTATTTTTCTTTTTTTATTAAAGATTTTATTTATTTATTTGACAGAGAGACACACAGCTAAAGAGGGAACACAAGAAAGAGGAGTGAGAGAGGGAGAAACAGACTTCCTGCTGAGCATCAGGGCTCAATCCCAGGACTCTGGGACCATGACCCAAGCCGAAGGCAGTCGCTTAACCAACTGAACCACCCAGGCACCCCTATTACTTTTCTAAAAAGAAAATAATTAATATAAAATAATGCTCTACATTTTCCAGTAATTTATTTTTTGAAAGGTTTTATTTATTTATTTGACACAGACAGAGAGACAGCGAGAGATGGGACACAAGCAGGGACAGTGGGAGAGGCAAAAGCTGGCTTTCCGCTGAACAGAGAGTCCAATGTGGAGCTTGATCCCAGGACAGATCCAAAGGCAGATGATTAATGACTGAGCTATCCAGATACCCCTTTGCAGTACTTTATAATTTACAAAGAATTTAATTTAATCCTCCAAACTCTGCTTGAGAAGCAGATAATCTATATTTCACAGGTGTTGAAAGCTGAGATTGACAGTTTTTTTATTTTTTATGTTTTAACCTTTTTATTATTGTTTTGGGAGGAGGAAGGCTGAGGGAGAGGGAGAGAGAGAATCCTAAGCAGACTTCATACTGAGTGTAGAGCCTGATGTGGGGCTTGATACCATGACCGTGAGATCATGACTTGAGCCAAAATCAGGAGTCAGGTGCTTAAACAACTGAGCGACCCATGCACCACTGTTTTTTATTTTATTCCTTTTTTTTGAGATTGACAGTTTCAGTGACTTGCCCAGTGCTACATAGCTAGAGCTGGTTAGAATTCAAACCCAGATTTTCTGACTCCTAGTTCATCATTCTGAAGAAGTTGGACATCAAGATTTGAAAAGTAAATTGGAATTTTTCTTGCAGGTAGCTGGGAAAAAAATCACTGAAGGTCTTTAAAGTGGTGACTTAGACAATGATATCAGTGTAGTTTTAATCTGAATCTTTGATTACTAGTGAGATTGAACATCTTTTCATGTTTATTGCCTGTTTCTCATTTATTCTTCTCCCAAATTGTTATTCATGTCTTGGATGAATAGATGATTTTTCTGCTAGATTAGTTGGTCCTTTACTTATTAATTTAAATGATGAGAAAAGGTTCCCAATACTAATACTTTATTTTTTGGAACTATCTTCTCCCTTGGGGTACATAGGTGGCTCAGTCACCTATGACTCAGGTGGGGTCATGATCCCAGAGTCTTGGGATCAAGGCCCACATTGGGCTTTCTCAGTGGGGAGGCTGCTTCTCCTTGTGACCCTCCCCCTTCTCATTCTCCTGCTCTCTCTAATAAATAAATAAAATCTTTTAAAAATACATCTTCTTGGGCACCTGGGTGGCTCAGTGGGTTGGGGCCTCTGCCTTTGGTTCAGGTAATGATCCCGGGGTCCTGGGATCGATGCCCGCATCAGGCTCTCTGCTTAGTGGGGAGCCTGCTTCCTCCTCTCTCCCTGCCTGCCTCTCTGCCTACCTGTGATCTTCTCTCTCTGTCACATAAATAAAATCTTTAAAAAAATACATCTTCCTCCAGTTTCTTGCTTAGCTGCCTTTTCTTTGTTTTAAAATTTTTGTCGTCAGAGAAATGTGTACTGGAGAGTCGGGGAAAGTAATGTGCTTTTTACCTTGTGTGATGGGAAGCAGGAGAAATGAGGATGGGATTCAGAGGCAAATCACATAGTTTGGAAATTCATTTACCAGTCATTTGCTAATTGATTATTGACCACGGTGTGCTAGCCCATGTGATAAACAGAGAGTGCAGAATGAATGTTGCCTGATTTTGAGACACTTTTACTTTAATGGAGAAATAAGACAGGCAATGGAATGCAAGTAACATAGTGCTCTAGGAACTGTAGCACAAGATAAGCTGTGGCCATCAAAATTCCTCTTTGTCAAAGGGGAAGGAGGCATTGCTTTTGAATAAATTGGGAGTTGTTTACATAAGAAAAAGTCTGTAAATTGAATGAGAGCAAGGACTATGAGTCTTTTTGCTCACGGTTTATTCCCAGAAGTCAGCAGAGTGCCTAACAAAGAGTTAAGTGCCCAAATAATTTGTTTCATGATTGAATGATGTTAGCATGCATGGGTTTAGTTCATTACTCCTACACCACCTCCAGGCAGCTCTGAGAAAGTTAGATCAGCATTTCAGATCTGAGCTTGCATTTCCTTAGCAAGCATTTCCTTAACAACCTTTTCTAGAAGGACACACGGTGTGCTCCCTTATCTTACTTACTATTGTAACAGAACAGTAACGGAGATCTTGGCTTCGCTCCGGCAAAGCTGGGTTTGAATCTCCTGTCAGTTACTTATTGGTTGTATGACTTGATTTCCATCATCTGTGAAATGAGACTAGTAGTGCTGCCTAACTGGATCACTGTAGTATTGCATAAGCCCAGCGTGTGAAACACTGAGCCCGTAGTAGGGGTTCTGGAAACATTCCCTATGCCTCTGCTCTTGACGTAACACGAAAGCATATGGAAAGTGCGATTGCCTCTGGAATTTATGACTTTGTCCATGGTGTCTAACAGGCATGTTCTCCATCTCCTTCCTCACAGATTCAGAGACATACTGTGTGTTTCAAGACAAGAAGTACAGAGTGGGCGAGAGGTGGCATCCTTACCTGGAACCTTATGGGTTGGTTTACTGTGTCAACTGCATTTGCTCAGAGGTACAGTTGGGACACCCAGCTTGCTCCTCGGTGTACAAGAGGTCCTTTCAGTGCCCGGATGGCCAGGAAGAAAGGGTGGTGTGAGCCTAAGAGAAGTTAGGAAGCAGCTTGTAAGGAGAAATAAATGTCTCCTGACTTTTTCCTCTTGTTGCTTTCGGCTGGATTTTTTGTGGGATCTCTACGTATTTGTTATGGACAGTTATTTATGGTCTCCTAGCCAAATGATATGGGCCATGGTGGGAGAAGGTAGAATAGTTTCATAGCACGAGTGCGGAGACAGAACTGTGTATTGCCTGGATTATAAGACAAAATCATTTTTGAAGATCATTTTTAAGGCTGGCCTTCAGAGAAGAGATTAGGACAGATCATATGCTGGTTCATTGGGAGAGAGTGTTTGATGTTGTCTGGGCCAGTAACAGTAATTAGGATCAAGGCTGCAGAACCTTGGCCTGTATCTGGTGACCATTAGAGTTCTCTTAGCTTGGCCTTGGCTCCTGACTAGACATTCAGAGGGGTATCAGGACGCCTTAAATGCCATCTTTGCAATAGACAAAAGCAAGTACTCTCATCTTCTTTCCATGGCCTTGACCCAGGACCACAGCTGTGGTCCATCTTTCCAAATAAGCCTCTACCATCTTATATTAGGCCAGGGTTTTTCAACCTTTGCTCTATTGACATTATCCCTTGTTGTGGGGGCTGTCCCGTACATGATAGGATGTTTAGCAGCACCCCTGGCCTCTACCCTCTAGACACGAATGGCACCTGTCCCAGTTGTGACAACCAAAAATGTCCCAAGACTTGGCCAAAGTTGCTTGGGGAGCAAAATGACCCCTGGTGGAGAACCAATTGGGTAAGGAGGCCTTGTACCAGGCCTTGAGAATGGAGAACTCCCAGCATATGGAAAGAATTTTCAAGACCAGCCTCTCATTTGAGACCTTGTGGAAAGATTATAACTTCTCCTTAGTGCCTAGGAAGTACAGAAGCAGACACTTGCAAGCCAGATTCTTTTGCCATTTAAGTAGAAAATTGGGCTTTTCGATTTCAAAGCATGTGGAAACGTAACGTTCAGGCAGTAGGAAGTAATGTTAAGAGGCTACTGGTCTCTGGAGTCAAGGCAGACCATGTTTCTGACCCTGGCTCTGCTGCCTGGGAGCCGTGTTACACTGGACAAGTTACCTATAGCTCTCTGAGATCCCTTCAGCTTCTTTTTTGTTAAAATGGGATAATGATACTATGTATTTCACAGATTGTGGTAAGGATTAAATTCACTTATACATTTCAGTCACCAAAAACTGTGCTTGGTCGCAGTCAACAATCGAGATATTAACTGCCGTCAGCATCCTCATCGCTATCATTATGGCTATTATTTTTATTCATCTGTTAAGTCTAGAACAGAATTCAGCTGAAGGCATTAAGGAGGCATTGGTGTAGGCCTCAGCCAGAAGGAGTGGTTTCTGATGTGTTTTGGTGATTTAACATCAAGATGATACCACCTGGCTCTGAGGAGTGTAACACAGAAGGAGGCTCCATGGTGTTTCTAAAGGCAATACCCCAAAAGCATATTCTAGAAAGTCTCTGAGAAAAGAAAGAGGTTTGTGGTAAGGTGATGCAGAGTTGGATAAAAGAAGCCTGCTTCTTTAAATGGCCAGGGCAGGTATTAAATAGAGCATCTGGGGACTGATTATCTGCCTGATATGACATTCGAATGTCAGATTCTTGACCCAACACATTGGAAATGGACAGCTAACCCTTGGGGGCTGAGCTTTGCCGTCTGTAGGGCAGTGAAAATGTTAATATGATTCCAGTGCCAACAGCTCCAGTGCTAGGCATCTTCTCTTTCCCCATCTTCTTTGTCATCCTCTTCCTCCACAGGAGCGTGATAGATACAAGTCACCCTTGCTTGGAATGAATTATGGATGGAAATGCTAATGCAAAGTTCATTTCCAAAGGCTTCCTTTGATCTAGCAATGGTTGAGAGCTGTTGGAGCTAGTGACCTGGTAATCGTAAGTTGAGCAGGGACCCAGTGATCCCGCCCAGACATGCTAGGTAATCAGCTCAATTCCAAAGCCTAGCTTATTTTTTAGAAAGCTTAAGACTGAAATAGGAAGTGAGAAGAGAAGGCATCCAGCCTGCTGGACCAAGGCAGGGTTATATGGAATCCAGGACCCATGTGCCAGCGATGTCTCCTGGCCCAGGGGTAGCTAGCAACTCAGGGGACCCACCGCTCATTATCCCTTCCCTCCTGTGGCCCTGGGCAGGTGATCCGGTAATTACACCAGGCTCTTGTCGATGTGTGCCTGGAGCCGGAAATGGTGGAAACACCACAAAAACAGGCCAGGAGGAGCCTTCTGCAGTTGGCGGGAGGCTTTGCAAACTGGAGTAAGAGTGACCCCAGGTTTAGAAAAATAGGCCAGTAAGCTATCCACCAACCCAGAAGAGGTGCTAGTGACGAGAAAAGGGAAGAAAATGCTGATTTCCTTCAGCTTCTTAGGAATGCATCGTTCACTGTCTGATTGAGTCCCTGCGTGACTGTTTCCCAAACTGACATGGGCGCAGGTAAGCTCTGAAAGACCCTAATTGTTTTTCACGGTTCCCCTTCTCTTCCAGAACGGGAATGTGCTCTGCAGCCGAGTCAGATGCCCAAGCCTCCACTGCCTGTCCCCTGTGCATATTCCTCATCTGTGCTGCCCACGCTGCCCAGGTAAACCAGATCGCCTCTTTCTTTCCCAGCTGCGGCTCTCCTTCCTCCCTCCCACCCCTCCCACCCCCCGCCAACCCACTCCATCTGCCGAATTCCCCAGAAGGGAAACTTCCAGACAGAAATAACAATAGGACACTTTTAGGCAGACCATGCTGGCCCCTAAATACTGTTTATAGCCCAAGCAGGGCACATTCTAGGCTCTAATAAGTTATTGGGTACTCAGTAACAGATTTTCATTGGGCTTTTAATCATTTGAAGGTGGCTGTCAGTTGGGGGAAGGGAATCGTGGCCCAGAGAGTTTGTGCCATAAACAGCCTCTTCCTGCCATGGGCAGCGGGCACCAGGGGAGTTGTAGCATGGCGGCACGTGTCTTAAGCAATTAGTGCCGGGATTGCATAAATCAAAGGAACTGAACCAGTGAGGTTTATGACAGTATAAAGCTGCCTGCCCACTGAATAGTCACCTCCTCCAGACTGCACAGTTGTTATGTACACATTGTTAAGAGGCAGTCTAAGGGGAAGGCAGGCAGAGACTATTTCACGAGGCTGTTAGGACGTCTGCTTTGAGGGTTTGCGGCTAGGGTGTGTGTCTGAGGCAGGGGCTCCCTCAGTGACACTTTGTTCATGTCTGACTGGGGCCTGGCTCCCACACCAGAGGCATACAAGCGTGGAATGATTTAGAGAGTGCCTGTGGGCTGGACAACAGTCCTAGGAAAAGCTAAGTGACAGCCTCGGAATCTGGACAGTAGAAGTCTCCTAGTCCTGTAAGCTGATCCCATTTCCCTTTAGGATGGAGATTCTGGAGTTAAAGTCCGTGGGTGGGCTTTATGGGGTCAGTGAATGCTTTAAAATTCTTTTGTTCCTGGTGTAACTACATATATTTGTAAATTCCTTGAGAGAAAATCCATAGCTTTATTGGTTTTTGTAAAGGGGATGTACATGACCCTAAAAACATGAAAATTCAGTTAACATTTCAGTTACAGGAATGGAGGTGTTTAATGGAGAAGAAGCCCCCAAACCATTTTGGTCACTACCTTTGTGAACTATACTTTCCTCAGTAAATATACTCTGATGAACACAGGGGAGTATTTCCCAGATGGCAAAAGATCATGTCCAGTCACACATTTATCATTTTGAATATTGGTGATGATAATATATGCTACAAATGTAAGAGACTGACGTGGCATAAGAGCGTACTGAAAGTTGACTTCTGGAATAAATCCCCAAATGAGGCTTACTCTTTCTAAATGTGTTTCTTTGCTTCTTCTACTTAAACTGGATTATGAAGGAAGGGTTTGGTAGGTGGGAGCAAAACTTCTGCTTAAAAAGGCCAATCTGGAGATTTTTTTCCACATCTTTCCCCCTGGAAGTCTCCAAAAGTGGTCTAATGCCATAAGAATTTATCTAAACTATGTAGACTATTGTTCTTCCCTGGAAAGGAAGCTGAGTGCAGTATGGCCATCATCTACACCAGCTACAGAATAGGAGGCAAGTATTGAGAAAAAGGGAAAGTGTAAGCCAGCAGTTCCTTTGAGTGAAAAAGAAAGTGTTAAAGGAATTGAGATCATAAATAGAAGAAAAGAGAAAATGATCTGTAAGACTTAAAAAGCCCATTTTATGGAGCACTGAAATGAGCCATTCATTTTCTTTTCCTTCTTGTCCTTGCAGGTCACTTCCTTGTGAGTTCATTTTCCTTCTTGTTAACTCTAACTTTGACCGGTTATTTTTCTGTAAGCAGTAGTACCAAAGTTCCCTAATCCTTATACGCAAAAATGTCTTTATTTTGCCCTCATCCTTGAGTGATAATTTGATGGGGTATAAAATTGTAGGTGTATGCTTATTTTCCCTTAGCACTTAGAAGAAACTAACAAATAGCTTCCAGAATTCTTCTGTTTCTGGATAAGAAATCTACTGTTCTGTAGGTAACTTGTTTTCTCCTTGTTCTAGCTTTTAAGTTTTCCTCTTTTTCTTTGGTGCACACAAGGAAGTATATAGATATGTGATTTATTTTCATTTAGCTTGCTCAGTACATGATTTTTTTTCAGCCAACGGACTCATTTCTCTTCAATTTTATTCATTGTTGTTTTTCTGAAAATTGCATCTTACCTTCTTTTTTCCTCATTCTCAAAGTTGCCTTTGGCATATGTTTTTGCAGCTCATTTAATTTATCCTCTGCATCTCTCTTTTTTAAAGGTTTATTTATTTTAGAAAGAGAAAGAGAGAGAGAGCATGGCAGGGAGAGGCAGAGGGAGAAGAGAAACTTAAGCCGACTCTGTTCTGAGTATGGAGCCTGATGCAGGGCTTGATCTCATGACCTGAGCTGAAACCAAGCGTCAGATGCTTTACTGACTACACCACCCAGGTGCCCGTATCCTCTATGTCTCTAAATGCCTCCTTTATTTTTTTCTATCTTGGTACACGCCCCATAATCATCTATTACTTCAGTTTTGTCTTCCAATTCATGAATTCTTTCTCAAGCTTTTTCATGCCTCCTATTTAGGCCATCTGTTTGGTTGTGTTTCTTCTTTTATTTTCAATAACTGTATTTCCCCCCAAGTTTTTAGATTATATTTTTAAAAATCTACACAATGCGGGGCGCCTGGGTGGCTCAGTTGGTTGAGCGAAGGCCTTCGGCTCAGGTCATGATCCCGGAGACCAGGGATCGAGTCCCACATCGGGCTCCCTGCTTGGCGGGAAGCCTGCTTCTCCCTCTCTCACTCCCCCTGCTTGTGTTCCCTCTTTGGCTGTGTTTCTCTCTGTCAAATAAATAAAATCCTTTTTAAAAAAATCTACATAATGCTGTTTTATAAACCTGTGTTTCTTGGGATCTTATTTTATTTCTTTACTGTACTGAAGTATTTATTTAGAGTTTTAGTTTAGTTTTCGTTTTAAATTGTTTCAGTGTATTTTTCAGGTGTGAATTTTTTCAGGTGTGAATATTTTTCAGGTGTGAATTCTCACTTTTACTGGTTTCTTGACAGCTTTTCTTAGTTCCTAGTTTTTCCTTCTTTTGTAAAATCTTTGTTTAAAAGCTCATTGTCTGTGTGTGTGGTGGGGGGAGCTCTTGCATATGCCCTTCCTTCCTGGGGGGAAAGGTTGTCCCAGGCCATGTAGCTCACTTTGCTCTTAACCAGGTCATATATTAGTGTCTCAGCTTGGACTCCCTCATGCCTGCATGGTCAATTTCTACCTCTGTTTTCTTATACAGTGCAAGTCTCTGATAATGATCTTGGACTGAGACCTTAGCTGCAGCTGCCTACCTTAGGCAGGTGGGCAGAGCTATGTCAGCCCTTGTTCACATGTGAGGAGTGTGGTCCTAGTCCTCACCTTTACATGAGAAGTCACTTGGAGGACATAAGTCTTGCCCGGCTGTCTGTATCCAGTCCCAGGCGCCAGTGGACCATATGGCTTTGGCCCCCATTTATATCTATACTTTTCATTCTGTGTTTTATTTCCCAAGGAGTCTCCTTTTGTTTCTGAGCCTGATTTTGCCATTTTAACATTGTATTTATTTACTCACTCACCCATTTCTCTATTTACTTATTTTTTTCTAAGGTTTTATCCATTTACTTAACGGAGAGAAACACAGCTAGAGAGGGAACACAAGCAGGGGGAGTGAGAGAGGGAGAAGCTGGCTCCCCGCCAAGCATGGAGCCCGATGCGGGGCTCGATCCTGGGACTCCGGGATCAGTACCTGAGCCCAAGGCAGACGCTTAATGACTGAGCCACCCGGGCGCCCCTATTTACTTAATTTTTTTATATAACTGTGAGCTTTCCTTTTCCTCCTTTACTCTTTGGTGGGAAAAGAGCAAGGAGTCCTCGCCTGTGCTCTCCCTGCCATATTGAACTGGAAAGCAGACCCGCTATTCTTTATATTGAAGATAAAACAAGAGTAAATGGGTTTAAACCTTTAACCATAGCAGAGAAGAATGGAGTCTGGTAAAACGATGAACTTCAGGACACAGTGGCTGTTCAATGCTAGTATAAAGGACTAAAGGGAATTTTAGCCTCTGTACGGCATATTTCTGTAGGTAAAAAGGTACCCGCCCATCTGAGATAGAGTTGTCATAGTTCTGTTTTGAGACCAGGCTATGGCTGTGATGACTCATCTATATTCCTTCCACCCCAGTGATTATTAGGCATGAGGAAATTCATGCCTTCAGGGATGAAACCAGAATGTTTGGTCAAAGGAAGGGGCTCTGATTTTCTGTCTTAACCCAATGGAAGTCACCATGATGAAAATGTCCTCATTTAAAAATAGGAGAGTCATAGCCAAGACAATGAGTGCATTCTGTATCAAAAAGAGAAAACAGACATAAGCTGTATACCAAAGGTGTGGGCTCTAGATACTATCCTATAGCAGGGTTGACTTCGGGGAGTAGTCCCGTGGTTAGAGATGGATTCAGTGGGAGGATCCTGCAGGACATACCTAGAGCTCATCTTCCTTTGGAGGAAACAGAGGAGCCATCACCCCCAGTTTACTTCTATGTTTCTCCTGGTTCTTGCACTCTAAACTCCCCACCCTGCAAATTTCCAAAGTGCCCACTTATAATTGAGGTTGTGTCCTGCAGCTCCTGTTGAACCATGGCAATCAAAGTTTGCACACTGCTCTTCCAGAATTACCAGAGAGAATTCATACTGGTTCCCATTAAGAAAAAATGAAAATTTTTTCATCAGCACTTACTCGAGTGTCCATGGCAGAGGTGGGGTGTTGGTCCCCTACGACAGGATGCTCTACTGAGCCCAAAGAGGCTGGTGCTACATGGAGGTTAGAAAATTCTTAATGGTAAAGTCAAGACTTCACAGAAGTTAGAAGGGTCACTAAATCCATTCCAGTCTATGAGCAGGACTCTCTGTAGTCATGATAATGAGAGATTTATAGGAATTATATTCCATAACTTCTCTGGATGTGGTAAAGAGGGGAGAAGAAGTGAAAAAACACAACTTCTTTCCTTTTGTTCTTTATATATAATTTTATGGAAAGAAGACTCATAGTGACCAGGAACCTAAATCTTGATATTACCTAAGATTTTTTTTTAAGTAGGCTCCACACCCAGCATGGGGCCCAACGTGGGGCTCAAACTCATGACCCTGAGATCAAGACCTGAGCTGAAATCAAGAGTCGGACACTCAGCTAACTGAGCCAACTAGGTGCCCCTACCTACCTAAGATTTTTTTCATGGCCTTTCTCGATGATTTTGCTACTCAGAGTTCATAAATTTGGGTTCCCTCAGGGGTACTCCAGCATTGGGGTCATTAAAGAGCTGTTATAAACTTGCCTAAATATCTAATTTGGTCTCTTATCAACAACCTAATACACAGCGTTCCCTTTTGGCTAGGTGTGAACAAATTGAGTTCTCTGAAGTGGGATTAAGGGACAGTGATGGTGTGGTTTTGCCAAGAGAGGCACCACTCACCACAGTCTTTTAATTCGAGGGAGGTTAAGGAAATGACCTCTCCAGCAATGCACCTTGGTCTGTGTGTTCCTCTAGGGAGAAGCTGGAAGCCCAATACCATTTGTCTCTTGACAGAAGTTGGGTTGTGCGCTAGCTGGCAAATACACACATTTCTTCTCTAATATGCTATATGCATTTCTTAATTTTAAAGAAATTTTTAATAAATTTTTGTTTAAATTCTAATTAGTTAATGCATGGTATAATATGAGTTTCAGGTGTATAATATAGTGATTTAACACATATAACACCCCATGCTTATCAAAAGTGCCTTCCTTCATTCTCATCACCCATTTAACTGATCCTCCCGCTTACCTCCCCTCTGGTGACCATCAGTTTGCTCTCTGTAGTTAAGAGTCTGTTTCTTGGTCTGCCTCTCTTCCCTTGCCCCCATGTTTGTTTTGTTTCTTCAATTCCACATATGAGGGAAATCATATGGCATTTGTCTTTCTCTGACTGACTGATTTTGCCTAGCATCCACACTGTTGCAGATGACAAGATTTCATTCTTTTTATGGCTGAGTAATATTCCACTGTGTGTGTGTGTGTGTGTGTGTGTGTGTGTAACATCTTGTTTATCCATCTCTCAGTTGATGGTCATTGGGGCTCTTTCTATAGTTGGTAGTGTGACTATAAATTTCAGGGTGCATGTATCCCTTCAAATCTGTATTTTCATATCCTTTGAGTAAATACCTAACAGTGCAATTGCTGGTAGTGGGGTAGTTTTGTTTTTAACTTTTTGAGGAACCTCCATTCTGTTTTCCAGAATAGCTGCTATATATTCATTTCTGAAAATCCTCACATTCTGCAAAATTATACACTGAAAAATAACAAGGCTTAAGGAAAAAACAAGATTGGAGAAAATAACTAGAAACTTACACAACTTTGTAACCAGAGTACTAACAAAAGAACTATACTACTAACGGGGCATCTGGGTGACTCAGTCGCTTAAGCATCTGCCTTCAGTTCAAGTCATGATCCCAGGGTTCTGGGATGGAACACTGAGTCTGGCTCCCTGCTCAGCAAGGAGCCTTCTTCTCCCTCTTCCTCTGTGCCTCCCCCACACTTGTGCTGTCTCTCGCTCTGTTCTCTCTCTTTCACTCTAAAATAAATAATAAATATTTTTTAAAAACTATACTAATAAAAAACTAGCATGATTTAAAAAGGCACATTAGATTTCTAATAAATAAAATTACAGTAAGTGTAGACTTCACCTTTTAAAATTGTGATACTAGCTTGAGGGAAGAGGGACTAAGGAAAGGTTGAAGCTGCTGAGTTGTAGAGACAGGAGAAAAATGCCCAGCGATCAGAGACAATTGTGTTACAAGCACTTATAAGGCAGAGCATATGGTCAAATCAAGCCAAGATGGAGAATGTGGGGTGAATGGGAATTGGATAGAGTACTGTATGTTTTCATGATTTGCTGATTTCAGCTGTGTTCACGTACCTGGCCTTCAGCTGCTGTCCCTCCGTGGTGCAGTGTGTTAATGTGCTGGGAAAACTCATGTAGGAACCAGTGCACTTTCTACTTTATGCCAGTAGCATTCTCTTATTTACCACTTGCATCCGAACAAGTTAGGAAATAGCCTGTATAAGATGAGGTAGGTTTATGGCATTTAGCCTTTGACAATTTCCAGTGACGGTTGCCGCTCACTCGATCATGCTGATTCTGTTTTTTAGTCTTTAGTCACTGACCTATCTACGTGTTCCTGTTCTATGACTCTGTGTCCATGTCTATGACTTCCGCTGTTATAACAATCAAGTACATGGGCCTCTCTTGCTCCTTTCAGTGTTTTCTTAGAGTAGAAGTTCAAAGGGGGATTTCTTTAATGTCTCTGCTGATAAAGTACACATAAGAACATTCACAGTGTTCTGCAACCATCACCACTAATGTAGTTCCTGAAATTTTTCACCACCCAAAAGGGAACCCTGTGCCCATTAAACTGTTAGTATCTCCTCCCTCCAGCAGCCCCCCCCCCCCCCACTAATCTGCTTTCTGTTTCGGTGGGATGGATCTGCCCTCTTCCGGACATTTCACGTAAATAGAATCATAGGGTATGTGGCCTTTTGCATTTGGCTTCTTTCACTCAGCATAATGTTTTCAAGATGTATTCATGGTGTAGCGTGTATGGGTACTTCATTCTTTTTCAGGGCCACATAAGATTCCAGCATGTGGCTCTGTCCCGGTCTGTTCATTCATTCAATAACTCATGGACATTTGGATTGTTTCTACCTTTGGGCTGTTAGGAATAGTGTAGCTGTGAACATCACTCCACAGGTTTTTCTGTGACATGTGCTTTTAGTTATTTGGGGTATATACCCAGGAGTGAGATTTCTGAGTCGTGTGGTAATTATGCATGTAACTGACTGAGGAATCTTGTCCCAAGTTTAGAGCCACACCATCGTCTTTGGTTCATCTCTGAGTAACTGCTGATGGCCATCCTCATAACTGCCGAATGAAGCTCTTGCCGTCATCTGTGTCTGATCTCCATTGCTCTCTCTTTTCTCTTTTTTAAAATAGATTTCATTTACTTGAGAAAGCGTATGCACAAGTGGGTGAGGGGCAGAGGGAGAGGGAGAAGCAGGTTCCCCACTGGGTGGGGAGCCCCACTCAGAGCTCGATCCCAGGACCCTGAGATCACAACCTGAATCCAAGGCAGATGTTTAACTGACTGAGCCACCCAGGTGTCCCTCTCTCTTCTCTTCTTTTGTTCTTTTCTGAATTCTCTATTCACTTACCCCTTCAATTTTATCGAAAAGGGTCAATTCCTTTAAACAACAAAGTTAACAGCCAACTATCATAGTTCTGGTAAAGGAAAAATGAATATGTTTTCAAAAAAACTCTTTCTGGCTCCAGAGCTATCCAAAACCCTGAGAATTCTAGAATCTTAGTCTCCAGATAGCAGGAGTTGTACTTTATTATTTTATTGTTAGTATTCTGACACCAACTGTTGAGAGGTACCCACAGAAATATTCACTGTGGAGCGCCTGGGTGGCTCAGTGGGTTAAAGCCTCTGCCTTCGGCTCAGGTCTTGATCTCAGGGTCCTGGGATCGAGCCCCACATTGGGCTCTCTGCTCAGCAGGGAGCCTGCTTCCTCCTCTCTCTCTACCTGCCTCTCTGCCTACTTGTGATCTCTCTCTCTGTCAAATAAATAAATAAAAATTAAAAAAAAAAGAAATATCATTGTGGATCACTAGCCCCTCCATGTCTATACTGTCTGCTGTCTTATGTCTTAGACCCAAAACTTTCAGTATCTTCCATGTTTTATTTCTATTGTTTTCCACATACGCTTGGTCCTTGAACACGGTGCAAAGGAAAGAGTGGGACGCCTGGGTGGCTCAGTCAATTAAGCACTTGACTCTTGATCTCAGCTCAGGTCATGATCTCAGGGTTGTGAGGTAGAGCCCCGAGTTAGACTCTGTGCTCACACAGAGTCTGCCTGTCCATCTCCTTCTGCTCTTCCCCTCACTCCCACGGTCTTGCCATCTCTATCTATCTATCTGTCCATCTATCTATCTATCTATCTCAAACAAATAAATAGAAAAAGAATGTGATTTCCTGTTAGCATGTAAGAACGAGACTTTTAGGAAAACTATGCCTTTGCTTCATTGTCAAGTAAAACCTCTCTATTTTTTTTCCAATGGACATTAAGCAAAGCTGGCCCCACACAAAGGTAAAGAGAGTGGCACTTCATCAAGGGATACTGAGAAACCCCATTTGTCCCAAATAAATCTTTCATTTGTTTTCTATATTTAAAAAAACTTCACCATTGGGGCGCCTGAGTGGCTCAGTTTAAGTGTCTCCCTTCGGCTTAGGTCATGATTCCAGGGTCCTGGGACTGAGCCCTGCATCAGGCTCCCTTCTCAGCGATGAGTCTGCTTCTCCCCTCCCTTCCCGCATGTGCTCTCTCTCACTATCTTTGTTTCTTAGAAAGAAAGAAAGAAAGAAAGAAAGAAAGAAAGAAAGAGCTGAAGGGAGAAAGAAACCTCCATGATTACAGTCACTTTTCTGGGTTAAAGTAGTGTTTTCCAAAGTTTGGTGCAAGGAACACAGTTTAATGGGATGATAAAAGAGTTTACTAAGGAAAACATTGATATAGGCAGATAAGCGAGAGTTTCTGGATGAAAGTTAAATAGCTTGCTTTTAATGCGGGACTTCTCAGAGCCTTTAATATGTTAATATACATTATGAATCTATAAGACAGGTGTATGGGATGCAATATTTTTCAAACTCATTCAGCTTTTTTTTTTTTTGTAAGGCACTTTGAAGAATAAGTCTTGGATTAGGCCATTCAGTTTATAGAAGGTATTTATATTCCAGCAATAAGTTATTAGTATATAGAGTATCTAAGTTTGGAGACATTCATTAAGGGTATCAGGCCCTTTTAGAACAAGAACCCAAGCTTGTGTTACCCAAACTTTTGCGTGCTGAAGGACTACCTTGGGAAAGTTGATAAAATGCAGACTCCCTGGCCTCACACTAAAAAGTCTGATTCAGTGGGTATTCTGTGCTTTAAATAAGCACCTCAATTCATTCTGATGCAGATGGACTAGAGACTATCCTTAGGTCCCAGGGAAGGTCTTAGTAAAGGAGGTTAAGAGCACTGCCTACAGAGAGCAGTGCTGGGCAGGATCTTGGAGGAGAGGACCCTGTGCATAGGCGCAGGGCCAGGGTCAGTACAACAACACTGTTTCTCTGATAATAATAAATAATGTACTTTATATATAACGTACCAGAAATGCCTGCATGACACTTTCCCAAGACCAACCC
>PITA01001119.1:0-122717 GCA_004023965.1 Spilogale gracilis
CCCTCCCTCCCTCCCTTCCTTCCTTCCTTCCTTCCTTCCTTCCTTCCTTCCTTCCCTCTTTCATAAAGAGAAGAAAACTGTCCAATAAATTAAAAAGATATTAAGTGGCAAATGAGAAACATTGCTTTTGTCTCAAGAAATAGTCTGTGTGCGTCGGGTGCATTCCTGCCCTTAGAAGAGACATAAGCTTGTATTGCTAAGTGTGAAAACACTCCTGCTGTTTCTTTCCAGGAATGGTTTTCCACTTTGGAAAAATCCATCTCGGGTTTAGAGTAGAATTAATACTTTGTTTTCGGAGAAATATCTTCTCTCTTGTCTCTGTATTCTGTGCTGGTGGCCTATGTCCTAATATTTTCCATTTGTATGCAATTGTTCTCTCCAAGAATAAACAGAGTCGGGACGTCCCCATGTGGGGTCGCCTGGGGCCACAGAGAGCGCATGTCTGATCGCTCCGAGAGCCAGGAACCTTATGCTTTGCAAGACTAGGCATGCAGAAACATCAGCGCCTCCATAGGCGCTGAAGAAACCATTGCACTATAAATCCAGAGGCCTATTTCACTCCTATTATTCTGAAAGTGGATAATTCTCTTTTCATGGGTATGTAATTGTTTTCTGAGCACAAAAAACTTCCAGGAAATTTTGCACCAGGAAAAAAAAATTGTATCATTTGCCTTCAGCAGCTTAGAAATTAATTGGGGGTTATTTTAAATGGAATTGAGGACCTACCTTTGAAATCTAGTTTTCTTCCAGTTATAAATAAGCCCAGGCTATAAGATGATAATAATAACTAATTATTGAATAAATTAATTAGAATATTAAAACTGGCAATTATTTATTATGGAATACATATATTCATATTTATTATTATGAATATATTCTGAATACAGAGTATTTTCTGAAGTAATATGATTATTGAAAAGTACCTGTATAATGCAAGCTGGTCTCTGAAACAAAGAGAAATTGAAATCAGGCAACCTGGTGAAGAACATTAAACTGAATTCATTAATGTAGACTCAAAAGTACTGTTTTTGCTTTTGTTTTCATTTGGGGGGGATTTTGTTTCACTTCCGGAGGGGGTTTAAAAAGCTCTATTGGTAGAGGAGATAGAGACAGAATTTTAGGTTCCCTTCAGGAGGAAAAACACACCAAAGAAAATCTTCGGCTTATAATTTTCTTTTTCCACTTGTTTCATTCATTAATAATGATAATAGTAATAAACTTAATAAGTATTAGTATTATTTCTGTTTGCTGGAAAGAATGTTGCTAATACTAAGACTACTGATGAATACAGGATAACAGGAAGCTGAATAAGAACAAAGTTCACTCCATCATCTAACTGTTCCCCATAATCAGAACGCGTGGTCACTGGTAAATCAAAAAGTTTTATTCCTTTTGAATTTATGGATCCCTTTGAGTATCTGAAGGAAGCTAGGAGTTCTCACTCCCCAAATGGATATGCATGAAAAATTTCATGTTTAACTTTTAGGGTTTGGCCTTCCTCCCTGGCCAACCCATCCATAACCTTCAGTGGGTTAGTGACTCCTTCTATAGTAAAAACTCTATGGGATAGAAGTGCTGGCTGTATAATTTGTGGGTCCCATGCAAACTGAAAATCAGAGACCTCTTGTTCAAAAATCATTAAGCATTTTTTAAAAAGATTTTATTTGCTTATATGAGAAAAAGAGAGTGAGAGAAGGAGAGCAAAAGCAGGGGGAGAAGCAGAGGGAGAAGCAGGTTCCCTGCTGACGAAGAAGTCGGATGTAGAAGTTGATCCCAGGACACTGGAATAGTGACCTGAGCCAAAGATAGACGCCCAGCCCACTGAGCCACCCAGGTGTACCTCATTAAACATTTCTTTCATTCATTCTTTTTTTTTTTTTAAGTTTTTATTTATTTATTTGTCAGAGAGAGCACAAGCAGAGGGAATGGCAGGCAGAGGGAGAAGCAGTCTCCCCTCTGAGCAGAGAGCTGGACATGGGGCTCAATCCCATGACCTTGAGACCATGATCTGAGCCGAAGGCATATGCTTAACCAACTGAGCCACCCAGGTGCCCTCATTAAGCATTTCAAGATGGTGATGGCAGAGCACTAAACCAAGTGTGGGATCCTCCCAAGCAGGGGGCCGTGTATAATTGCACAGGATATATGTCCATCCTGACTTTGAAATGTAGGGTACTGGTTAAGGCTCTGGTGTGGGATGTGCTAAGCTCAAATCATAGCTCTCCTTGAGATTTCTTGGGCAAGTTACTTTGTTTACCGACCTCAGGGTTATTGTGAAGAGTAAATAAATTAGTAATGTGAAATTCCTATAATAGTAAAAACACAGTATTGGTTGTTACTCTTTTTAAGGAAAATGTTGCCAATTATAAATCACCACATGTCACTCTCTTGGTTCAAAATCTCAACGGCCCAGGGCGCATGGAATGCCCTTCATATCAGGCTTGAGCATACTGCAAAGCTTATTGCTGCCTGTCTCCCCAGTCTCTTCTCTCAAAACTTCTGCTTTTGCTCAACATACTCAAGCCATCTCTGCCTTCCACCAGTTTATTACATACGCCAAGTCCTCTTTCAGCTCAGGGTCTTTGCACAGACGCTCTGTCAGCCAGCAATGTTGTCCCCTACCCCAGCCAATCTCTCTCTTTGCATACACCCTTATGTCAGCTTCAATGTTACCTCCTAAGAAAGGCCTCTCTTCTTCATGTCGACCTTTTTTTCTTATTATTTCATCAACACCTTTTTGAGATATGATTTATATATCATAACAGTTTCATACCATAAAATTCATGGGCAGGTGGGAGATGGGGCTTCATCCCTATCTTAATCTCCATCAGCAACTTATGTATACCCCCCAAGTACCACAGGATGCTTGCTATGCAACACAACCTTGGGGCAAATCTTTGAGGCTCTCTTCCAACCTGATTTACCAGCCAACCATAGCCCCCTCTGCTACTGATCTCCTATGGAGGGTAAAGATGATAGATGATTTCTAATTTTTTCTATTTTGATTTCCTTTGTTTATTCTTTCTTCCTAAAGAAGCATACATTACTTTTTTTCCCCTAAGTAATACAAATGAGTTACTGAGAAGAAGGAACTTGTGGAAATCTTTATGGTGTCAAGTAAACCATATGAGTAGAGAGGGTGGAAACAGGAAAAGATGTCATTTGCTGGACATGGTATAGACCGTCGCCCACATGGGACAGTTCCTAATCACACCACAAGGATTTGCAGGCCCCTCAATTATCCTTCTGTTAACTTTGAAGCTGATGCCTGAACTATCACCTTATTTCTTAGAGTGAAGGCATCAAGAATCTCTAATGGAATACATATGGGAAGCTAAGTGATCACTGGTCATTATCAACTTTGTACAAATTAATTTGTAAGACTATTTCCACTTACTTTGTGGGGTCCTGGAAGAATAGGACCCAGGATAGCTAGTTTTTGCTGAAAACAGTATGGTGACAAAGGTTTAAACTTCTGGAAACACACAGAGACAGTCAGCTACACAGTAAATCGGGGGGCGGGGATATTGAGCTTTGGTGAGGAGCAAAAGGAAAAGGAGAGAGGGGAGAAGAGCTGGCTCTTCCCACACTCCCAACATAGTATAAAAATTCATACTTGGATTATGCTTTTCTGAGTTGTTTCATGGGGGTGAACTCTTACTGTTTTAGAATCTGAACCCAGATTGCAAAAGAATGGTAACCTTACAAGAGAACATTAAAAAAAAATCATTACCTTTTATTGTGCATCTAGTATATGTCATAATATATTTTATATATATTATCTCTCTTCATGCTTTGGGATACATTTAGGATATTGCTAGTAGTATAAATTAGGAAATTAAGGCATAGAATGATGAGGAAAATTTCCTAAAGTCATAAGATCAACAGTGGAGAATGGAACTCAAATGTGTCTCACCCCAATTTTCTTCCTGTTTCTTTCCCTGAGGCCAGTAGGGATGTATTTCTCTGATGTCTCCTTTTGCTTCCAGCTAGAGAAAATGCTTTGCTTTTAAAAGGACCACTCATTGGACCAAGTCCACCCGTGACAGATAATCTCTGCAGCTTAAGGTCAACTAAGTAGAGATATTAATTACATCCCCCAAATCCCTAAACGACAGTACCTAGATTGGTGTTTAATGGAACAAATGTGAGATGGGGATTGTGGGAGACCATCTTCAGATTTTTACCTACCACATACAGTCTTTCAAATTGTTGGATTGATGATAATGAATTAGTTTTTATGTGACCTAAAAATGATACTTCTTTTGACAGAGAATCAATTAATACTTGTAAACACAAAAACTAATACACTGGGATTAAGTATCACTAGGATCCTCTTTGCAAAAAAAAATCCCTCTTCATTTCCTTCATCTTATTTCTCCATTGTAGACTCTTTGGGTTATAATGCTATGTTGTTTCGTCACACATTTTTTGAAGTTTGCAATTTGTTTGGAGTTCAAAGGAAATGTCACTTCCCACCTCCCAAATTTTAATAATGCAAAATATTCTCTAACTGATTCTGGATAAAAACACAGTTGACAGAAAAAATCTTTTCACTCAATAAGAGAAAACAGTGAATTAATGAGGATTTAGTTTAATTTTAAAAAAAACAAACGAGTATTGGCAGATCAGAAGTTGACAAAAATTATTCTGGTCCAATTTGTGGATCAAATGCAAATAGCCCCTTCTTTGCCTCTTTCTAATGGATTGCAATTGAAATGTTACATTTTCATTTTAGACTGACAGAAAAAAAAACACCCAGCAATATTCTGAGGCCAAAAATTATGGCTGGAACCTCTAAGTAAGTCATTTTATAACAGCTTTGTTCCCTTGACGGTAGTTTATCAAAAATGTCCAGGATCTTATTGAAGTGAACTATTCTAATGAAAAAGATTTGATGAGCAGACATTGCTCTAAGCAACGATAGTTTCCCAGTCTCTTTTCTGATTTTACGTGGGAAAGAGTTGAAGCTTCATGGTGACCACACAGTATAATAATATTCAGAGAAATCCAGGATTTTCCAGGTGGAATATTAGCAGAATAAACAAAACATGTTTCTTCTTTGTGAAAAACAGGTTTAGTTTCCAAGTACTATAAAAGCCCTCAATATCAACCACTTACTCATTTAGATGACAATACCTTTATTTATTGCCTAGAAGGGGCCAGACACTGTCCTAGGCTCTGCAGAAATAGCAGAGAATGGAAAGAAATCAAAATTCCAGACTTGTTGGAGGCTATGTAAGAAAGGCTTTGACCAAACTAGGGGGATGTTGTGTATCACATAGGAAGCCTTGTCATGCTCAAACTTGCAGTCAGATGGATATGTTTAAAAGTGACATGTACTTGGGGTTGGAATCCTTGAATAGTTTCAAGCCTGACATTGATGGCCAAACATCACAATATCCTTGCAAAGTCAAGGGAGGCAGAGTATTTCAAGGGACCACACCATCCTGGAGATCCTGTCCCATCTCGGATTTCGGTTGCTTCCTCCGAGCTGAGTTTCTTCCCTCAAAATGGTATAGCAGAGTTGCCCTGAGAGATGGGAAGGCATTGATCTCCTCTGCTGAGAACCACTTCCTGCCTAAAGTGAAACCGATTATGGTAAACTGAATAATGGCCCCTAAAATGTCCACGACCTAATCCCCAGAACATGTGAAGATCCTCCTATACATGGTAAAAGAGTCTCTGCCAATGCGAGTAAACCGAGGATCCTGAGATTGGAGAGATTAGTCTGGATTATCCAGGTGGGTTCTTAAAAGAGGGGGCAGGTGGGCCAGAGCCATTAAGAGGAGAGATGAGGACAGGGGAGGTTAGAGTACCTCGAGGATGGGACCAAGAGCCAGGAAATGTAAGGCAGCTCCCAGAAGCTGAAAAGACAAGGAAACATTTTCCCCTGGAGCCTCCAGAAGGAGACAGCCTTGCTGATGCCTTGATTTCAAGAGATGGACTGGGACTTTCAGGCCTCCAGAACTGTTAAGACGATCCATCTGTGTTGTTTTGAGCCACTCAGTTTGTGGTAATTTGCTACAACAGCAGTAGAAATGGACACATCATTGAAGTTGCCTCAAAACTGTATGCTTGGTTACTTAATAGTAATAATCTTAGAGAAGAGCAAGTCTAGCGGCTCCCAGACTTCCTCAGGGAAGTCCATTCTAGTGTTAGGAAGGCTTAGGCCCGTCTCTGTAAGAAGAGTGGCTCGTACCTAAAAGATAAGCCACACTCTTATGTCAGGCACTGTTCTCACTGCCTGGCGGATGCATTACTAACTGATTTAGTCCTCAAAAGAACTCTTTAAGGTAGACTATCATTATGACACTTACCCAAGAGAAAACTGTCCAGTTTCCCAATTCATGGTGGGGGAGTTGGGGGAGGGGGAGCTCAAAGTGAAGGAAGGCGGCCCTTGGGTCCAAGTTCGGCTGTGCCTAGTGCCTGTCCAGCCGGGCTTGGCAGAGGGATTGATCTTTGTGCAAAGCCAGAAGTCGCTTAGAATAAAAGATAGTGAAGCCGGCCAGGTCATTTTGCTGAGTTAAACTGCTTTTGATCTATGATGAAGTGTAATTATAATGATTATAATCTCGTTATCTTGCTATCCTTGTGGGGCTCATCAGGCAGCTCCTGGAGAAATTTTGCGAAAATCTTTGCAGTCACGGCCACCATGTTAGAATAAATGTCTCCTTCTCCTCGGGGACTACTCTGAAGAAAACATCTATTTACTATGGACAGCTGACCTACATCCTCTTTTAAGAGAGAAAAAAAAAAAAAAACATTTGGGAAAATGAAGTGGAGTCTATATGAAACAAAAGCCCAACCAAGGAGTTGGGTTTTTTTTGTTTGTTTGTTTTTGTTTTTGTTTTGTTTTTTATAGTTTTGAGGATTCTGTCTTGGCAGTTTGCCCACAGGCTCCCCTCTGTGAATCACCTGTTTCCCACAAACCGGCGGACGGCCTGCTTGTCTCCTAAGCACATACTTCCCCATAGATCTAGGTTTGGACAAAGAGGTAGTCACATCGATCACCTTTAGATGCTGTGTCTCTAAGGGCAGGTGCGCTGGGGGGAAAGTCCATAGATGCTCCCGCAAGATCACGGTGTACCTCTCCGGTAGGTCTGAAATCCACACGCGGTGACCCTGACGATTACTCTGTTCCTTCGTTTTAACGGAAGACAGATGTTCTCCTGCCTCCTTGTGCCTCCTGGCAGAAGCCAAGCAACCAAATTCCACTCGAGAGCCCAGGCGGGAAGTGGCCATCAGCCAGTGGCCGGCCCGGCTCTTGTCACCAGGGGTATCCTAGCTTCCTTCCACTGGCCCTAGAGGAGTTTTCCATGCAAAGCCTCACAAGCACAATAAGATATTTACTGTCTTTATCGGAGAGATCAAACCCACACACAGATGTCACATTTCTCAAATTCCATCAGTAGATCAGACAAGCCGTCTCTGGAAGGAGGACATTCCAGCCGGCAAGTTCAGAGCGAGCTGGCTTCCAGGGCCGTTCCCTTCCTATTTTCTGTCGTGCACCCTGAGCCTTTGTTGTCTCTGCAATGCTGATAAATCAATCCATCAAAAAATTTCCTCAGTGAAACTCAATCAAGAAAGGTCATGTCAGCGGGAGAGGAACAGATTAAATTAGCATCAAATTAGACATGGAAAGTGAGTTCTGTCAAAATCATCGCAGCGCTCAGCACAATTAGAATATGTTAATTATGCATTTCATTAAGGTGGATGTGAGATGAAATGTCACTGGGGTAGGCATCCGAAAAAGGGAAGATTGCCAGGCACAACTTTCTCTAGACAATGTGTAACACCTTCATTAACATCAAGAATCACAAGTCTGCCTTGACTTTTTCTGTAAAGGATTAAACCATTAACTGTTTGCTGGCTCTCTCATTTGTGCAGGGGTCCCTGTCCTCCGAGGGGGCCGGCCCTTCCCGAGTGACTGTCTTGCTCTGCCACTGCCATGGCCCTAGGGGCTGCTGGGAGTGCCCGGTGGGTAATAGAGAGGGTGCTGGTTTTTAATGAACTCCCTGGAAGCTTCACGGGGATCACGCCACTGCCTTAGGGGTGGCAGGATGCTGAGAAATGAGGGGTGAGGATTACAGAGGGAGGGGAGGAGGGGCGGGGGGAGGCTCTTGGCTTCATTCTTGGGGATGAAAGATATAATCAACGTAATGGGGGGCGGGCAGGGGGATCAGATTTACAAACTTACACCCGGAAAACTCTAATTTGGTGAATTATTTCGCAGATCACTCTCTGAGTCATGGTAACTGGGAGGCATTCTCCTGGAGTGAAGTAGTTCCTCGTGAGGCAGCTCATAAAATACTTGTTAGGTGCTTACAGTGGTAGGAGTTTTCATCTGTGCTGCCTCCTCCTGTGATTTCTTAGACCCTTCTTAAATTTGCCTGCTCCTGGGGAGGGACGGGACCTATTCTCTGCGTGGGTTATTCTCTACGTTTACTCACTCAGCCTCCTTTTCCAGGTGTCTGGAAGCAATGCCCATCTGTGGGGGTTTCCAATCACCTCCTTGTGGAATGTTCTCTCACCCCTCACTCGTGCTCCCCTCGTTGAGCACATTCACCTTCCACCGGTCCACTCCGCTCCCGACCCCGTAACACCCACAAAAACACTCATCTATGCTTGACTGCCTTGCGCCTCTGCTATTTCCTCAAATCTCAAGTGAAAAACATGGCTTCTTTCAATGTTGTTCCTGACTCCTGGCCTCAGATCTCCATTAGATGCCCTTTTTGTTCTCCTGGGACCCTGTGCTTCCCTGAATTCACCAGAATCAGTTTCTGTCTCTTGCTCGGCAGTAACTGTAACACACACACACACACTCAAATTTTCCCACGTCTTATCAGACATGACAATTGCTAGTGGAATTGTCCATCTACCCACTAGGTAGTAAGTTCTTTCTCTGTCTCTCCATATTTTAAATCTCTCTTTCCTGGTATGTGGAATGTATTCATGAAATTATCTTTAAAAAAATGAATGCTCAGGTTAAGAAATTTTACCATGACCTAAGTTCTATTTTTTAACCCTAGGAGAGAAAGCGAAAATTACAAACTTTATTTCTAGCCTTTCTCAATAGGGTTGCTTTTTGTCACATTAAATTAATACATACACATCAACATATACCCATTTCTAACATAGCCAGTTGGAATTCCTTTTCTTTAATGCTTAGTGTTAAATATAGTGTACGACACACTTCACTGCCCCCATGTTTTCTCACTTGTATACCAAGGATGTTATCCTGTGAATTTACCTGATTTTCTTCCTCCCTTTCCTCCCCACCCAACCCTCCTTTTCTTTGCGCTCTTTTCCCTCCTCTCATCTCTCTACAACAAAATCAATGATCAGCTCCTGGTCTCTGACCAAACTTGTAAGACGATCACTCTTAAATCCAAATTCTTTGGAGGATTTGCACAGTGGAAAATAACCTTACTCTTAAATATAACGGCCGAACCGACAGAATGATCTACTAAGTGGTCAGATGGCTTTGGGTGAGGTGTTTTTTCCTCTAGGTATGTGAGCATAACCTTCTTCACGGCAGGCATTAATTGGGAGAATACAGGCAAAAATCTAAGGCTGGTATCTAGCGCATAGTAAATTCCCACAGAAAAGAAGATAAGGAGGATAAGAATTGTGTGCTGGGATCCGTGCAGCATCCCAAAGCTCAGGGACCAGCCCAGAGTCCTATTCTGAAAACACCATATCAGCATAAATATCTCAATTTACAGGGAGAAAAGACAGCATTAGCTACAATTGCCCATTTTAAATTTTGCATGAGTACAAGGAAACACGTGGGGGTTTGGGACCCTCTGGCAGAGACGTTCCAGAGCTGTGGGGTTCTGGAGGGAAACTGCCATGTGCCAAAGGCCCAGAGGAATTCCTAGGAAACCGACAAGGGAAGTACACAGTCTTGATGGAGCCCAGGATGAGCTGCTGATGTCCTGCTCCCCAAACTGTCTGGTTTTCTGAGCTTCATTTAATTTTTAGATCACCTGGGGCCCAGGCTGTTAGAAAGGGGAGGACAGTGGAAATTACTCATGAGCCCTCTCTGATTTGATGAAGCCAACTGCCTCACCTTGTGGCAAGAGCCAGTAGAAGGGGAGGAGGGAGCGTGCTCACCCGCCTGGGGACAAAGCTTCCTCCCAGCCTGAGGAGGCTTCTAGCTTCCTTGTCAGCACTGCCATTGATATTAAAATCAAGGGGTTGGCATAAAGCTCGAGGTAGCACTGGCAGAATTCCAGGCTGGCTCTAATGAGCCTCACCTGGGCTAATTACATTTTTTCACAAACCCCCACCGGAGAGGTTGGAGTTGCCAATTGGTTGTCCAGAATGATAGCGACTGGGATTTCTCAGCTCTGAGATTACTTTCTATCTGCTGGCAGTCGGAGCTCCAGAGAGCTGGAAAGTGACCTGAGGAACTCTGGCTACTACCTTGGTTGGCCACATGGTAGTTACCTTACTTGTTCCAGAAGAAATGTGAGTTGTAAAGTGGGAGGAGGTTGTCCTCAGGCTGGCCACTCTAGATGGGCTCGCCTGCCATCTTGTTATTCATAATGCATATACCTCCCCCTCGTCTCTATAGAATCCGAATCTATGCTCCTAACAAAATCCTCAGGGGACAGATGTGTACAGTCAGGTGTGAAAAACCCCAATATAGACTTGCCACAAGGGGAAACAATAAGTTTCTCAAAACTGGGCATCCTCGATAAGTAGAAAGTATTTCCTACAAGTACAGGGTGTAAAGGATGTCCAGAGGCCTGGAATGAGAGGAGGGTTCCCCACCCAACCATATGTCAGTGTGTGATCTGGGCCAGGGATTTAACTTCTTTGGGTCTCAGTTTCCTTATCTGTAAAATGGGCATAATTTTAGTCTCCATGACCTAGATGTACAGATTAAATGCTATAATATTTATGGGCTTTGTAGTGGGGTCGTTGGGACACAGAAAATACTAAAGTTACTATTTGTTATTGTTGTTGGTGTTATTAAGGAATCATTGCCCACCCCCCCACCTCCCCCACGGAAACTCAAATTTCCATTCAGTCCTTTACTGGCTATCCCATTGGGCCTTAGCTTCAGCAGTTCTACCTGTACAATGGGATGTTGGTATCTATTGCTTAGGATTTATATGAGCATTAGAAGAGAGACTACAGTATACCTGCCCACTACTCCTTGAAACTGTCATGGTCATCAAATAGAGAAGAGGTCTGAGAAGTTGTGAGAGACAAGAGGAACCCAAGGAGACATGAGGAACTAAATGTGGGATGTGGTATCCTGGATGGGAACCTGGGGCAGGAAAAGGACGATAGGGACAAATAAAGGAAATGTGAATAAAGTATGGATTTTCATTAATAATAATGTATCAATGTTGGTTCATTAGTTGTAACAAAGTTACCATACCCACTTAAGATGTTAAGAAGAGGCGGAGCTGGATGCAGGACATATGGGAACACATCAGTTTCTTCATATTTTTTCTATAAATCTAAAACTATTCTAAAAAGTAAAGTGTGTGTGTATATATATATGTGTGTGTGTGTTTGTGTGTGTGTATGTATATTGAAATATTTATTTATTTTAGAGAGAGAGCTTGGGGGGAAAAGGGCAGAGAGAGACTCCTCAAGCAGACTCTATGCCGAATGGGGAGCCTGATGGAGGCCTCAATCTCATGACCTTGAGATCATGATCTGAGCCAAAATCAAGAGTTGGAGCCTTAACTAACTAAGCCACCCAGTAAAGTATATAAAAATGAATAAGAGATAATATATGAATAGCCTCAGCAAGTGACCAACTGGTTCCCAATCAGCAGGGACGGTCCCAGCTCTGGGGCTGAGAGTCCCAGGAAACCCCTCAGGCTCAGGCAGACTGGGACAGCTGGTCACCCTTCCCTAGGCATAGAGCCCGGCACAGTGCAGGAGCTCAGTCAGTGTTACTCACGAGTCTGCTCCCTCGTGGTCACCTCAGCCAGGGCTCTGGAAGGTTGGTGACTGGGAGTGAAGGTGAGTGAAAAGCTCTGACTTCATAGCTACCTCTTTAAAGAAGAGCAAACCAGGGTAAGGATTTTACTCACTCATCAGAGAAATATTATTGAGCATCTCCTATGTGCTGGAGACTGTGCTTTGCCCTGGGAAGAGAGGGGCTGAGGACACAGAGATGCATAAGTTTTGGCTTGAGGACCTAGTCTCAGCAAACCTATGACTCGAGCAATAATAATAAGAATTAAAACAACAGCCAGGACAGCAACAAACAAGTCTGCAGAGTAGGTCTAGTTACCCTCAATTCTTTTCTGATCAGGAAATGAAGGTTCAGAGGGGTCAGACAGCTTGCCCAAGCTGAGGCAGAGTCAAGACCTACCCCACATCTATTCATATCCTAAGCATGGTGGTTTTCCAAATTAGACCAAGCCACCTTCCATAGGTCTGCAGGACAGAGGAGAGGGATCAGAGGGTGGGAGGCACAGCTGTTGTACCATGGGGGCTTGAGAAGGAGTAGTTACCACAACCTGGGAGAAATCACAGAGGACTTCTTGGAAGAGATAGAATCCAAGTGAATACCTACAGGCTACCTGGGGATCCTTCCCAGGAGCCCACCAACACAATTTCCCTCATGCCTTTCCTGCTGTGTTTTTTCACCTTCACATAGGCTTTTGCAAGGGTCTGTGGGGAGGAGGAGGATGTGTGGCCCATTGCACTTGGTGGGATAATGCTTTTGAAAAATCACCTTGACCTTTCCCAGCATTCCTGTATTGGCTGCTCTTCCCTGAACCAGGCATCAGTTACTCACGATCACACCAAAAATACCAGGAAAGGAATCTGAGTTTGACAAAGTTGGTTTTCACCAACCCGTGACTCCCGAGGCAGATCAGAGACAAGAACAGACGTGATTATAGAGCAAGTCTCCCTGTTGAACATGACAGAATAAACTTGAGGACGGGCGGCAGAGGACAACTGGGGGAAACTAGGCAGTCAAATGCTGCTAGGTGTCCCTGAGAGAAAGCCTAAGAGTTTCGAGGGGACTCAGGAGTGGGGACAACCTGGACCTTTTCCCCAGCAGCACCTAGGAAAGCTGTGAGTCCCTCAAGATACCCTGGGCTCCAATGACCTGGGAGGAAAGGCAGCCGAATGGCTGAGAGGAGTGGGTGTCCAGGCAGGTGGGCATAAGGGGTGGGGTCCCTCAGGGCTGAGGTCCCTCCAGGGCCGTGATCATGGGTAGTTGATTCAGGCAGTCACACAGAGCTCTCTGTGTCTGGAAAGTTCTAATGTTTTCTGAACCAGAAGTCCCACATTTTCATTTTGTAATAGGCCACGTGTGGTGTAGCTGGGTGTGACTGCCTGACAGGGCCCGTGTGCCCCAGGGGAGACTGTCATGGCCACCTCACAAGTCTGTGGGGGATACATGCCATGAGGCCTCACAGAGTTCACAGTGGCTCAGGAATAGCTGAGTGATGGCCCTGGGCTTAGAGGACCAGAAGACCTGAGAGGCTGAGGCCACCACATACCAGCTCCGTGAGGGACCCACTTTCCTTGGCCTACTCCTGCCCATCGCCTGTATCAGTTGCTTCCCTTGGGAAAGGGGAGGAGTCCTGAACTGACTGGGAATTAGTTTCCATCACTGGGAACACAGACTTGAAATCGATGTTAAGTTCAGGTGGAGAACATTCGAGAAAGTTGCGCTTCTTCCACACTTGAGTTTGTGGACTGGTAGTGAGATTTTTACTAGTTGCAGGTAGAGCTTGACTCTTTTGGTGACTAAGTCGAGCTTAGTTCTTATTTCTGTCTTCTGTTCTTCCTGCTGGTGATTCAGAGGGGATGAATCTGGAATTCACTCCCGTAAGCCCATGCATTGGCCAGGACGTTCCCACTTTGCTACAACAGCTTCATTGGTGGCCCTGATTACTGGCAGGGCTGGCCTGGCTCCCGCCTGCAGGGCGCTGATGTAGCCCTGACCTCATGTGACCCTCGCGAACACCTGCGAATAAAGGCCTGCAGAGACTCGGGGCTGGGGGGCTGTCACGCTCAGCACAGCTGGCACGTGGAGCTGGGTGGCTCTTTGCTGGTGGGCTGTTCGGTTCACTGTATGAACTTAGGCAGCGATCCTGGCCTCTATCCACCAGATGTTAATAGCCCCACCCCCATCATGACCACCAAGAATGCCTCACACATCGCCAGTTGTTGCCTTGGGGCAAAATCACCCCATGATTTCAAATCCACCATGGCCAATTACCAAGGAGTGACCCAGGATAAATTATTTAACTATAAAGGGCCTACCTCACTTCTTTTGGAAAATGAGGTAGTAATCGCTTTTACTGTCCATTCTTGTGGTTTGGATCCAATGAGGTCTCCTAGGAGAGCCTCCCTGTGATGGCAAAGGGGCCTCCCAGTGTTCATCTACTCTGGCCCAACCCTATGTTCTAGATGAAGGACATTAAGGCTTGGCTGGGTTAAGAGATTTCCTCCAACCTAGGCTCACTGCTGTTTTTATAATAAAATCCTTCAGTGTGATGTGGGAAGAATCATGAAAACATTCTCTCTACTGGGGAAATGATGAATGCAAGAAGAACATTTCCCCAGTTGAGGAATGCCAACCTTAAAGAGCTTTGCAGGATCCCATTTGCCTTCATGGCCACACTGTGATGCAGACAGACAGTATCCCTCCTTTCCATGTGAGGACACCGTTCCCAGGATCACCCCTGGGGTTCCATGAGTGATGGGGCCATGGGCCTATGATTTCGCCCAGTCAAGCCTGGAGGAGCCATACTCTGCTGGAGGCATCCCGTGTGATCTCCCCTTGTCTGCTCCAGCATACTACTCCTCCTATTACTTATTTAATATTTTTCTTTAAGTGGTTTTACTTTTTGGCTTAAATATTTTAAAAGGCATTTTATGGCGCTCCTCTAAATTGAAAAGCTGTTTCGGCAGCCCCGTGTGGAAAGGGAATGAGTAGTTCGTGTTAGGAGTCAATGTTATTTATCTTTGGTAAATGATGAACAAGAATCGAATCTGGGTGGCATGTGGTTGTTAGGCCTCTTATACTCATTAGATGTCCAATAAATAGGATGGGTAACACCCTGTGGTTTGGTTCATCCAAATCCACTCCCAGTCAATTTCCTTATATATACCCTCCGATAGAGGCTGAAAACTGAAATTCTTCTCCTTTGGCCTCTTTGCAGCTGGGGCTGATCATGCACCAGTGAGGTGTATGGGGCATGGAGCCCTTCCTTGTTTAAAAAGGCAAAGCCTTCCTGGGAAATTTGCTGTCATCCACTCTTTCTTTGTGATGACTAGTTGTATATGTCGACTTGGCTAGGCTCTGGTCCCTAGTTTTTCAAACACTCATCAAAGTGTCACTGTGGGGGTATTTTGTAGATGTGATGGAATTCCATAATCAGATTTTATACTAGAAGAGATTATCCATGATAATGTGGGTGGGCCTCGTCCAATCAGTTAAAGACCTTAAATGCTGCTTCAGCTCCCGTCTAGAGTTTCCAGCCTGCTGGCTTGTCCTACAGATTTCAAACTTGGCAAGCCAGACTCACAATTGCATAAACCAATTCCTTAAAGGAAGCAATAAGTAAATAAATGATCCCACTGTCATGGAGATATATATATATCTCCATTCCACTGTTTTTGTTTCTCTAGCAGAATTCTCACTGATATATCCTTCTTCCACCTTGGTGCAGAGGAGATATCAGGTATGAGGATGCATCCGCCATCTTGCTGCCATGTGAGTGACAAACATGTAGACAAGGCATTGATGTTAAGCCTGATGGAGCAGAAAGTTTTAGAAGGAACAAGAGTTGATGATTGCTTCACTGTGCTTACCTACCATCTGGACAGCCTACCTCTGGGCATCTTAATGTATCTGAAATCAGAATGCAACTTCTGCTCAATGATCTCTTATAACTAATTGTCAGCATTGTTTTTGTACTTTTCTCTCCCCCTTGGAGGTCCATAAATAATGACACATCTTACAATGAGTGCTATCCTTGATTTAGTAAAGTATGGTAATGCAAATCAAGTACTGACTTGATTTAAGCTATTGTGTATTTCGGAGTGGCCAACATGCATGCACTTGATCTCCCTGGGCTTGAAGCTATGAAATAACCAGCCCTGGAAGGGAATTGGGAAAATCAGCGTTTAGCAACTGCACAAGCAAACCTCTCGGCTCCAGACACTCTGTCTTTTCTCCTGCAGTCAGCTGCTGTGTCACAAAGTGGTCACAGGCTCAACCTTTGATTGCTTAATGAAAATTTCTTTGCAAGCAAACAGAATCCTCCATATACTTGCATTTCACCTGATGAGAAATAAAAGCTTTCTTAAATCCTGTCCCTTCTCACCTCACCAAATCCACTTTTCTAGCTTAATGCAGGTTGAAATGAGTTTTTTTTAAACTGATGAAAATATTATAGGAATTAAAAACCAAACGCATTAATATCCTGATTAAAGTCCCCATGTTAATTGCAGATTCTTTCAGGCGGCAGAGCAGGTCACCGTCTGGGCTTAATGCGATAGCGGTGTTTAATAAGAGCTGCCCGAAGGAGAAGCAGTTTGCTGCAAAAACTTCAGTTGCCTGGCAGGTGAGTCTGGGAAGTGGTTTTCCTTTCTCATGCTTGTGAGAAGCAACAGTAGGTACTGAGTGTTGCCTCTGGGGAAGGGGAGCCAGATTGGCGAAAGGGAGCGGGGGGCTGGGTTATTTCTTTTTCTTTTTCTTTTTCCCCCAACATCCTTCCTGGAAACCTTAGTAGAGATTTGCTCTTTCCCTCTCCTGCACTTCCAAGAGGATGGTTGAGAGGATTCTCCCATGCAAACAAGCAAGCTAACAAAAAAGCAACAACAGGAGCCAATTTAGATAACAGAAGAAGTTTCTGGGATCCTTGTTGCTGAACCGGCTTCCTCCTTCACTCAGGGGTCTAGGGTAGGGGGCAAAACCAAACATGTACAGTGTTCACAGAGGGAGCATGAAGGGCTGAGTGGGGACTGTGGCACACTGAAGAAGCATCCTTTGTTGAGGGGCAGAGCTGATTGAGACATTCTTTGCCTGTTGCACAAGCTCGTGTCTAGAACAGGGCATTAAGGAGGGTGCGTGATGACATGAGCACTGGGTGTTACATGCAACCGATGAATTACTAATTTCTAACCCCGAAACTAATAATGCAGTATATGTTACCCAAATTGACTTTAAATAAAACATTTGAAGAGAAAAGAACAGTGTCTGAGCACCCCTGCATGCCTACATGGTGCACACCTCCATCCTCAGAGGCTGGGGTAGCTCACCCCCAGTGTGCGGCAACTGCATCAGGAGCTCAGCACAGCGCAGGGCATGGGGACCCCACACTTGGGGTTCTGATGCAGTTCGGTCTCCGGGGAAGCCAAGGGTTGGCTTTTGAAGAGGCTGCCGGCGATGCTGATGCTGCTCATTTCGGGACACACTTTGGGAACAACTGGCCCACAGATGGTCATCTCTCACCTGGGTGGTTCTGTAGCCTCCCAACTGGTCTCCCAGGGTCTACCTTACTCACTTAAGAATCTGTATCCCCACTGGGGCCCACAACATAGTTGTGCTGGCTCAGGTCTCCTGCCTCCCCTCTGCCCCGGGACCAGAAAAAACAAAGCACCTCAGTCCCATTGGCTTTTCCAGCACAATCCTCCCTGGCATCCAAGAAAGAAGTCACATCTTTCACCGGTTTCTCACTGGTAGGTTGCTATCTTCCATTCAAGCTGTTCTATTAAATTTTCTTAATCACACTGCCTTATAATTCCAGCTTCTCCCATGGTTTTTTTTTTTAAGCTTTACTACTCTTCCCTACCTACTGTATTTGTACATTTTCTAAAGACCTAGGTAACCTATGCCCATTAACCCAGCCTCATTCAACACAAATATTAGTGCCTCCCAAATCTGTGTGGACACTTGGTAATTCTAGCCAAAGGGAAATGTGTTCTAGTGCAGTAACAATTCATAACAAGTCCGTGGAGGTGATTCTCCCTCTCTGACACAATTTGCCGGAAACCCTGGCATCCTTACTTCTTAGCTGTTGAGCTTGAGAACGGCCATCCCTTGCAAAGTGTTTTATGTCAAGGCCAGGCACATGGTGGGAAGGGCTTGGGAAGGAGTCCTGCATACTTCAAATGAATCCCAGACAGATGTCAGAGAAACATATTTGAATAAACCAAATGTCACTTTTCTCTTTAATCGCTGGCTTCAGAAGAGCTGAGACTTTTCTGGACCTTATCAACGTGCTGTCATCTTTGGTTCCCCAGTCATATTTCAGACGCACTTTTTTTTTTTTTAAGTGTCAAGATGATAGTGGGACAGGAGGGAGAAAGTAGAAAGGGTTACAAGTTTAGGTGCAAGTAAAACGTAAGCCCCACCAGAAGTTTTGGTCAATGTGATCTGAGAGTACTTACTGATTCTAATTTTTCTCCTGGATAATAGACCAGATTGGACTCCCAGGGATTTCTCGGGATACGCTAATGACATTCATGTTTCTTTCTCTTTATTGTCATATGGAGTGACTCTTAACTTTAAAGGCATCATAGTTCATGTCACTTTTTTATTTAAAAAGTGTGTGTATCACCACAAAGGATTGCACGGAAACTGGTAAAATCTGAATTCGCTTCGATTTTGATACCATCCTATCATGACGCAAGATGCCAATACAGAGGGAAGCTGGGTGAAAGGGCACATAACTTCTCTTTATGAATGTTCTTTGTAACTTCCTGTGGGTTTATAACTATTTTAAACTACAAAGTAAAAAAGAATGTGTACAAGACTATGTATAAGTAATAAATGATAAGGTAATAAATGATAAATACTTTAGGCTTTGCAGACCATGTACTCTGCTCTACTCTGCTCCCGATTCATAAACTTAGGCACAGTAATATGTAAACGAATAGGCAGTGTCGTATCCAATAACATTTTATTTAAAAAAACACAGGGCTGAATTTGGTCTAGGGCCTCAGATTATCAACTCCTGGCCTAGACTGTGTTCCAAACATTGATGTCTGCCAAAATGTTAGGAATATACATTAGCATTTTCTCTCTCCCCCCCTCACCTTTGTGGTCTACCTGAATGCTTTCATTTTCTGTTAGTGGATATTTATTATTTGAATTATTTGAATTAAAAAATAAGGTTCTTGCTGGTTTTGATGACTTCTTGGTTTATTTTTATTTGTTTTTATTTTTGTTAAAGATTTTATTTATTTATTTGATAGAGAGAAACACAGCTAGAGAGGGAACACAGGGGGAGTGAGAGAGGGAGAAGCAGGCTTCCCGCCGAGCGTGGAGCGCGCGATGCAGGGCTCGATCCAGGGTCTCCAGGATCACCACCTGAGCTAAAGGCAGTCACTTAACCAACTGAGTCACCCAGGCGCCCCTTCTTGGTTTGTTTTTAGAAAAGATATGGAGAACCACCTAGAATATCATATGGAACTTGGCACCTTTGTCTCGTCTCTTCCTGCAACCAGGATCCCTATAGATAGTCTAATGCAGAACCCGTGTTTACGACTAAATCCCACATGTGGGATTATCTGGTAATAACTCCAGTGAGGTTACACTCAGCTGTGCCAGCAAACGCCAGGGCCAGGACACTGAGGTTGATGTCGGTGACCAGAGGGAGGGAGGAAGCAGGGCTTTCCAGGGTTAAACTTGGTTATAATTGATTTGCAGGGTTCGATCACGGACACATGCGCTGTCCGCTGTCTGTCAGCATGCACTGCCCCCATATACTCCCTGCTTCATAGGAAGCCAAGGAAAAGAGTTTTTTTTTTTTAATTCGTTTACTTCTACTATACGTGAATTTTGCAATTATAGGGTAAGATCGAGGTGCTTCCTGAGCTTTTGAGTTGGGGACCAAGAACTGAGATTTATCATGCTGGATTGCTGCCTTAAGCCCAGCTCCAGACAGAACAGTCTCGATAGACAGTTGTCTCTCCGGTTTTTTAAAGTTCAGCAGGAAAGGAGACAGAAGTTGAAGTTCTTTGGCAAAGGCATTCCAGTGAGGAGAAACATTCCTGTTTTATATTAAGCTTAAAACCTTTCTGATGGCAATAGTCAGAACTTGAATTTATGGTAGAACCTAATTTTCTAGTAGAACTGATTCTTGGCCAAAGTCCTGAAGCTTAACATTTTATGGAAATTATCGATAATAGTGTATTTAATTGCTAATTCAACTAACTATTCATACCCTGTCACGGGTGGATATAAAACTTCTGAGGTACATATCAAGCCGACTATGAGATTATGGCTTTGAAGTATGTAATTTGTTTTATTGATATGCCACCTCTAGCCACAAAAAGATTTAAGGTGACATAAAATCAAAATAAATAATAAAGTTAATTAAAGGAGGAGGAGAAAGCAAATACCTTAATGATAAGAATTAAAATAGTTCCTGGATATGAGCTTCCTGGCAACCAGTGCAAAAAAACCCAAAAAAACAAAAAAACAAAAAAACAAAACAAAAAAAACCAAAAAAAATGCAAAAAAACCACAAACAAACAAACAATAAAACCAATGAGAGAAAAGGGACAATGTGGCATTCAATCTTCTTATGATCGAACTAGAAAGCTGCCAATTCCTCTACTGAAGTAGAAAAGAAATGCCTCACCATGGATACTACATGGAGAATATCGATTATCAATGGCTTATCAATAATAAATCATTTATCAGCTAGGGCAGACATGGCAGGGAAAGTTCGTCATGTTTGATCCATTCCCATGGACCACATTGTCTCTCATCAATAGAGCAAAAACATTCAAGTTCCAATGTCTCCAGCATGGGAGCTGCTAAAAGGTAAACAGTCTAAATTGCAAATGCTAAGTCTGTAAAGCTAAGAGCCCAACTACTTGCAAACGGAGCTACAGTAGCTGTTCGTGTGGATTTTGTGTAAGCTGTGGCACAGACAGAGCACGCAGCTGGCTTTATGTGTCTCCTGGAGGGTTACCTAGGTGAGCATCCGGTTTCTCCTACTGGTCACGATGCAAGAGCAGGTCTGGACTCTGGTGGAGCAGTACTGACTTGTCTGCCTTTCCCGACTGTGTCACCAGCACACACCCCATCCCTCTTCTGGAAAACCCTCCAGCGGCTTCCCTTTGCATCCTTTCTGCCTTTCTGCCATGGACTTCAGGCCTCTGGACTGTCTAGTCCCTCCCCTCCTCCCACCTGCTCTCAAGTTCACAAGGCCTTTCTGTCCCTCACATGCACAGTTCACTCCTCCTCGGAGGGTTGGCCACTGTGATTCTTCGTGTGGCTCCCACTCCTCAAGCACAGGTCTCACGTTGATCATCCCGGATACACCCGTCACGCTGTCGTGCTGGGTCATGAGTGCCTCAGCGGGGGTGGGTACCTTCAAAGCTGTTTGTTGGTCTCGTTTGTTTTCTCTCTTTGTCCTCAGTGATAAGCTAGTCCTGCTGTGAGCGGCAGCTTCCCCTCATTGTTTACTGCCTGAGGACAGTCCTTGGCCCATAACAAACACTCAGTCAATATTTATTGTATCAAAGAATGAATCAGCAGGCAATCACAGAGCTCATAGTGCATCTCTTGCAGACAACCTTTGACACAGCATTGGGTGGATCTTCCCGATCTCACTGGAGCTGTGGGTTTGGGACCAATGCATTTGTTTCTAATGGGTAATAGAGTCAATGGCTACGCATCAGTAATTGCTCAGGAACCTGGGAAACTTTTGATGCCCCACAGCTCATGCCCAGGTGTTGGTGCCCTCCTTTGAGTGAAGGAGTGATGTGTTACCTCTGTGTTCGGGTTTGATAACTTCTACTCAACTGACTAAGCAAATGGTGGAATGGTCTCAGCTCTCAGGGGCTGTAGACCAGATGTGATCTGAGAGCAAGGGCTCGCTGTCATATGTGCCCTCTGGATAGGCCTGCTGCATACTGTGTGTGGCTTCAGGCTTCCATGACTTTCTTGGTTTCAAGTATTTTCCAGGACATGAACTCATACACCGCAGGAGCTAATTTTCACCTGGAAAATCGGATCATAATCATTGTAGACCTGCTGCCTCTTGCCAGGTTGCAAGTCACGGGGCACAAGATCGTCCCAGATTCCTAAATTTGTGAGCACAGGCTTGCGATGATATAGGCTCATGGGAGTCTCCCAATTCTTTTCTTTGTGAGTCACACGTTTTCTGTGAATACTTTTACATAACGAAATATTTCAACCCTTACAAGTCATGTTTGCTCCGCAAACTTGATGGCACTTCTCCATGATGGAACACAGTTATAATACCACTTAGGGGCATGGCGCACATGATGATGAGTGAGGGAGGGCCAAGTCTCATTGACAGTGGATGCTGGGTGGTTGGCCAGGGGCATTTACTGGCTTATTGACTTGGTGTTTCTCATTATCATTGCAACACCAATCACATTTATGCCACAACAAAAACAGACGTTACCCTATCATGTGGGTTGCTGAGGAATCAATGGTCAAAATTACAAATAAATCCACAAATACTGAGATCCCAACTGCTGGCAAACTGATTATAGGTCTGTTCATTCCATGGCACTGTGAGTTCATTCAGGATACAAGTCCTTGTCTAAGTCTTTCTTTCTTTTTAAGAGTTATTTACTTATTTAATTTAATTTATTTATTTTTAAAGATTTTATTTATCTATTTGACAGAGAGAAACATAGCTAGAGAGGAAACACAAGCAGAGGGCGTGAGAGAGGGAGAAGCAGGCTTCCCACCGAGCAGGGAGCCTGACATGGGGCTTGATCCCGGGTCTCCGGAATCATGACCCGAACCGAAGTAGATGCTTAATGACTGAGCCACCCAGGCGCACCTATTTACTTATTTTAGAGAAAGGGTAGGGAAGGGCCTAAGGAGAGGGAGAGGGAAACTCAAGAAGACTCGACTTTGAGCACAGAGCCTGATGTGGGACTTGATCTCACTACCCTGAGATCACTACCTGAACCGAAACCAAAAGTTGGACACTTAACTGACTGAACCACGCAGGCACTCCAGTCTTTCTTTCCTTAGTCCCCAACACGAAGAAGGCACTTGCTCTGTGTTGGCTGACTTGAGTGGATGGAATCTTACACACGGTTATTCTCCCGCGACTCTCTGAAATTCCACCATTAGCCATGCATTCCTTCATGTTAGGCACTGTCCTTCCTTCTTTGCTCATTCCCAAAGAAGCCACCTGAGGACGAGGACACACTAGTGAGACACATACAGGTGGCTTCATCCAAGACACCATGGCTGCCATTTCTAGGACTGGCAAGTCCTTCATTCTTTTTCTCTCCCATTTCCACAGATATTAAAAAGGTCACACAGTTGAAAAGAAACAATAAGCAAAACAGACCCCTCGTCACTCTCTTGCACCTCATTTGCCAGAGTTAAATGTTGGGTGGCCCTTTGGGTGAGCTTCTGGAAGGCAGACCTCCCGGTGGCCCTAGAGAGGTGGCTCTCCCTGCCCTCCCCTGCAGCAGTGGCCCTCCTCAGTGGCCTGACATTCCTTCCACTGGAAGGCAGTGGCTCCCCCACACAAGGGCCAGTGGCTCTCCTGGGGCCTGCTTCAAAGTCCCAACAGCTTCCCCTTCAGGACCCCCAACCTAGCGCTGCATTGTACTCACGTTTCTCTTTACTAATGACTTTTCTCCTTAGATATAGGCTCAGGGAAAGCCATTAAAACTCTCAAGTTATAACAAACTCTCAATTCAGAGATCTAGGTAGTCCAAGTGAAATTGCACAGAACATGCTCAGAGACAACGAATGACCTGCTCAGCTTGGGGACACAATAGAGGGAATAAGCATTAAATGCCCCCCAAACAAAACACGGAAACATAAAATGCTTCAGGTAGAGAAACGTAAATCCTCACTTTGCAGTCCTTGTGCTCACCACATGGTTTAACCAAGACAAGCACTGGTTCTGGGTGAGTCTGGGCCCCTTGGCAAGTCTCTCTCCCAATAAGTCAGCCTCAGATTCATGCATTTTGCTATGGTTGGAGCCGCATTGACTCTGCCAGTCCCTTAACTAACTTGGCCATTTGTGGGTTCATGAATTCAACCAGTCATCAGTGATCGAGCACCAAACTGGCCGCCTGTCATGGGGCTGAGCCCTGGGTTTCCGGTCCCTGCTCCCAGGTGCTCTCAATGAGGCAGACTGGTAACTAAAGTGCCTTCGATGCAGTGAAATCAACACAACAGGGGAGGGACCAGCAGGAAATGAACTAGCTGTGCTTCGGAAGGTCAGCATATACTTCATGGAGGATATGACACCTAATTGCAAACTCAGACAGTGAAAAGGAGTCTGACTCTCTCCCTCCCCCCTTACCCAGAGCTGTGACCCCTGCACTGGTGCCGGGCCAGCAAGAACTTTGTGAAACGGGGAGGGCAGGTGCTCCCTGGCCTCTGATGTGGTCAGGAGGCATGAGAAGCTCCCTAGAACTCACATCCCTGCCCCCTGGAACCTGTTTGTGTGTGTGAAAGCATCTCTCAAGGTCTGAGATGAAAGGCAAGCATTTCACGTGGAGGAGTGGTGTGCGTGGTTAGGGGTGGTCAGAGGGCTAGAGGAAGGAACTGGGAAGCGTCTCATGGGCACTCTTGTGGACAGATGAATGAACGGAGCTCAAGGTCAAGAGGTGAGGTCTAGGCTGAGAGTCAGAGCCCAGACTACACCCCCAGCCCTTTGCACCTGCTGCCCAGGATGTATCCAGATCAGCAGGTTTTAAAGGATCTTATCAGGATGTGATAACGTACGTTGAGATAACTGGGGTGGCTTTGATAGGAAGGAAGGAATCCTTCACCTTCAATTGTCATGCCCGCATTTATCTATATCCAGTCAAGCCTTTGGCCTTTAACCATGCCATCTATTTGGTTCTTTGTTCAAACATGAAACAAATATTCCCAGGGTACTCTCTATAGGTCTCATCAGGTAGAATATAGAGACTTGGGCTAAGATGGCACATCAGCGTCATTTTGTGATTCAAGGAAGACCATTTTGTAAGAGTCACCTGGAATCCTATCGTGATAGAGATTCTGCAGTTCTCCACAGTTAAGGAGAGCATCCCAACCCAAGATGTGCCTTAAGGTGCCAAGAACACACCTGCAGTGCCGGTCCTGACATTACGGAGCTAGAAAGAATCTTTCCCCCATTAAAGGTCTTCTCTGAGATCAAGCCTTGGGTAAGATGACCGCCATGTCCTGGTTCATCCAGAACTTCCCTGGTTTTAAACTGGGAGTCTGGCATCTTGGAAACTCCCTTGGTCCCAGGCAGCCTGGGGAGGTGGTCATCTGCTTTCTAGGCAAATCTATGGAGGGGCAGACCTCTACTCTCACAACCCCTAAGGTACTTGTCCTCTCAGTCGCCAAATACCCAGGCTTCAATGAGACGGGCAGGGCGAGCTTTCATCTCTATGGGCAGCTCCTGATATCCTAGGCTAGTGGCTGTTGGCCTTGGTGCCGAGAAAATTGCTTTATACTGGGTTCTGGGCCCGAGAAGAGCAGAGCCTTGGGCGCCAAGGAGGAACAGAAACTTGACGCCTCCTTCACAGGCAAGGGGTGGTGGGCGGACAGCAAGGGCCAGCTAGTGACCCCAGAGATGCAGCAGCTAGAGGGGGAGACCCAAAAAGCTGGGTTCAAGTATTTTACTTACAAATAAAACCACTGCAATCTTCTTTGTGACACTGGACATTATTTCTAAGCTCCCATAAAACCGGCATGGTAGGATACAAAGCTCTGGTTTATAGAGAAACCAACAGCCCTGGAGAGGTCTTTTGGCCTCAGGTTGCTCAGCTAAGAACAGCGAGGGCTCAGGACCCACAGACTCAAAGCCCAAGCTCTTTCCACAACATAATACTCCATCCTTTCACCACCTGCATTGGCTTAAGGTGAGTGGATTAATGACAAAAAGGGGCATATGGCAGCCCTCTTGTCTAACTCTCTTATCTACCTGCAGTACGAGAGGGGAAGTTTTGGAAACTGAACACAAATCACAACTTGTGGCTCTTCTACTAGATCCAGTTCCCAGGACCACATGTGAAAATCACCCTTTCTCTTTTCTTCCATGCCCATAAGATCACACATCCCTTGTCCACATTCTCCCAAGGCAACAACTCCCAGAAGTGAGGAGCACCAATTCTGCCTGCTGAGGCATGGGCAGGACAGCTTGACGGGTGCCTAGAAAACCTCTGCTCTTGGTTTGTCAGCTCCAGGGATTTCTGCAAAGAATCCCAAAGAATTCTTGAGCTCAGAGGGAACCACTAACATGGCCTCCCCGATTTGGGGATAAAATAGGCAGAGCAGTGAAATTTCCAGGAAAAGAAAGAAGAAGAAGAAAGAAGGAAGGAGGAAAGAAAGAAGGAAGGAAGGAAGGAAGGGAGAAAGAAAGAAACGAAGGAAGGAAGGAAGAAAGAAAAGAAAAGAAGGAAGGAAGGAAGGAAGGGAGAGAAAAGAAAGAAAACTATATAAGTGACCAGATTTTTAATTTGCTGTGCATGGACCCACAAAACAAGAAAGGAGTTACTATGAGCACCATGTAATTAAAAGAGAAGACATTTAAATTTTCCCAAAGTAAGAAGGAGCAATTTTTTCTACTGAAACCCCGTTGCATACACAGTGAGGGTAAATAGTACTTGCTCCAGATAGTGTTGAATGCATGATGTCAGATGAGTTTCAGATAACTTTTAAATAAACTTAATTTTGTGGAGATTTCACTTATATTGGGACTTTTATTTCTGAGTTTTCTAGAAAAAATTGTTCTGGACCAGAATCAATCTAATAACTGCTTCTTGAGAACCTGTGTCTGAAACCTTTTCATCACTCACTCCAAGTAGGTACAGGGGCCAGAGAAGGGCATTAACCTGCCTGAAGACACACAGCTTGTTATAAAGAGGTTTCTTGACCCATGGTTCCCTAAACAACTCCTACTTCGATCTTTCCTAAAATGGGATAAAATATGGAGGAAGAAGTATATTTTATGTGATACATGAATGGGACATTTCTTTTACTTTTTTTGTCGAGGTCAAAGGTGAGTTTTGCGCGATGAACGCAAACCCTTCCCTAACACTTGTAACTTTCCCTTCCTGCAAAGACAGAGCAGGACTTGGGCTCAGAGCCTTCTCTCAGCAACATGTTTAGCAAAGATTTTAATGCCATAGTTTTGTTACCATTGCATATTCACTGGTATAGTGAGCCTCTATTTATGATGAGCAAAACTGGCTTTTCGTGTATGGTGGAGGTTTTACAAAGTGCTCATTTGATTTAGGTAAAAACGGTGAGTCAATGCAAAGAAGAAACCTGCTGTAAATCGTGGCAGGAAAATAGTGCCAAGAGGCAAAAAGATCCTGATGGTGGGAAACCCTTTGGTCCCAAGCAGGGACTGTGGCTCTGGACTACTGGGTTCAGATCCAGCTCCCAGCTGTGAGACAGTGGCCAAGTTACTTAGCCTCTCTGTGCCTCTGCTTCGAGGCTCTATGATGACCACGCGAGATAAAAGCACTTAGAACAAAGACTGACCCATTGTAAGTAGTCTATAAAGGCTAGGTATGAGGATGATGGTGGCGATGGTGATGAGGGGATCCAGTCCCTATTGGCAGGGAAGCCCACAGCACTCTCACTCGGGACACCAACCTTACCCTCTCCCGTTCTCCCCACCCGCGAGCATCCCTGCACCTGGCCAGTTCTCTGGGTGGTGTAAGTACAACGCACTCCTCTTGCAGCTGGAAGCTAGGGTCTGGCTTGCTCTCTCTCCTTGCTTCCTCTGTGGATCAGTCCATGTGACAGGACAAGTATCCCGGCTGTGAGTGACCCCGGCTGAGTACCACGAGGGAACAACAGCTACAGCCAAAGGGAAAGCATCTTTCCCTCCCAGAACATAAATCCTGCAAGGGCAGCCCTTTCCCCAAACAATGCCCCAGTTATGGGGGGCGGGCTGGTTGGTCCTGGCAGGAGCCAGGTTGCTCTGTGGGTGGGTCTGGGATAAGTGGAAAGGAGGGTTCCCATGAAAGGTTAGGCTGATAGCCCAGAACTAGTGGCTGAGCTTTCTCTCAAGGAAGGGAAAGCAAATGCAGAAAGTAAGCTGCATCTTGTATGTTAAGTTTTCTGGGGAATGAGAAACATTTTGCATCCAGGCCCTACTGTATCGTGATTATCTGTGTGTCTCTGGATTGTGACATTCTTGAGGACAAGCACGGGTCTTATTAGCAGGAATAACAGCCCTGTTTATTAATGCTTGCTCTATTCTGGGTTTTGGGTGAGCCCATTGTATCCATTCTCTTTTAAAAGCTTTTTCCTGTGTTTCAGAGGCAGAAACAGGTGCAGAGAAGTCCAAGAGCTTAAATGCACGATTCCCAAGTACAAAAGTGGCAGAGTCCATGTGAGACGTGGCCAGTCTCCCTGTCTAGGTTGTTCCCTGCCACCTGCTGCCTTGCTCATGAGATTCCAGCTGCTCACCTGTCTCCTCCTCAGGGCCTTGGCCCCTTCTGTTTCTTCTCTCCAGAATGCCCAATGTCACTGCTTGGAAGGCCTTCCTTGATCGCACTCACACACACAGCTGTCCCCTGTCCCAACCCCTGACCTCTCTTCACCCCGTGACAGCACGACTGTGGAGCCAGGACCCTGTGCTCCAGATTCCCGTTCTAACTCTTGTTGGAACTCTCCGTGACTTGCTTTCCTCATCTGCAAAATGGGAGTGTAATTGTAATTTATCTTGCAAGTTTCTTGTGAGTTTTAAATGTTGTAGTTAACATGATATTAAGTATGTAAAACAATGCCCAGCACATGGTAAGCACTCCATAAACCTTAATAATTATTTGTTGTCTTTTTCTGTTGGAATATAATTTCTACAAGAGCACATCTTTATTTGGTCTTTCACAACTGTATCTGGTACTCAGTAAATATTAGGTGAATGAATTACGTGAGTGAGTGAATGATGTCCCAAGCCTATGTTCTCACCAGCTGTGCCCAACTGCTCCAAGCCTCTCGCTTATGTCCCTGTGCCAAGCCTGGTGCCCAGCCCAATGGGGCAGAATTGAGCCCTGAAGCTCCTCCTTCTTCTTCTCCCAGGGAAGCCATATAGCTTCCCTGCCCAGGATACCAGCCCTATCTACTGTCCTTTCCCCTGGCAGGTCCTGTGCCCTGTGGGGAGCTAGGCTCCCTCATTCCATCCTAGGAGACTTTAGGACCCATGGCTGCCACTCATCGGGTCCTCTTCAGAGCATCACACAGGACATACAACTGTCCTCATTGACGGACCCAGAGCAAAACCAGCAAAAGGCAGCAGAGGGAAGCTTTGGTGCATTCTGAGTAAACTTGAAGGCGTTCCCATGTTGAATTCTAGAAGGTTTGTGTGCATTTATGGAGAGGCTTAGCTCTACTGATTCATTCAGTGCCAATTTCTAGAAAGGCCCTGGGGAGAAAGATCCATTCTCTGTTCCTTTTTGCTAGAAGAATCACTCTGTCTTTCTCCACTTCCCCAACTCTTATGCGCCCTTCAAGGCCCAGGGCGGATCTCATCTCTTCTCTGGAGCCTGGCTGAATTGAGGATTCTTCAGTGATTTCACCTCATTTTTCTGCTCCTACCATTATTCCTTCAGTCACATTGTAAGGACCTATTTAGAAGTCCAAGCCACCTTGCTGTTTACTCAGAAAAACAGCTCCAGGAAATACGGGCAAACAGGCCCTGGGAAATAAAGGTGAACCAGGTTGGGGAAACGCTCAATCAGTTAATGCCCAACCTCTCATCCCAGGAGCAATGGAGATGCAAATTAAGAATGGGCATCCAGGGTTAAGCGACTGCCTTGGTTAAGCGACTTGGTTAAGCGACTGCCTTCGGCTCAGGTCATGATCCCAGAGACCCGGGGTCGAGCCCCACATCGGGCTCCCTGCTTGGCGGGAAGCCTGCTTCTCCCTCTCTCACTCCCCTTGCTTGTGTTCCCTCTCTCACTGTGTTTCTCTCTGTCAAATAAATAAATAAAGTCTTTAAAAAAAAAACAAAAAAGAATGAGCAGCCAGTTACCGGTACCTGGGACCAGGTGGGAACGCCCAAATGCCCTCAACCTCCGGGCTCCAGGAGCAATGGAGATGCAAATTGACTCTGGTTTGCAAGTTTGCACCATAAAAGCTAGCCTGAGAAATTAGGGTGGGCTGTTCTCCCCAGAGGTGAGGCGACCCTGGCCGGGCCAGTGAAATTCTGATGCTTGGCACGAAATAAAGCTTTGCTTGACCTTCACTTTTGTATCAGCCTTGTTCCTTTGAACACGGCCCCTAATAACCTGTTTGACAAATCCTGGCTAGCCCCACTACGTGCCAGGCCCTGTGCTCTTCGACCAAGGAGAGGGAGACCTCTGCTACCAAGAAGGCTGGAGGTTGATGTCTCTCTCCCCACAGATGACTGTAGGGCAGAGACATGTCCCTGAGTATTTGACATTGTCCCAGAGTAGCTGAATTATGAAAGTGCTGCTCTCTATAAGAAAACCAGCATTGCTCATCAGGCCTTGTAGTACGATTCACTCTGACACACTCCTTGTAAAATCTCTGCATGCTGCCGAAATTTGTATTCTTGCTGCCCTGAAACCTGGCGTGAGACTCCGGGCCTGCACGCTGATGTCAGAGGGGACTGCAAAAGTACTTTTTCCTTCTGCTGACTGGCATTTGTGCCTTTTCAGTTCAAGCTTGCTTTCACGATGGGGGCGGGGGAAGGAGGCCGGGCGTTGCATCTTCTGTTGGAGAAATCTTTATTTTAAGTAGTTCCCAGCCTTTCCGCTGCAGCCCACATGGGCTGCATCTGTGGTTGGTAGAGATCAATGCAGTCAATATTTTTGACTGCAGAGCCTTCTATGACTTACACATATTTAAAAGGATAAAACACAACCAACAATTCTCCGCGTGAACTTGACCATTCTAATCCTTATCTTTGATTCTCTGGGATCCAGCAAACAGGCTAAGTCTCCAACATATCTTTGCTCAAGACCTGGGAATTCAGACCGGCTGGGACCTGTAGAAACCACAGGCTGGGCCAGAGGGGTTTGTTTCACTCTGGGAAATTGGACTGGAAAACTAGACGCAACAGTAGTTTGGGAATACTGGTGGCCTTTTCCTTGGACCATTGCCTTCTGCTAAACACCACCGTGCTTCCTTTCACTTTTATTAACCAAATAATGAGCTACTGCTCTCAGGGGGATTCGCCTCTTGAAAGGCACTCCTTGAAGCCAGCATTAAGCCCCAAACACTGGAGCTTTGATGGTGGGATTGCAAGCAGCTCATTGAAACAGGGTGTTGTTTGAAAAGATAAAAGAAACGATTAATTGTGATGGCTTTCACCTGGAGCAATTTCCCCTCGAATCTGCCATTATGAAAAGGATAGCATGAAGCCAAAGAGCAGAGATCAGCAAACTTTTTCTGTGATGGGAAGAGAGTAAATAATTTGGGCTTTGGGAGCCATATGGGCTCTTTTGCAACTACTTATGCCTGTAATTATAGCACAAAAGCCACACAGAGAATATGTAAACAAATGGGTGTGGCTGGATGCCAATAAAACTTTATTGAGGGATATGGAAATTTCAATTTCAATTTCTATGTGTCCTGAAATATTATTCTTTCAGTTTTTTCCGACCATTTAAAAATGTAAAATTTTGCTTAACTCGTTGGGTCCTATAAGAAAAGACAGCAAGAGGCACTGAGCCTGCAGGGACAAGCTTGCTGACCTCTACAATAGAGAATTACAATCAATACCTGACCTTGGGGTCAAGCAGAAATGGATTCAAGTCCTGGCTTGGCCATCTTTTGATAAATGATGGCTGGCAAGATGCTTAACCTCTGCAAGCCTCAGTTTCCCCATCTATAAACTGAAACTAATGGTAGCACCTACTTCATGGCTATTTGGAGGATCAATGGAAATAGTGCCCATGAAGTTCACAGCATAAGGTCTGGGGCATAGCAAGAACTCAGTAAGTTCATGTACCTAACAAGTATTTATTGAACAATGATTACAGGTGGTATATTTATAATGGTTCTTTGTCTCAGTGAGCTTAAAATCTATGAGGCTGATGAAAACTGTTAGCTATTTTTATTATTAATAATGCTTAGGCTTCATGAAAGGGTAGAGGAAATTGTAAATCATTCAATAATATAATATGTTGTTGCTGTGCATTTTTTTTGTTTTCAAAAACAGTTAAAACTCCTGTTACCTCCCATGACATTAGGTTCTTTTATAACCATTTACAGACACTAAAATGAAAAGTAAAACACATTTTGCTCCACTTGTGTTGGTGGTCTCTGGGCCAACAGCATCAACATCATTTGGGAACTTGTAAGAAATTCTCATTCTCCAGCACCATCCCAGACTTATTGCATCAGAGTCCCTGGGTGTGGGCCCCCCCGGTCCGTGTTCTAACAAACTACCAAGTGACTCTGACTCACATGGGTTCAAGATTGAGAATCACTTGTTGGTTTGGATAGACTGTAAACTCATTAACTTGATGCTTAGATGGTTAAGCATCTAGGAAGGTCACAGAGCTAGGAAGTGGCAGAGTCAAGATTTGAACAAAGATCTATACAGAACTGAAAATACCAGAACATACTGTGTTCAAGGACAGGGCTATTCACCAGCAGTAAAGGAGTCAGCCAGAACTAAAAGAAATGTGTTCATGTACAGTGTGTGTGCATGTGTGCATGTGTGCATGTGTGCATGTGTGTGTGTGTGTGTGTGTGTATGTGTGTGTGTGTGTGTGTGTGTTAGGGACGTCTGCCCCACTGCCCTTCTCTTTCTCCATTGTTTGTTCAGCCTCAAGTATCTTAAACTTCTCTTCCAGCACTTCCTGCCTCCTCAATGTGGCATGGGGCCTGGGCGGCAGCAGGAATGATCTGGCCCAGCAGGGAGAAGTCTTTGATCACTGACCTGTTAGTGTCACTAGTGCACGGTGTTAAAAGCAGAAGAGCTTTTCATGGGTTTGTTATTCTTACATAGACAATGCACTTCTTTATGGCCTGTCCCCAGGGAGGGACTACTCCCACCACCTGCCTTGGTGAGCTACTCTGTATTAACCTCTTTATGTTTCTGTGTTTCTCTTCTATAAAGTGGGCATTGTAAAGCCTTGTGGATGATTTTCATGTTTGGCTGTTTTTGGCTGCCCATCCTATCCATGGCCATCTGTGGTGGCAGCTGCTTGTTGCCCTCCAATATCCATTATTCCCTTTCCCTTTTTCCTTTAGTAATGGGAACCATTGAGTTTTAGCCAGGAACATGGCTACCTGGCTAAAGACTACATTACCCATGCTTCCTTGTAGCTAGGTAGAACATGTGACTAGGTCTGGGCAATGGAATGTGAGCAAAAATGGATGGCACCCTTAGAAGGAATAAATATGCTTTCCCTTTATTTCTATCCCTGTTTTCTGCAGACTAGATGGAGATATAATGGGAGGAGCTGTGCAGCCACGTTAGATCATGGAATGAAAGCCATGTGTTGAGAGTAGGGCAGAGCAATAACATATAAAGGACTAGGGACCAATACGGTATAAATCCACCATATTGTTGTTTTTTTTTTTTTTTAAAGATTTTATTTATTTAACAGAGAGAAACACAGCCAGAGAGGGAACACAAACAGGGGGAGTGAGAGAGGGAGAAGCAGGCCTCCTGCTGAGCAGGGAGCCCAATGTGGGGCTCCATCTGGGGTCTCCGGGATCATGACCTGAGCTGAAGGCAGTCGCTTAACCAACTGAGCCACCCAGGCGCCCCCACCATATTGGTTTTGAGACTGCTTATATTTGTACTGTTAAGGTAAAACAGAAGTAGACCTTTTATTTAGACCTCTGTTAGGGACTTAAAAAAAAAGCAAAATCTGTTTCTTAACTAATGTGTCATTTTTAAGATGAAGCTCTCTTGTTCTCCTGTCCTGTCCCAACATCCCAGTAGAATGAACCAGCTTCTGTCACACCCTGCACAAGAGTCACTAGTAAATTATTCAAATGGCAGGGCAAACATGTGCTTCAGTGACTGACAGAGTAAGGATACCAAAATGTATACATAAGTAAAAAATTAACAAAATGAGTTCAGTTTAGTTTTGATGAGCTAAAAAATTACATTATCAAAACATCTAGATAGAATTTCTTTTCAGTGTATGTTTTTATCTTGTTTTTAAACACGAGATAGGATTTTGAAATACATTTGGGTGGAAGGAAGGTCATAGAGACATTTTCAGTCATTAGGATATGATAAAGAGATTGATCTAACCTGACTGACCATGTCTTCCAAATGATTTCATCATAGCTGTGACTCAGTCTCAGGGCAGCCTTCCATCTTCCTGCTCCCGCTCCCAACCACAGAAGCTGAGAGGTCCTGCAGGGCTGTCTTTACCTCTCAATCAGTTTATCTTTATTGTATACCTATTGTAATTCATGTTTCTACTCCCAGTCTGTAGCATGGTGCCTGGTGCTTAGAAGAGGTTATTGAAACACTTAAAGCCCTGAGTATTAGCTAGATAGAGAGTGAAATTCATACAGATGCCATTTTGTGGGTGGGGGTGGTTGGAAAGAAGAGATTTTCCTTTCTCTTCCTTATTCTAAGGCTCAAAGAGTTTGACTATTATGGCCAGGGTTTACAGCTCTTAAGTGGCTACTGTAATTTCAATACAATACACATGTCTTCACCGTGGCTCTTGTCATTTCAGCCACATTGGACTCCTCTCATTTCCTTGAATGCACCACATCCCATTCTCTTCCAGAGGGCCTTTGTATGTGCTGTTCCTTCTGCCTGAAGGCCCCCCTCCTCAACTCCTTCTTCCATGGTTCTTTCACCTAGCAGATACCCATCCAACTCAGAGTTTGGCTTAGATATCACTTCCTCTGGGAGGCATCTGCCAATTTCTCCTACTGAGTTAGGTCCTCCTGATGTAACACTCACCTTTTATACTTTTCCTTTGCAGCCTACACTGCAGTTGTAATTGACTAATTGTTTCTTTATTAACCATTTTCCATACTAGAATGTCCACTCTACAGGCACAAGGCAACACCTGCCTTATTGTTGCCTGCGTTAGCCTGGCTCATAGATTATACCAAACAAATCTGTATAAACAAATGAATGAATGAACATCTGGACAGACAAAAGGAATCTACAAACCCAAGAGAGGAAAGAAACTTATTTTCTCTTTGATAAAAGAGTAAATAGAATATTGTAGTTGGATAATATGATTTGTTGGGTGAACACCTTCACGGAATTTTGATAACCACAAAGGCAAGGCAGCTATAAAGTTCTGAAGGAGATAATGCTTCTTTTCACAAGATTTGACTTGGACTCATCAGATCCCGAATCAAAACTCAGAAAATTTTTCTGTATGTATCCAAGAGAAAAGAATAGATTTGGAATCCAATCCAAGAGAAGTATCCAATTAAAAGTGTGGATTTGCTTTTTATTCCTTTGCCACAGGCAAATTGCTGTTGACCAAACCTATACTGCTAAAGGAAATGGTTAGGTACATTGACACTAATTACTACATTTGACATTGAAGGAAAATCTTCAAGCTTTGAATACACAGTGTGAAGATATATTCAAGTGTGTAGTAGAGAGTTTCCAGACATGGTTGATATTAATTCCTTTACTTCCTATACACACGTGAATCCTACCCATCAAGAGGTTATAGCCTATTTCCCTTGGAGTGGTGTTGTGTTAACTCTGGGGCTACCTTTAATTTTTTTTTTTAAAAATTTTATTTATTTATTTGACAGACAGAAACACAGCTAGAGAGGGAACATAAGCAGAGGGACTGAGAGAGGGAAAAGCAGGCTTCCCGCCGAGCAGGAAGCCCAATGTGGGGCTCGATCCAGGGTCTCCCCGATCATGACCTGAGCCGAAGGCAGTCACTTAACCAACTGAGCCACCCAGGCGCCCCTGGGGCTACCTTTAAAGGGCTTAGCAACTTTTGCTTTCTCCTGTAGAGGTCAGTCACCATGCTGTAAAAAAGCTAGGACTACATTATGAATCACGAGACCACGTGGTTAGAGAGAAATCAGGGGGAGGGGCCTCAAGGCATCAACTGTGTGAACGAGGACTTTTTTGAACTCTGAGTCCAGTCCAGTTGCTCAGTGCAGTCGAGGGAGCTCCCCCAGTTTAAACCCCATTGAATTTAAGAGCCCAGCAGAGCCTTGTCTGAAATCCTGAACCATAAAATCTTGAGAAATAACAAACCATTGTTGCTTTGAGCTGCTAATTTTCAGTGGGTTTGTTACATGGCAAGAGATAACTGAAGCAACATGATATTCCAGTTACTGAGGGTTCCCTTCTCTGACAGCTTCAACCATATGGAGTTCAACTGAGAACAGATAAACAAAGTAATATACAGCCCACACACTCTGCATCCAGCAGGGATGTTGAAGCCCTCATTCAGGACCTATAGTCTCTATGTTTACGCACAATGTTAACATGTTTGTTCATCTTATAGCAGAGCGGAAAACAATATGAAATTATGCAAATTGGAATAAGTTTTGTGGCTTTTGGGGACAATTTTTGCTTGATCCTCTCACTTTTTAATAGGGGAAGAGAGGCCAAAAGAAGTTGAGTAACTTGTTCAGGTTGACAAGGTAAAAGAGTGTATTAAAAACCAGAAAATAATCCTGAATTTCTGGTCCTCCAAGAAAGATACTTTTTTAAGTTTACCTTCCTATTCCACAGAAGAAACACATTTAAATGGTTAAGGAACAAAAGGACTTTTAGGTGTGATGAGAACCGCACAGCTTGAGATGGAAAGCTGGATGGAAACCTCAAAAGCATGACAAGCCCCAGTTTCCACTGATGCTGTAGGTACCCAGAGGCGTCACTTTCTTTGAGCCCAGAGCAGCTCAATACTTGAGATTCACGACTATGACCCTGAGTCAGAAAGCAAAGATTAGATTATGTTTCTCATCTTCTACTTAAGGAGGTAGAGAAGTGTGTAATGCACTCTTACAAATATTCCTACGCGGAATGGTTAAAGTAAATATATGATTTGATGTGCAAAGGGATCAGTTTCAGTTACGTGGAAAGCTCACTCACATGAAACAGTCCACGCAAGACAAATGAGACCTCTCTGCATTTGCAAAGCAATTGGCAAGTATTCTAAGTCTTGGCGAGGCTGAAGGCTTCTACTAAATGAAAAATGAGCTTTCCTTGTGTCTATATCTGAGCTTAAGTGCACTCTCTAAAACCTTCCTGGGAATTTTTTGGACAGGTGTCTCTTCTCAAACAGCATAATATTTGGACATTACGTTTTAAATATGTGCAGATAAAAATGATATTCCAAATCTGTATTTCACTTATAACCAGATGGGATAATAGGAGTGAGAGTTACTGAGAGACAGTCCTTCATGGAAAAGTAACAAAAATAAAACCTAACCTCCTCCTAACCCTGCCTGGAGGTTTGCAGCTTCACGTTCTACAGGCTCTATTACCCAAAATCTGAAAGGATTCAGTGTGGTCAGAATAACATAAGATCTACATAAGATCTTGTTTCCATGCAGGACAATGATAGTTTTCTTTTGAAAAACCTGAGGTTTGAGGGAAAATATAAACAGATTTTGTCACCTGCAGGCCCTTAAGAATGTGGAACAATAGGCTCATTGGCAGAATCCAGCTGCAGACCTGCCATGTTACATCTGTGCCGTGCTGGCAGAAGTCTCCAAATCTGAATTCCTTTACAGGGATTGAGGGATTGCGATTTCAACCTGCCTCGTGTTCCTCTCTCTAGTCCTCTGCTTGCTCTCTTACATATGGACCTGGGTTCTGTGGATTTGAATTTTGACCTCAGACTTAGAACCCTAATTCTTTTTAGGGCAGAAAGGATTAAAAAAAAAAGACACCACAAAAACCCCACAAAAAAAACCAAAAAACTGAAAGACCAAAGACCACTTTGGCCCCTTTGCTCCATGAAGATGAGTCCAATGTCCAGGAGAATGGGAGTTTTGGGGACCACCAGAAGACATGCCAACTTAAACAAGCAGAACACCTGTGGCCAGGCTCTCTACAACTCTTCAGAAGACTCTCTGTGTATGTGCGTGTGTGTGTGTGTGCGCGTGTGTGTGTGTGGTATATGTGTTTATTTGGGGATCCGATCAGCCCAGGCAGACATCTAAAGTCTGCAAACATTCATCGAAAGCCTACTATGTGCCCTGCCTAGTGAATATTTGTTTCATGTATATTATCTCATTTAACCCTCACCAACAAAACAAATCTATGAGAACAATATAAAGTTTCTGAAACTTACTTCTTTCTTTTTTTTAAAAAGATATTATTTATTTATTTGACACACACAGAGAGAGAGAGAGAGATCACAAGTAGGCAGAGAGGCAGGCAGAGAGAGAGGAGGAAGCAGGCTTCCGGTGGAGCAGAGAGCCCAATGTGGGGCTTGATCCCAGGACCCTGAGGTCATGACCTGAGCCGAAGGCAGAGGCTTAACCCACTGAGCCACCCAGGAGCCCCTGAAGCTTACTTCTAAAGTAGAATGGAATAATCTTTGGAGGCCAGAGGACTGCTTTACTGTTCTTCATCCATTTTCTCTGTACTGTTAGCAATTTGTACGAAGTCAGGATGGTTTGAATGCCTAGATTCTGAGTACAGATTTCCTTTAACTTGGCTCAATAATTTTTAAACTCCAGTTGCATAAGAACCACAGTTCAAGGTTATGCACAATACAGTCATACACAAAAACAAGTGCACTGGACTTTTACTGATGGCTTAAGTGATTTTTAATGGCAAACTTGGCTGTGGGTAATTTTCTCTCTTACAAGCTGCCTTTGGCAGTCTGTACCCACGAGGTGCGATTCTGCACTGTGCTGTGAATCTCGCTTTCAGGTATATCTTACTTTTCAGTATTTCAAATGATCATCTTCACATAGTGTTCAACTAGAATGGCTAGTCTATAGGGGTATACGCATGTGCAGCAAAAATAAAATTTACATATTGTGACAGTCTCTTAGGCTGGTCCCCATGATCCCCACCTCCTGAGGTCCGCACCCTAGTGTGCTTCCCTTCTTGCTTCTCATCAGTAGAAGATGGCAAACATGATGGGTTGTCACTCCCATGACGCGTTATGTTGTGGCTTCCATTTTGCCAGAGACTCTCTCCCTTGCTAGCTTTGATGAAGTAAACTGTCAGTTTGGGGAATCCCTCGGGGCAAGGAGCTATGGGTGGCTTCTAGTAGCTGAGCGGGGCCGCTAGTTGACAGCCAGCACGAAATGAAAGCCCTAAGTCCTAGAGCTGGAGGGAAATGAATCCTGCCAACAACCCAAGGGAGTGTGGAAGGGACCCCTTCCTCAGCTGAGCCTCTAACGCAGACTACAGCCCCAGCCTCGATCATGATCTTGTGACTCAGCTCACCGGTGCCTGGACTCCTGTTGCATAGAAACCATAAGATGATACACCTGTAATATCTTCCATCAACAAATACGTTAATTAGACTTTGGGGACACATCTGAAACTATTCAAGGCCTCCACGTGGAGAACCTCTGATCTTGTGCAACAGTTAGAGGGAAACTGAGGGCCACAGAGGTGAGTGCACTTTTCCTGGGTCACGTGGTTCTAATGCTGCCCCTCCCACAGACTGTGTGATTCGGTACCTCTGTAACTCTGTTTCCCTATCTATCAAAGGAAAAGTTGGGCCAGCTGACTTGCAAGGGTAATTTAGGCTTTACATAGGTTTTCTGTCTCCTGAGCCCTTGGCTTGTTTCAAAATATGTTCTTTAGAACACTTGCTTTAAAAGATTCTAGATGGAGAAAATAATCCTGTGGTCAAATTCAGTTGGGGGCTGCTGAGTTAAACAACATTTCTTAACAGGTTTCTTCACTTCAGGACCTCTCAGAGCTATTAATTTGCTTATGTCCATTGGGAATGTCCAATAATGAGATGGAGCCAATAGCATTTTCCAAACTTATTTGATCTTGAACTCTCCCACATTTGTCCCCTGAGTTTTGGGACTAGTGTTCACAGAGCACACTAAAGGAAGGCCCACAACCTCCCTCATAATGATCAAAATGCTCCTCTATATGGAAAGAACACAATGGAAGAGAGTTCATATTCTTTTGATCTTTAAGCCACGTGGAATGACAGGAAGTTTGATGCCCTGAGGTCCGACACAGGGGCGTGGCCCACCCTTCCTTGCAAAGCCCCACCGAGGAGCAAGCAATAATAACATGGCGGTGTCATTCTCCTGGTAGCACTCCGTTGTGAGAGGGGTATGTGAAATATACCAGAAGTACACATCAAGCTAGTTGCCCCGGAGAATAAAATGTTTTCTTCTTATTTGTAATCCACCTTCTCATGAACTGAAATCTGTCTCCCTAACATTTTTCTAATGTGCGGTGATTTCTTTTTTCCCTCCTTCCTCTTTCCCTCTCTCCTCTTTGCTTCTTCCTTCTCCCTTCCTCCATCCTTCCCCACTTCTACTTTCTCCCTCCTTCCTCCCTCCTTCCTTCTTCTTCCTTCTTTTCTCCTTCTTCCCTCCTCTCCCTCTTCCCTCCCTCTTTCCATTCCTCCTTCCCTTTCTTTTTATTTTGCCTTTCTCTTTCCTTCTCTTTCTTTCCTTTTCCTTCCTTTCTTCTCCTTCCTCTTTGCTAAATGCTTTCTATTATTTGTTTTCAACAAAGAGCTTCACATGCCTGGTCTGGGATGGGAGTGGGGTGAGAGGGCAGGAGGAAGAATTAATATCTGCATATTCTCACATCTGGAGTTCAGAACCCAGAACCCACAGCACACTTGAAACACTTCTTGAAGTAGCCTAACAGCCACAGGAAGATCATTCTTTGAATATATACCAGGTTTTGAGCCCGCAGCTCAGAGAAGTCATTTCCAATGACTCTTGAGCTTCCTGGAGGATTTATGAAAGACAAGTCATTTGTATTTTGCTCCATTAGCCATTCTGTGAGATGTTCTGAATGTTCTTCTCTGTCTCACCCATTGGTGAGCAATCCTGGTTTTCCCTTTACACAAAAAACTGCATGGCTGCAGTCTTTTGACCTGAGTTCTCACTGTCGAAACCACACCCTCTCCTACTGCCACCCCTCAAAGCAAGACTTCAGGAACCATAGAATCATACATCTCAAGCCCAAACCCTGAAGCCCTCCCAGCTGCTTAAACATGGCCTGCATTTTGACCTTGACCAACAGCACTCTTGAGTTTACCTGCAGCTTTGCTCTGATAATAGGTTGTTTTCTATGAGGAAAGGAGTAATGTACAAGTACAACTTGGCAAAATAAGGGAGAATAAAACAGATGTTATGAATGTTATGAATGTTATGAATAAAATATGTGGGTAGAAAAATATATAAATGATCTGGGGGATGCTGACACAATAAAGGCTTCTTAACTGCCCTCCAGGCAAAATACATATTTTTCAAACTTGCAAGTTCTATACATTAAAAACAAACAAGCAAAAAAAACAGCAACACAAAAAATAGAAAGAAGAAAAAGAGATCTCCCCGGGTGACCCAGGGCAGCTAGATGTGCATCGGACATGGATCATTTCTAAGTGTCGCTGGCCTTTTGCTAGTACAACATCAATTTCCGCGAGAACTTGGCTTATTTTCTGGCTGCGTGTGTGCATACACACACATCGCCACTGAGACGTCTGCTTTTCCCCATTTAGCAGTAGACATCAGCTTTCAACACCACAGAATTGCACCGCGAGTCACTGGTGTCACCTCTGCACAGACAGAGCGTGAACTCTGTGAGAGAACAAGACCCGAAAGCAACATTTTCCCGAACTTGCCCTTTTCAGGTCAAAGAAAAAAAGCAAAAACTGAAAAATGCTGCATCTGTGTCTATCTTCCCAGAGAACCTCAAGGAGCCTTCCAAATGGAGATCAAACACGACTCCCCACTATACGTGTCTATTTATTCTCCATTTTTCATCTGGTAAACATTTACGATGGGTCAGGCACTTTGTCAGTCTCCTGGCCAAATGTAACTTCTGCCTCCGGGGTGTCCGCCATATTATGGGAGAGGCATACACGTGCAGACACAACTTGAGCAGCGTGCGCTGTATTTAAGAGGAATGATTAAGGATTATTTTCCCTTCCTTCATTCCTGTCCACTGAGAGAGGGGACAGATAGTCTCTGATAACTTTGGGAACATGGATCATCTCCGGCCACCACAGGTCTGGGTTCTAATCTCATATGACTGAGACCAGATGCCATGTGAGAATCACCTGTCCAGGCTTAAAAACTAGATCTGTACACATGAAAAAGTCTCCTGGGGCTGGAAATGGTCCATATGTTGGATATGTGGGGTGGTTACATAAGTAATATTTGGAAAATTCACTGAACTTTGCATGTACTATTTATGCACTCTCCTGTAGGTAAGATAAACTCAATTTTTAAAGAAAGTGCAACATTCCTCTGTGCAGACCAGGTCTTAGAGATTCCACTTCTTCTTCTTCTTTTTTTTTAAGATTTTATTTATTTGACAGAGAGAAACACAGCCAGAGAGGGAACACAAGCAGGGGGAGTGAGAGAGGGAGAAGCAGGCTTCCCGCCGAGCAGGGAGCCCGATGTGGGACTCAATCCCAGGTCTCCGGGATCATGACCTGAGCTGAAGGCAGTCACCCAACCAACTGAGCCACCCAGATGTCCCGTTAGAGATTCCACCTCTAACAGTCTTGGCTTCAGGAGGTTATGAAAGCTCCCTAGGGGACACTAATACACAACCAGGGCTGAGGAACATTCGGTAGGTGCTTAAGTCTTAATGGCCCGAAGAAGGGGGTTGAGGGGCACCCGTAGCCCTTTGTGATATGGGCGTGGAACAGAGCTGCTATGGCTCAGGGAGGCTGGGCTCTAGAAGACCACGCAAGTGTGTCCACTGTGGGGGGAGCTCTGCTTGATAACCCTGTGGTTCAAAACATGGGTGGGCAGCTCTTGTGTGCTTGGGACTGGAAGGAGACGCTGAAGGAAGAAGAGGCAGGGAAGGGAAGGTGGGAAGAGTGGTGGGTTCCAGAAGAGGGTTAGCAATCAGGCTGCAGCCTGGGAGAGGCAAGGGCATGGCAGTAGGCAGGACTGGACTGAATTCTAGGAACATCACGTGCCTTGGCTAGGTAACCTTTGGTCCCACTTTGCTCATGTCTCGATAGATGTTGCAGATAGCCTCTGGTTTAGGCTTGGAAATCCTGTGTCCTGGGAAACTTTGTTGTCCCAATGAAACTGAGTCTATTTCTCACTCCATGTAAGTTCATTGGGGCTTCAATTACTAGTTCTTGGGGTTGTCGTGAGGACAAATCTTTGTTATGTAAAATGTTTAGCGTGGTGTTTGGCATAGCATCAGGATCTAAAAAATAAGGGCAATTATCACCAGTAGGTTTGGCATGAGGGAGATTTGTTTGTTCTAGTGAATGGAGTGAGCCCACGCAGTACCTGGCACACAGTAGGCACACAATAAATATTAATAAAATGAATGCTTATCTGAGCCACAGATTTCATTACCCAAATTAGAAAGCTTCTCCCTTCTTAATTACGAGGGCATGCTTTCAAACTGTTTAATGACATCTTGTTTTGTAGCCTGCTTAGTAAATCTTCGCTGCCAACGGCAAGTTCCCTGTGTCGGCAAATCATCTAAATATTTAACTGATTTTTTTTTTTCTCCCGGAGGTTTCTTGCAGACTCTTGGCATCGTGTAGCTGATAGGCAGACAGAGAGAGTCAATAGCAAGAAATAAGCCACTTCAAATCTATAAATCTTGGGTCTTTCTCTGGTGTGGCTGGTCCTCTTGGATTGCTGGTTGGTTCCTCCCTGCAGGGCTGGGAGAGCTAAACACTGGTTGTGTCTGCCTTACTTTTGTCTAGGTGTGGCTGAGTACCTATTTCTGGCAAATAAGATGCTAATGCAATTCTTCCAAGGGAGGAGGGGTGGCCCAAGGAAGGGTTTGAGCTGGTGGTGTCCTTCACAGTCTTCCAGCCTAGCACACGGTTGGGATGCTCACAGAGTAATATATTGATTGTGGTATGAAGTGTGAGGGGAAGGTGAGGAGAACCACAGGGACCCCAACATCGTACAGCCTCAGCACCCCAGAATGGCTGCCTTGTTAGCTGAGAAATGACAGCATCTCCTATTTAAAACCTGTGAGGATGGGCTCCTCTGTTATTTGCAGACCAACCCATCCCTAGAGGGTACATATGTGATACCCAGTGTGGAGCCAAATCCTACGATTAACCTGTGCTCCCAGTAAGATCTTAGAGGCATTCCCCTTGGGACCCACCTAAAGCCAGCGCCAAGAGTAGGGGAGCAGGGAACAAGGGGGAACTTGTGGTTGCCTGAAATTTGGGAAGGAGTATTTCTCACCTGCCTGGTTGAACTTTTCTGGCTGGGGTAGGTCAGAGTGCCCCTGGGCAGGCGAGCCTCTACCCAGCAAGCTGAATGACCATTGCACTGGGAAAGAAGGCAAGAGATAGATCTAGGCTATTTAGAATGGGAGCAGACTTTTGGGGAGAAGGTTTTTGGGGAGAGCACAGCTTAATTCACATAGTTCCATTCAATCCCTTTTTCTTACCCAGACTGGGAGAGGGAGAAACAAATAAGGTCCAGGTGGTGTTACCAGCCTTGAAGATCTTTGCCATGTAAAGTCGGGTGAAGGCTGACTTTAGACTTAGGACTAAGACCGTCACAGGTCTGCAGCACCAAATGAGAAGTTCTGTTTTGTTTGGTTTTGCTTTTCCACGGGGCATGTGAGACGGTGAGGGGCAGAAATAAGCAACATGGTGGGCTAGAGGGACTTTTCAGTTATTCTCTAATATTGTATGTGTCACAAGTGGGATAATGATAGGGCATGATTATACGCATTCTACTCATAAGGAACCTTCAAACTAAATACTACATTATTTCTTCTAATCACCTCCACCCCTGATTTAAAAAACCGCAAGACTGTGTTGATTTGTAATATGCAGATGTGGCAGGTGGTCAGTGATTAAGTTGCCTTAGGTCAACACTAGGGAAGTGACAGGGGAGTCACTACAAAGGGAAGCGAAATGCAATTCGGTTGCAACAAAATTAACAACGTCAGACGTGTATCGAGCACTTACTATACAACCAGACTTGTTGGAAGGGCTCAGAAGTTTAACTTAATCAATCCCCACCACAACCCAATACAGTCGGACCTAATTCCCTCATTTCACAGATGGGGTAAGCTGAGGCACCACGGAAGTGACTTATCTTGTCCAAGGTCTCTCAGTAGTTAATTCTAGACCATCTGATTCCAGCATCTAGCTCTTCACTAGGACGCCATATTGCCTTCCCATTGTAGCCGTAAGTGGCAAAGAAAACTAAAGTGTCTGGGAAACTCACAGAAATGTTAAGAGGGCCGTGGATCTCCAGACAGTGTGGAAGTTTGAGCGTTTCTCAATTGACTGAAAAAAATGTCAATCGATCCACTACATTAGCTAATCGCTGCCTGAGATGCAGCTCAAGCTTTATGGGAAAATGCCGTTGGCCCCAGCATTTGTTGAAACCATTTTCCAGTTTTGCTGTTAAGGATGAAAATATAAAACAGCTTCCATTTTGCCTAAAATCGACTGAAGTCTTTTTAAAATTAAAAGATGGGTTTTTAGGGAAATATTTGTCTACTGAAAAACAGCTTCTCTAATTAAGCAATTAAATCTCAACAAGACAGACCTCATCATTGCTTAAAGGTCATTTAAAATGCAAAGCGGATGCAAAACTCAGCCAGGGCAGTAAATCAGTCCGTCTTTGTGGGCGTCTAAAGTTCTGTATTTTCCTCAACTGCACATGTAGTGTTTCTGTATTTAATATTTGGGCTGTTGCCTCTGTGTTTCGAAAAAAAAAAAGAAAGAAATCTTTGCTGCATCTTTTGGCTAATCAAAATGCAGCTCTGCATTTGACGATTATTATTTTATAAGGTACATGTAGTTGGAGGAGGGTATGGCCGGCAGCTGAAGGAGCCCGCAGCGTTCCAGCTAATTCTTTGCACGGCAGGCAAAGTGCAAAGGCGTGTGCAAATTGGCTGCGACTCTACTACTTCGGTGTGGAGGGTGTGGTTTCCAATAATTACATCGTTGCTATTTTGAGTAATGGCATGGGCTTCCTGCACAGCGAGAGGTAGATTTTACTGGATTCATTTAAATTTTATGGAAATGAGTATTTATTAGTTGACATCCAACTGAAGCCCATCTCGAAGGCTTGCTTTTCCTAGTCCATGGCTCATGGAGACTAAAGGATGGTGTCCATAAAGGATTTATCTCTCCCTCCTCTTCTCTTGCTAATATGGCGCAGCCTCCACTTAATCGCTGGGAGGGCTGACAGTTTCCAATGGCCTGATCCTAGGCAAGTGAAGAAGACAAAAAAACACCAGTAACATCCCACCCCGCACCCATGAACTATTGAAAAGACAATTACTTAGCCATTTAGGCTACAAAGATCATTTCTTTTCAAGGACTGTGTTTGCCACAGGGTGATAGGATAAGACCGATAGACTTCCTTTTTTTTTTTTTGCCTTTGCCAAAGAATCATAATTAGTCATTGAAGAGGTTCTAGGAAACTAGATTTTTTTAAAGACCAAAATGGGTCCTGGAACTATCTAGAGAATTATTGAGAATTTTACAAGGCTCTTCTTCCCTTCCGGCAATGCCTCCATCATCTTCCCAATTCTTTGCCATCATCAGGCAAAAACCAAGTGTGGGGGCCTCATCCACGTGCTTTCTCCTGTCCTCCTGACCCTCGGTAATGTTTACAAATTGAAGACATGGCTGAACCGTGGCATTGCCATATCTCGCTTGCATCACACAGAATGGCAGGTAAACAGGAAAATCTGGACTGGCCCGGAGAATGAGCCAACACACATAAATTACAAATTAAAAAAAAAAAATTAACAGACACCAATCTGCTCCCTAACACCACTTGCCAGCATGAAATCTCTATGGTAACTGAACTCCCCCCTGGCCTCCCCGAGTAGTCAACGGGTGGATTTCCCCTCTTTCCCTTTTGAAGGAAAAGTTCTCAAAATCTCAAAACTGATTTAAATATTATGATCGTCTCATTGCCGAGTACTCAATGAGAGATGTATTCATGTTGGCTGCGGCGCCTTTTAAAATGTATATTTTTCTTTCCTCAAATGGCACTGCCACAAAGGTGAATTTTCTGCTAATAGAAGGCTCCTTCTTAAAAAAAAAAAAAAAATCCGGATGTGGGAAGTTGAAAGGGGCCCTGTGCTTTTTGGAATGACTGGAGGAAAGATGCCAAGCAACTAAGGAACAGTGTAAAGGGAAGGAGCACCCCCTGCACAGAATATCACTTTTGGCAAAACCTGATCAGTTGCTGTTTCCGTGGCACAGGCTCTCCTCTTACTGTCTTATTTCCGTGGCACCTGGCTGAAGTGTTTTTTCTATGTGTGTAAATATTCAAGACTTCGTTTCACTTGGAGGATGGGCAGAGACTAACATGTATTGAGAATTTACGACTACATCCTGAGAATGTCATTACCGGTTTTTTTTTTTTAAGATTTTATTTTTTAAGTGATCTGTCCACCCAGAGTGGGGCTCACACTCACAATCCTGAGATTGAGAGTCACGTGCTCCACTGACCAGGCCAGTCAGCCAGCCCCCCATCATTACTGGATTTTTCATATTCCTGGCACACCAGTAGTGTAGGGATTTTGTAATCCTCATTTTACAGTTGAGGAAAATAAGACTCAGAGAATTTAAGTGGCCTGCTGAAGGTCACACAGTCCTTGAGAAAGAATTTGAGCTCAGTCTTGTTGATTTTGAGGTGTGTATTCTATCTGCTATGTGACATTTCTTCTTCTCTTTTGGGAATCATGGTCTATAGTCTTCCCACCCTTTGGCTTGTATCATCCACAAAAACAAACCCACTACACCTTCTCCTGGGATGAAATGAGGACAAATGACAAATCTGGACCACTTGTCTCTTTCTTGCCTTCTCTGCAAATCCCCAAGGAGATCCAGCCAAAGCTCTATGATTTCAGCAGTTAGACTCTCAGAAGTGAACTTGAAATTAGAATGTTTGCCCAGTTAATGACATTGACTGATGTGTTGAGCTGATCTGAGGCTAATTATATTCACTCACTCACCAAAATCATACTGACACAGGCAGACGCCACTCATTTTATAAGAAAAAGGCGGGGGACGCTGTGGTGGAATAACTCATTGTATCTTATATAAGCGAGATCAAAAATATTAAGTTTCAGATTAAAAGGAGAAAGAGTAGAAGAAAAGAAAGAAAACATGAACACTTCAAATCTTTTGTCAAGAAAATCTCTTGCAGGTGAGCATCAAAAGTTGCCTTTCTCAAGAAGTTTGAGGAACTGCCATTAGGATGGGAAAATGAAAAGGAACTCGAACAGAACAAGATGTCCTGAGTGATTTTATGATCTTTCTGACCTTAAAAAGCATACATTGGGATGTAAGTGCTTTAGTGATTTTGCAGATCCCGAATTGGTACTGACTTGAAGGCCTCTTGAATACATCCTGAGATTTGACATTTGCTATGCTTTTTTTTTTCCCTCGTGCTCTCTCTCTTAAAGATCATCACGAAACAATGCTACAGAATCTTCCAAAATGAAAAAGTCTGTGGGAAGTTACTAAAACAGGTAGTGAGGGTTCGCTGGGGGCTGCACTTAACGAAAATCTGAAAATTGCTGGCTTTGTTGTCGGAGAAATACACACTTGATTCGCAAGTGTCTTTGGCACGTCTGTGTGTGAGGGCTGGTTTACAGCCGAACTCCCCTGGCAGGGAATTAGATGAACAGCACGGAGGAAGTAAAGAAGATACACCCTGGAGAGGAAAACATGCCTGCATTTCATTTTTAAATTCTATTTTATTTTACTTTTTAAGATTTTTAAGTTTTCGAGGATAAAACTAGGCAATCGTATCGGACAATGAGTCATCCTCTGGTGAGCTCTATAGATTGTTGAGAAGCTGGTGTCCCCTAGCATCTGGAGATTATGATGCAAAATGAATTGTCCGAGTAAGTACTCTCAAACTGTAGCCACCTAATTAAATTCTTTGACGGTTACCAGCAAATAAGGATGCGCGGCCAAAATTCAAACTTCAGTGTTGAGAACTTGCTTGCTGAGTTGTGCCAAAGGCTGATGAAGGCTTCTCCGCTGGGGCTCCATACATAGAAGGAAACTGGACTGACTCATGTAGCAACTGGGAGACCCAAGTGGCAAAATTGTATAGGGTGGCGTAGAGAATAATCGGTTCATCTTAGAATTAAAAACATACAAAAGAGATGACGTCGATGACAAAATGACAAAAGAAATAGAGTAGTCCAGCATGAGACAAAGAGTAAAAAACAGCAGACGTTTTTAAAGGAGCAAAATAAAGGAGAAACCCAGTAACCTATTCTATAATAGAACACATTTTTTAAAAAGGAAATCAGATCCATGATATCTATGCAGAATAGAGTTTTATGTGGGACCTATGTATCATAATTACGGAGGACTTGATGCATTATGTGGAAAGCCAATGAGTCATTATAATTTAAGGGAAATTGCAGTTTAAGTTATTTGACGTAAAATCTTGGGAGGAGGGATGTGAGTTATCTGATTAGCTCCCTCACTTTTACTTGACCTTGTTAGTGTGGCTGTTTCAAGCTGTGTTCAAACATTCCAGGTCTGTCTTAGAACAGGTCACGGTGGATCCCTTTAATGGAGCAGATGGGCTATAGGAGCTGTCCATCATCTTTTCAGTTGGGGGCTCGTCCAAGAATAAGTTGATGCCCACCTCCACTCCAGGGTGATGTCAGCACTGACTGGTGTGATTGGGCAGTTTACAGGCATTGGGAGCCTCTTAGAGTCTGTTCATAAGCCAAAAAATGACTCCCACAAACCCTTTTGGGATATACAGGTTCTCATCTTGACAGAGGCACATCATACACTTTCAAGAAAGAGACAAAAGTAAGTGCTGGACAGTTACCAGGGGCAATGCAAGTAATTTGTAAGCATTCCTTTTTAAGGATGAAAACACACGATTTATTTATTTGGCTTTGAGAGAAGACAGGCTGGATTCTGAGCTGTGATATGCCATTGTCGTCCCTACTCAGTTGCGTCTGGACATACGTTTTCTGAGGGTTAGTCAGATGCTGTCCCTCCGAGCTCCCACCTCTTGGATGACTTTCTGTTGTCTCCCTCTGAGCAGCCTTCATGACTCTGCCCTCAGGCACCTGCCCGGCTCCCAGCACCACCCTCCTCACCCCGACTCTTGCCCCATTTTCTGTTTGTCAGAGAAGCCATGCCCTTTCTTTCTTTCTTTCTTTTTTTTTTTTTTTTAAAGATTTTATTTATTTATTTGACAGAGAGAAACACAGCCAGAGAGGGAACACAAGCAGAGGGACTGAGAGAGGGACAAGCAGGCTTCCCGTTGAGCAGGAATCCTGATGTGGGACTCGATCCCGGGTCTCCAGGATCATGACCTGAGCCGAAAGCAGCCGCTTAACCAACTGAGCCACCCAGGCACCCCAAGCCATGCCCTTTCTTATATCAGAGATGTGCCTTTGCCTGTGCCTGGAACATTCCTTCCGCAGGTCTCTGAAGCCAGTGTATTCTACTCACTTATGTCTCAGCAAAAGTCTTACCTCTTCAGATGCTTCCCTGATGACCCTATCAGGACAGCCCACCCACTCAACTCACACCCTAACATATGCCACTTACTATTCTCTGTCTCGACGATGGCACTGCTGTAGAAATGATCTTATATGTGTTTGTTGGTGTATTGATTTTTTTACCTCTTTCCTCTAGAATGTAAGAACTCCTCTAGAATGTGAGAGCTTCTTCTGTTTGCCATTAATGTCTTGGTGCCAACAGACTACCTGGCATGTGGTGGGCTCTGAAAAAAACCTTTGTCCATATGAAGGTATACCTGCTCTTCTAATTGGAAAAGAAAGGGGTGAGGTTCCAGATTTGGGGGTGAAAGACAGTCTAAGGGGGAAGATCACTCATGATTGGACTGTGGTGGCCAGAGGGTGGAGAAACAGATCTGGAGCCCCGTTCACCTAAGGGGACCCGGCTACATGATTTCTCCTAGTTGCTTATCTAGAAAGAAGAGAACAAGAATTAGGTTTAATGTTTTGTATCATTTCATAGCTAATTCTCTCGTATATGGAAGAGGCCATTACATTCTAAGTAGGTGATCCAGGGTTGATGGATGTTTAAATAAGTCACATGATAATTACAGTCAATATTTATTTAGTGTATTCAGTGTGTCAGGTGCAGATCTGATGATAACATTTACTTCACACAATAGTATTAGGGAGTAGATCCTGTTTTGGTCTCCATTTGATAGACAAGTAAACAGGGGCTTGGACAAGTCACGTCTTGCTCAAGGTGACACCATTAATAAGTGATAGGACCTAGATTCGAACTCAGTTATTGAGACTGCTAGTTCTTGGCAATGACTTGCCCAAGTAATATCATAGTTAATAGATTAGAAATCGTATCAAGACTCTATGGCTTTTTTTCTTTTTCTTTATTATTTTATTATTTCTGATGTATGTTATATTATAACATTTATATTTAAATAAGTTTATGGTTAACAACGTTTTTCACAAAATTATCTTTTCAATATTATCAATTAAACTCAGTTGAACATAAACAACACTATCAGGTAAACCATGGGTCATTTCCATTTGGGGGACATGGTTGGCTCTGGCCAAAATATATCTTTCTATTCAGAGAATGGCTTGGAAATTCTTAAATTTTTGCATAATTGTGTCTCAAGTTCCCAGTACCTTGTGCACTTTAAGTCTGATAACTTTAAAATGGTATTTTTAGAAATTTACCTCAGCTTTAGCAAAATTACAAGAGATTAATTTATCTAACTTTCTCCTTTCTTTGACTTATTTCATTTATCTTAAGTTTTTTATGGATTAAAACATTCATAAGAATCGGTAGAAACACGAAGTGTCAGCACACCCTTTGCAAGAAAAGCTTTTGTCTTCCCAAAACAGTGGCTTGTGTCCGTATTCCTGTCCTGAGCATTCTTGCTCTATGGCTTTTTTCATTGTATTATTTTGCGCTATAGTTTCTGAATTTGAGGTTTCATCATTCACAGTGAATTTATTTCCTGACCTCGTAACTCTTGCTACTTCTTGGAAGTATATTGAATGCCGCTGTACTGGGAGGAGATTAGAAGAACATGATGACTCTGGAGAGAAGGTGAGTAAGGTAAATCATTTAGTATTGCTAAATGATTAGAGGTCACAGGGTGTTGTGAGGGGGATGTTAATATCACGTGCCTTTTTCCGTCTTGGAGGTTGTCTGTGGTAAATGGATTGGGAATAAAGGCCCAGGATTTGTTTTGGGGCAAGTCATTTCGTCTTTGTGCTTTATTTTCCTCATCGCTATAATGAGCAGACTTTGAAGTCCATTTTACAGTGAGGCCCTTGACCCTGCAGAAACTCTCAAACTTGATGTGATCTCGTTTAGTTTGCTTGGGGGGGGAAATTCTAAGCTCGCATGAGAAACTTGAGCGACTATGTGAAACTTGCCATTTCCTTGAACAAGGGAAAGAGAAGAGTTGTATTTCTGTGTTTGTATCACTTTAACCTTAACCTTGGGTCAGGATTATAAAGGAGTTTCTAGGAAGGTGGCTTTAACCTCAGACCAAGGAGGAACAGAGCAAACTTGAGTTATGATAAAGGGCAAAGATATTTCAGAGCCTGTGTTTTCAGAAACAGGGAGTGTGGGAGGGAAGGACTGGAGACAAGTTATCCCTGGAAACACTAGCCCAGCTGGCCCCAGTGTTGACAAAGCTCCTTCCCCACCATGGATGTACCAACGGATGTGGGAGATAACCAAGCAGTGTTTAATTTGAAGGAGCTTAACTCTTAAATATTGGAAACTCTGGGCTTATTGCATGTTAGGTGACCATGCTGTAGGATAGGTTGTAGTCTTTTAATCATAAAGCTTCACAGTAATGAAACTATACGATCACATCATCCCTGTAACACACACTGACATCTGATCTTTTCCTTGAGTCAGGAGGTGGGTTGCTCAGCATGGGCAAGCCTAGAACAAATTCCAAATTCCCCAGTGAGACATTAGTCTCTGGACTTCAGAGGATATGTGAACCTAGACCTTGATCTTAAGAACTGAGAAAGAAAGCAGACTATTTTTTTTTAAAGTTCGGAAAAGGGACATCTGGATAACAAGAACTGGCTTGAGAGGACGAAGAGTCCTCAAGAATAATATCCATCAAACTGCTCCGAGTTTGTTGCAGTCATCACAGACCTGGGTGGTAATGAATACTGCCGCCCCATCTTAACCAAATCATTGCGTGCACATCACTGGGTATGTGTGAGAAACTTTAGTAGGGACATCAACTCACCAGTAAAAACCAGAACTATAGAGTGAAAGGCAGCTCTGTTTTAGATTTTCTTCAAACTCCTTCCCAAGAAAAAAGTCTCAGTTCAAGGGTTAAGTTCAAGGATTTAACCCCTCACTAACACTTTCTAACCTTTACCACAGCAAAGGCAGAGCAGAGCTCAGCTTCAAGGCTTAGGCAAGCATCAGGGTCTGGGTTAGATGTAAAAACACTGTTTAGTTGTCTTTCTCTCTATGTATTTTTTACCTTTTTTTTTTTTTTTTGCCACTAGTGCCTCTTTTTGACAAGTGATACCAGTTTTCAATCTAGGTTAATTATTAATTAAATTTTCTCTTTAATAAAAGTATATAAGTAAATAAGAGCCCAAAGGATATGAAGATATGGCAAGAAGCATAAATTTCCCTTGAGTGAAATTAAGGAAACATTGTTTTATGATGATAATAGCTAAAACTCTTTTTAAAAAAAAGATTTTATTTACCTATTTATTTGAGAGAGAGAGAGAAAGGGAGAGAGAGAGAGAGCACATGAGCAAAGGGGTAGGAGCAGAGAGAGAAAGACAAGTAGATTTCACACTGAGCATGGAGCCTGATGCAGAGCTAGATCTCAGGATCCTGAGATCATGACCTGAGCTGACACCAAGAGTTGGATGCTTAACCTACTGAGCCACCCACACTCCCCTCTTTTTTCTTTAGTGTTAGACAGGCACATAGACTAAAACCTTTGTATATGTATTAACTCCTTGAACTTTCTGGACTACATCATGATGTAGGTCTTCTTATTATTATTCACGTTCTTATAGGAAAAGCTGAGATGCCAAAAGTTTACATAGTTTACCCAGAATTCATATCCAGCAGGTTGTTGGGTCAAGATGGTTTTTAAAAAAATATTTTAGGGTGCCTGGGTGGCTCAGTGCGTTAAAACCTCTGCTTTCAGCTCAGGTCATGATCTCAGGGTCCTGGGATCAAGGCCCACATTGGGCTCTCTGCTGGGCAGGGAGCCTGCTTCCTCCTCTCTCTCTGCCTGCCTCTTGGCCTACTTGTGATCTTTCTCTCCATCAAATAAATAAATAAAACCTTAAAAAATAAAAATTAAAAATAAGAAGATTTTATTTATTTATTTGACAGAGAGAAACACAGCTAGAGAGGGAACATAAGCAGGGGGAGTGAGAGAAGGAGAAGCAGGCTTCCCGCTGAGCAGGGAGCCCGATGGGGGACTTGATACCGGGTCTCTGGGATCATGATCTGAGCTGAAGGCAGTCACTTAACCAACTGAGCTACCCAGGTGCCCCAAGGGCCAAGATTTGAACTGCAGGACTTTGAACTGCAGAACACATACTCATAACTGCTGTGCTACCCTACCATTCAGAGGCCTGGTTATGCCTGTGGATGGAAATGATCTGTGACCATTAGTATTAGTTTATGAGTTTGGGTTGGCAAAGCATTAATTGAGCATTTCTACTTGCAAATGGAGGAATGGAGACAAAACCCAAACCTAGTGACTAAGCAGAAGTGTGCTGAGTGGAAAGTGTCAAGATTCTAGTCTAAATACTACATTCTTCAAGATCACAGAGAGGGCTGAGCAAGGAGTCTAGCAGATTCTAAGAGAAAGCCCCAGTGGAGCCTTAAGGAACAGAGATGACTGGCTTCTTTATGCCACCAAAGTGGTGTTGTTGAAGGCAGGTCAACCACTGCCTTCACCTTTAAGACATGATGGATATCCTGCTTTTCAAAGGGGAAGTTGAGAAATAAAGACTAAAAACAGGATAACTGAAGATTCCCCACAACAAGGATTAGAGGATTGAAGGCTAAAAGATGAAAAGGACTTAAATCCCAAAGACTCTCAGAATCTCCTGATGGACTGAATGTTCACTGAGCTGGTGAGTTTCCAGACCTCTCAATTCAACAACTTCTAAATGAGAATTAACACCAGGAACTGAGGATATCCTGAATGCTCAAGAAAAACAAGAGTGAGTAAAAGAACTAAAAAGTTTGACTCAGTTGTATAATTTTTATCTAGCAAAAGTTCCTTCTCTGGGTTTTGATTTGATTTTAATAAAATTACTCTTTTTTTAAAATAAGCTTGTAGCCTTCCAAAGAAGTTGATTTAGATTATTTCTTTTGATCTCTACAATAATGTGAAAAGAGGCAGGGAAAGTATTCTCTTACTATTTTTAAGATAATGAAATGGAGGCAGAAGGCATTAGGGATCTACGGATCCAGTAGAATCCCAGCTAGTAATAATGCCATTGAGTAAAAGCCTACTGCAATGCTAGACAATGCTAACTGCTTCACCACATTATTCATTAATGCTTTTGAGAAACCTTGAGGTACATCCTTACCTTTTGCCCAGTCTCTGGAGGCTAGAGAGAGTAAGAGATTGCCCAGCACGCTTAGACCTTGCTTGTTCCAGCTCACGGAACTCATGAGAGCACAACCGTGCACATAGAGATGTCTCCCCACAGTGAGACAAGTTACACCACAGAAATCAGTAAACACAACAGGATCAGGGCTTGTTTTCCTTGGAGAGCCGGTCATTAAACTATTTGCCAGCATACCATTGGGCACATACCTGGTAACTGGCAGCGTGGGATCCAGAACCAGGCAGTCTGCTTGCAGACTCTTCCCTTCACATCTCTCAACAGTGCCCACAATCAACAGCCTCCGAGACTGATCAGCCTCCTGTTTCTGGCAAGGAGCAGGAGTCCGAATTTATCCTGAAATTCCTGTGTATTAATTTACATGGAAAAAAATATAGAAATGCCCCAGAGAGGAAAAATACTCATGTACTTAGTGCTAAAGAACATGAGCTTTGTGCAAGATGGATGGGAATTTCAAGTTCTGACTTTTATATCATTAAAACTCTTTACTGCCTGATTAAAGTCTGGTTGACAGTGAATGGCCCAAAGGATAAGAATGAGTCCTGAAGCGAAGGTGTCCCTAATCCTATGCCTGCGAGAGGACACCTAGGGAGGATGTGATGCCAGAGGCATGGGGCTTTGATTCTAGCTCTGCCCTTAGTAGCTCTGTGACCTTGGCCAAATCACGTGAGCTCTCTAAGACTGAGTCTCAGTATGAAAATGACAAGAGGGTCTTGGAGGAGTGTAGGCACGCTCGTGCTGTGGAGCCTGGCGTAACAGACACTCTCAGTAAGTTGTCGGCTCCTGTACAGAGCAGTGTAGCTACTGCAAATCCACGCGAAGCGTGGGAAAGAAAATTCTAGCCAGAGGGTGGCTTCTGTTTATTTATTGGCTAGGGGATGGAACTCAGATGATCGTCAGCAAGAGCATGTGAGAGGCTAGGGAGGCCATCTTGGTTGCTTTGCTACTGGATGCAGAAAGGCTCCAAATTAATGGATAAAACTTCCCTCCTTGCCCAAGTCCAAACTGCTCCATATTGAAATGTCTCCTATCATCGATAAGTGTAGACCCACCAGCCCACTCTGTTTCACGGTGATTATTCATAACAATCGGGCAAGAACATGCTCACCTCCTAGCTGAATGCACCCAAAGGTTCGGGTCTTAGTACTTATTAAGATGGTGATAAACAAGACATTTTCTATCACAGACCAAGTGCTCAATGAATGCTCAACACCCAGTGATCAAAGATACCCTTTTCCAAGGACAAGTTTGGTTGCATCCTTGCATGCAATGAAAATTCCAAATCCACTCCTTTTTTTTTTCTTAAAAAAATGTTATTCTAGCCCTATTTCTGTGACATATATTTTTCCCTTCAAAAATTAAGAACATAATCTGTGCCACACTATCAGCATCTCAATAATTTGATTGGAAGAAAGGTCCTTCTTCAAGGCAGAAATCAAGACCTTGCCTCCCAGGTTCTCTGGCAACTACTGTGTAGGCACAGGACCTGGGGCCACCCATCTGAGGCACCAGTGGAGGGCTCTGAGTCTGAGGTGTGTTGTGAGGAAGCGGGCTCAGGGCCGCCTCTGTTCTGACTGTATAGAAACCACCGGGGCTTCAGAGGTAGGAGGTTCAAGGGCAAGTGTCCTGCACAGGCAACATGAGATAGGCGTCTACGTGCATTTCTGGGGCAAGCACGGCTCCACTGGCACAGCCTCGGCTGTAATCGGGGCATGGGTCCCGGCTGCAAGGCCTTCACGTCTGATCCTCTGGGCCACTGGATGATTTCATGAGCTATGTCAGAACCTTTAATGCGTTTTAAAAAAAAACCTGTTAGCTGGTGTAGATTCATGATGTACAGCCAAGTATCCCAACTGAACCCCTAATTTTGCTCTTAGCATTTCTGACTGGTAGGTTTAGGGATGGTCAACTTCTCCCAATATGGATTAGTGACCTTCCCTTCAATTTTCATGTTCTTGGGTGGGGGGGGAGAGGGAGGCATGTTAATGTAGCCATCTCCTCACTCCTCCCCCCTACCAAGCATCTACCACGTAGGGCAAGGATTGACCGCCTTTTTATGTAAAGGGACAGATAGTAAGTAAGTGTTTTTGAGTTTGTGGGCTGTACTATCTCTGTTATATATATACTGTCAATTTTGTTATTAGAACAGAAAAGCAGCCATAGATAATATGTAAACAATAGTGTAGCTGTGTTAATAAAATTTATTTACAAAAACAAGTGGTGGGCTGGGTTTGTTGACTTCTGACAAAAAAATAACACTTTGCAAATTCTGATTAGCAGCACGGAACCTTCTGAGAAGGGACACTAGCTCTAGCTCTCATCTTGGCTTTGACACTGGGTCATCCTGGACACACGCATCCTCTTCTCTGTACCTACCTTTCTGCAATAATAAAACCAACAACGATGTTCCCTCCCTCCCAGATTGCTGAGGAGACCCAGTGTAGTAACAGATCCCAGAGGGCTATGAATATGTTAAAAGCACTTTAACATTATGTATAATTTTGTGTATAGTGTATAATGATGTATATTTCTGTGTTAGTACTATACTGTTTGGATGATGACAGCTTTCTGGTATAACTTGAAGCCTGAAATTTTGATGCCCCCAGCTTTACTCTTCTTCAAGATTTCTCTGGATATTCAGGGTCTTTTGTGGCTTCAAATATATTTTAGGAAGGCTGGTTTGGGTTCAGTAAAAAATGCTGTTGGTATTTTGATAGAGATTGCATTAAACCTGTAGATTACTTTGGACATGGGTAAAATAAAAAAAAACGCAAGAAACAACAAGCATTGGTGAGGATGTGGAGAAAAGGAACCCTCATGCACTGTTGGTGGGAATGCTAACTGGTATGGTCCTTGGGGAAAACAGTATGACGGTTTCTCCAAAAATTAAATAGAACTACCATATGATCCAGTAATTACAATACTAAGTATTTACTCAAAGAATACAAAAACACTAATTTAAAAAATGCACTATAATGTTTATTGAAACATTGTTTACACTAGCCAGATTATGGAAATAGCCAAAGAGTCCATTGATAGATGAATGGATAAAGAAGAGGTGCAATATGTATACCATAGAATATTACTCAGCCATGAAAAGGAATGAACTCTTGCCATTTTCAGTGACATGGATGGGTCTAGAGGGTGAGCAAAATAAGTCAGAGAAAGACAAATACCATAGATTTTGCTCATATGTGGAATTTAAGAAACAAAACAAATGAAAAAAAGGGGACAAAAAGAGGAAATTGAAAAGTGGACTCTTAACTATAGAGAACAAATTGGTGGTGGCCAGAGGGAAGGGGTGTGGGGGGTGGGTGAAACAGGTAAGGGGGAGGAAGAGCACACTTCTCATAATAAGTGCTGAGGAATATATCGAATTGTTGAATCACTATATTGTACATCTGAAACTAATGTAACAGGGTATGTTAACTGTACTGGGATTAAAATTTTTAAAAAGACTATTATAAGATTGTGGAGTACATTATTATAATTACATTTTTATTCCCCAATAAGCAATGAATGCCATGAGAAGAGGGTCTGCATCTTTTAATTGTATTTTCTAACACATTACATTTCACAGTCAACATAAATTCTTGTTAAATAAACAAAGAGTTTAGCTGTTGGTTCAGAGAACTTAAGCTTAGTGATAGATGTACACTAATGCTTGAATAATCACAAATCCACCAAATGAGCAGTAAATGTTAGGGTAAACCTGTAAAATCGTAGTCACAATCTTAAAAGCTTAGAGAAGCTAAGTGAAAAATATAAATGAATGCCATAGGTTGGTGCAAGGTAGTAAGAAGTGGTGGGGAGTGAGGTGAAATGAAGAGTATGTATCCTCCCTGAAGGGAACGATGTTCTTTTGTTCCAACTAATTCCATGTGGAAATGTGGGACTATCTTTGACAATTTTTCCTTTCTTTCTTTCTTTCTTTCTTTCTTTCTTTCTTTCTTTCTTTCTTTCTTTCTTTCTTTCTTTCTTTCTTATTAACTTATTTGGAGGGGGAGAGAAGGCAGAGGGTGAGAGACAGCATCCTCAAGCAGACTCCCTGCTGAATGTGGAGCCAGATGCAGGGCTTGATCTCATGACCTTGAGATCATGGCCTGAGCTGAAATCATAAGCTGGATGCTTAACTGACTGAATCAGCCAGGTGCCCCAATTTTTCCAATTTTTCAAGAGAAGCTGAAAATCTGGCTTTTTAAGTAAAGTTTTCTCATTTTTGCACAGTGGCAACTAATCCTCAAGATTAAAAAATAATCACTCTCAGGTCATTGGTAAGTCCTTGTATAATTTCTAGAAGACACAAGCAGAAGTTATAATCCAGGAATAGCAATGTAGAAAAATTCTTAGATTTCATCGTCTTTTCAGTCCTTGATTGTAACTAATGGTCTTTCTTACTCACTGCAACATTTTCAATCTTTTTAATTTTCAGTGACTCTTTGATCATGGAATTATTGCTCTTATAACTTCTCTAGTCACTGTGATTATCGGCACTAACTTGTTCCAACTCCCCATATTTCCACATGGCTTCCTCCTCCAATATATTCAGGTCTCAGTTCAGAGGTCCCCTCCTTAGCAAAGCCCTCCCTAAACATCCTGTCTAAACTTGCCTCCCTCCCTACTGCATCTGTTTCCCCACTAGACTGTCACCTTCTTGAAAGCAGATATGTATCTCTCTTTTGTTCAGTGCTGAATTTCCAGAACCTGCTACAATGTCTGGCAACAGTAGGCCAATACGTCAAATAGATAGATGAGTGATCCTTTTCATCACTGTTGATGAGACACCAAGACTATTCGTTATCCAAGATTTGGGGAAAAAACATGGCTGTGAGAAAAGAGGTTTCTATTAACAGAAATCTTAACATCAGTGAAAGGCTAAAACATATTCACCAGTAACTTGCTTTTGACATTGGGAGAAATCTACCAACCCCAAACCAGCTTTTTATATCATGTTTACATCATGTTTATGATGGCTTCCTATGGTTGGTCTCCTGGGAATGGCTGGCGGGAGTTTTATGATGACGCTCAAAAGGGAGGTTGAAGATAAAACACTGCAGACTGCTCAACAAATGAAGGGAAAAGATCTCAAAGATTCCTTGTAGAACATAAAATTTTCCATTTTGGAATACCTTGGAAGAAAAAAGATGGTGGAAAGTCATGAAAAGTGTTAAGGGTTCATTCGGGTTGAGTAATTTAGGTAGAAAAAGAAAAATATTGATTGAAAAATGACTTCTACTATCAATTACTGTGAATTTCACTTGTTGTCAAAGAGACATGAGCACATAAAAATAATTTTAGAGGAGCAGGGAATCCAAAATACCATTACTCTGGCAGAGGGACCTTTATTATTTCCCAAGCCCCCTGCCAGTTTTGATGCAAGTTTACTAACCTTGTAGACAATTAAGTAACATCTTCTCTTCTGGGATTGTCAACAGATAAGCAACAGCTGCTCACTCTGTGAGGGGTACTGGGCTCAGTTTCATTTTTCTGAATTCATGGCAGATCTGAGGACATTCATGCTCCATACATACACGCTTGTGGTGTATGGAGCATGAATGTTCCATATTCCCCCCTCATCTCCAACATCTGAACTACGATTCTCGGGAAGGAAGTCAGCCCACATGGAAATGCCTCCCCATCGTGAGCCAGACCCCAACTCATGTTCTGATGGAATGCAGGGTCTGTACTGGGTTGGTCAAGTGTCAAATACTTTCTCAGTATATATCAGTTCTTCCTATTATTGTATCCATGTCAGTCTCTGACAAAGTTCAGTATATTGAGTATGCTAAATAAATGCTTTCAATGATGTAAGAACATAATTTTTCTACTACCGATGAGGTTAAGTGTCCCTCTCATGAGTGCCCATATGGTCCCCATTGTGGCACTCAGCCCAGGCAATGAAATTGTGCATTTGCATCTTCTTGTCCCCCATATTATTCTTCCCTCAAGGGAGGGGTCCTCAGTGTCCAGCCTAGAGTCTGGCACCCAATTTTTAGTTCAGATGTGTTAAATAGCTGAATGAACTTGGGGAAGGCAAGATGTCTCCGGGGCTCAGGTCTGAGAGGAGCTGGCTGTTTCCAGCCTATGACATAGAAAATTAAAAGGCGGCATTCCCTCTCAAAAAACAAGTGGGTTTTCTCCATGTCCTGAGTAGGGAACTACCCGGCAAAGTGATCTATAATAGAGGATGGTGAGAGTCTTGAGAACTCTTTCCCTTATCCTGAACTCCATCTTTTTTTTTTTTTTTTTTTTTTTTTATGATTTCACACTCTGCTCTCCACATTCACAGTCCTGACGTCTCCAACTGGAAAGGTTCATGCTTGCCTCACCAAGTCGCGTGACAGAATTTTCTTTTAATTAGCACATTCATAACAGCAACAATAATTCCAATCATTAATAAGCAGCTCACCCCACTTAGGAACAAACCAAATGGCAAGAAGTCAATGTTAATTTTAAAACGCATGTAAACAAGAATCCAGGAAAGCCAAACACAATAACCTCCTGGCATTATAAATGGCAAAGAGCACTTTCTGCCGAGCTCGAGAAGTAGCTGTTACACACATCGCACCTGTACTCCTCCACTTACACGTCTCCTCATGGAACTCAATAAATTATTGTGTAGTGATTTTTAAAAAATATATATGTTTGCCCCATACACCACATGCTTCATGAGGGCAGAGATCATGTTCCTTTGGATCCCCGGGTCCACAGTGTTCTCTGCACATAGTAGGGATCCAATGTGTCTGTATTGAATGAATGAATGAGTAAATGAATTCTGAAAGCTGTGCTAGCAGATCTCTTGGGAAAGGACAGAATCCTAATGTTTCAGAGCATCACTTCCCAAAAAACCATTCTCGAATATTGAGCTGGCCCACAGTTTGGGCCATGAAGGTCTGAGTGTTCATTCAAGAATTTCTCAATTTTATTTTCAGTCTGATCCAAAATGAATCCAATTATATCTGGGATCACCAGGATAGCAGACTTCAAACTGAATATTGCTACACAAAATCAATGTCTACATGTGTGTTTATCCTGGTTATTGAGTGGGTGCCCCATCATCAGGGAAAAAGGACATCACTTGGCTTTTTAATAGAGTGTTTCTCATGTTGTGGGGGCTGGCACAGTTCTCAGTTCTCAAGTTTGGAAAACAGTTGTAGCTACGACTTCTCCGCTCAGCACTGTGACACCCATCAGTCTGGGCAATGCCCGGGGCCACCATCTGTCTCCCTCATCTAAGACTCCTCTGAGCGGCGTCGGGCGAGAGAGCTAGAGCGGCATTTCAGGGCTGGCTTTCGTGATGGACCTGGGATGTCTATGATCATTTCCTCTGCTGCCTTTCATATCACTGAACTGAAACGATCAGACCTGTCAAGAGCGAGGGCCCCAGATGAAAGGCCAGTGCATTAAGACAGAGCATAATTACCAGCTTCTGAGTTTCTGACATTAATCGTTTTACTGAAAGAAGACAGTGGAGCAACTCTCTCTCTCTCTCTCTCTCTCTCTCTCTCTCTCACTGTCTTCCTCTGTCCATCTCTCTTTTATTGCCAACACACAAGAATTATAGAGAGGTGGGGGCTGGGGAGAAAAAAAAAACCCACCAATAACAAGGTTTGCTAATTAAAAAGTAATATGTTTTCCTCTTTTTTTTTTTTTTTTGGCAATTTGATAACACAAAACACTTCCTTGGGGGCCACAGGGGGAAACAAACTGAGACAGATAAAAAATGTTTTATGTTCATCCAAGCACAACTATGTTAATGCGTATTATCCCATTAATGTGCATCAACATTGAGAATCAGCTCACCAATGCAAGCAAGAAGCATACACTTATCATCATTTGATAACATGTTTAATGACAGATTGACGGGAGATTTGCAAATGTGAACTGGCATCAGTGTTGCTAACTTCAGCTTCTGCTGCCGCCTCTGCTATGCCAGCATATTTATGTGCATAATTTGATTTCTCAGCCACACTGTTAGTACATTTTTAATATTAACTATGCACGAACAGACAGCCGAACTTAAGTTGCACTGATGGTTGGAGTTCATTAGATTGAAAAAGATGGGCATGCATGACTAAGATGGAGGTGGCCGTCCAACATCCAAGAAGTGACTCGGAACAGACACACTCCATTCTCAATGTGCTCGAGCTACACGCCTCATGGTGTCGGAAGTGGCAGAGCTCTAGTGATGGAAGGAAAGAGTGGAAGGAGAAGGGGGAGCCCTGCCCTGGGCAGCCGGGGCCAGGAACACGACACGGAGCCCCCACGATGTCCACATGAACGTTGGCTATCCCTCCACTGCCTCTGTTCGCACCAAATCTATCATGGCACTACAGTCACACCCCGTTCCTTCTTAGGGAGCTGGGGATTCCTCACTACCATTCGTCTCCCATGAACCCAGGCCACGGGAAGCTGTTCAGAAAATCTTTTAGAAGTGGGAGCAGGGCGAATCATAGCTATTTTGGGGAGGCGTGCCCACCTGCAATTGCGTTTTGCTCCCATTGCATAACACTTGCTGCCTTTCCATTCCTTCATCTGTAAAATGGGCACAAGGTTATCCCCTACTCCACGGGGGTTTGAGCTTAAAGAAGCTGAGGAAGAGAAACGCTAACTAAGCCCAGTATTTGGCATGGAACAAGCTCATAGTATATGTTCATTCTTATTATTTTATTTCTGCTCTTTTGGAGGGTAAGTTAAAAAAAAATGTAGAAGGCTGCTCGCCAGGTCCTAGAATCAAACAACTCTGGGGTTTCAACCCCACCTCCACGAAGTCAAACTGTGTGGTGATGGTTAAATCACTTAACTTTTGTGGACTTTGCATACCTTGATGGCAAAACAGGGTGTTCAGGGACCCATGGGGCGTGCTGGTGGGAAGGATAGAATGTGATGGCATATCAAGGGTCTACAGGGGCCTTGGACCCAGGACGCACTCAGTAATTCTTAACTTTTATTTTCTTTGGGGATCAGGATAGTGGATCTGGCAGTGCTAGGGAAGTTTATCCAAAATACTTTCAAATTTTGGTTCTTCTGCTTCTTAACTGTATAATATAACATTTGTGACACTTGTTTTTTTTTTTCCCCCTTCAAAATGGGGACCCATCATGGAACTGGTTTCTGGAGGCTTGGGGAGCATGAAAGGAGAGAACATTGTTAGTGTGCTTATTCAACATTAATTCATTGTTACTGAAGTCTGTGTCTTTGGGGCTTCAGTGGTGCCTGGTGCCTATTTGTTGATTGAACAAGTGAGAGAGATTGCTATGGCTACTAGGGAAGGCCCAGGTCAGTCGGGGAAAGATTTGGGCAGGGAAGAGGGCAAAAGGTCTCCAAGAGTCTGTGGTTGAGCTTAGCAAGTAACCCAAACAGCGTAAGAATACACAGAGTACGTTTTTGGAAGGCATCAGAGACACAGATGAACAGCCTTCCCATGCCAAGCAATGAAGGCATTGTTTGAGCACCTACTATGTGCCACATGGTAGGAGTTCCCCTGGCTTTTTCTCATTCAGCCTTCACTGCAGATGACTTGTAGTGGGACATTATTTTTCCCATTTTAGAGACCAAGAAACTGAGGTTTGACTATAACTGAGATGTAGAAACCTGCTATGGGGGACCCAACTTCCAAGTGCCAGAGTTCGGACAGAGCTCAGTTCTGGCACCGAGCCCCAAGCAGGTTCTCACAGCCCCTCTCAGGCGGGAGACGAGAGACAATAAAGGCAACATGGTTAACCGGCCACGGTGGGCGCTGCTCTTCAGATACGGAGGTGGCATTTCCATATTGAGACAGGGGATTCCTGTCATTTGCCGGCTGTAATGAGGGGCTTTGTGGGGACTCATCCCTACTTTCAGATGGGGTGCGAATGGGGATATAGGGAAGCCCATCTGAAGGAAGCACTGGAGTGATGCCTTTGAGCCCCTTATCCTTGCGCCTCGCCCCTGCCTTCTGCATGTTTTCCCTTCTAACAGATGCAGGAGCAACTCTCTTCCATGGGTAGCCCATGATGACCACGGATGCTCTGACCTCCCCTGCCGCGTGCCCGCGGGGCCTGCAAGCTGATGTCCCGCCCGGACGGCTCCTCACCAATGGCGGACTGAGGTCAGAGGCCCAGGGCCCAACCCCTGCCTCCAGAGGGATCAAACTTGGAGGCATAGTGAACACCGTTGAACTTCCCAGAGCATCAGGGTGAGGCTGGGGCTTTTCCTGAAATCACACCCCTGCCTGGCTCTCTGTCCTCGGATTGGTTTCCTCTGGGAGCACATTCCTAAGAAATGACTTATCCAGGAATCTTCATACCAGCGTCTGCTTCTGCAACCTGCACTCAGGATGCCAGCCTATTAGACCAGGGGCTGGCAAACAGCAGCCCCCCCCCGGGCCAAATCCGGCCCTCCTCCTGTTTCTATAAATAAAATTTTATGGGCACCTAGTCACATCTACTCATTTATGTGTCACCTGTGGCCACCTTAGTGATGGAATGTCACAGTCAAGGAGTTGCGACATACGTGACATGTCCCACAAAGCCTCAACTATTTACTCCGGTTCTGAGATCATACACGTTCACTGCTAGATAATGCTTCAAACACACCAAGCTCTTTCCCACCTCAAGAACTTTGCACGTGCTGTTCCTTCTGCCTGGTGTTCTCCTCCTTGACTCAATGAATGATCAATTGCTTCTCAATTTTTAGGTCTCAGAAAAAATGTTACTTCCTCAGAAAGGTCCTTCCTTGTCCACCCATCTAAGTAGGCTTCCACGTCCCTATCGCATTGCCCGGTATTCTCAGCGCTCATGGCTCTGGAACCACTGCTCTTGTTTATTGGCTGCGGTTCCCTCCAATGTTACCAACTGACATGCACGTTCCGCTAGGGAGTGGAGACCTTCTCCATCTGGCTCATTTCTGGATCCTTGTGCCTGTACACAGTACAGACGCAAAAATGTCTGTTGACTGAATGATGGGGAAGAGTGTGAAACCCTTCAGAAGGCTTCCTTCTTACTCCCAGAGGCTAGAAGTCAGGTGCTGCCGTACGGTGGCACCAGGTAATCTGATCTTCGTTTTGAATCCATACTCCCAAAGTGATGGGAACATATTTCACACTCAAGCTGCATTAGTGTCTAGACATTTATCGCCTCTGGTATTAATTTGCTTGTTTTGCCACATTATGTAATGGGAGGTCACTTTATGTTATAAGCTATAATTTTTGAATTTTATGATATAAGTTGACCTGCTTCAGGAACCTGGCTATAAAGAGCCTTGCTGTCAAGGGGTCAAGGAAAAGTTATGCTGTTTTAATGGTTTTAGTTAATGCATTAATTCCATAAGTTTTTCGTGGGGGCTTAATATGGGTAGGGTCCATCTGAGATGTCCAAGGAGCTTTGTGGTTAGCACATTCACACACATATACATCTGTGATTCATTCTGCACATGGAAGCCAGAATTATCTTTAAATGCCAATTGCATCATGCCATCCCCCTATTTAAATCCCCTCAATGAACTTAGCTTAATCGAAACTCATCACCTGGCATGCACATTTGACTCTCTGCTAAATATTCCAACTTCTTTCTCTCTGGGATCACAGAGTTCCAGCAACACTGATCTCCTTTCAGTTTCCCTCAATGCGCCCAGCTCTTACCGCCTCTGGGCCTTTGCACTTGCTGTCCCTGCCTCAAATCCTCTTTTCACTCATTTCAGGATTGGCTCCCCTGGTCCTATGTGTTTCAGATGTCAACCCTCAAAGAGGGCTGCTAGGAGCACCCAAAGTAGATTAACACTGCTGCTACCCAAGCCCTAAGTTCTTATTTATTTCCTTCATGGGATCTGAAATGATCTTGTTTATCAAGTTGTTTACTTCTTTCTTGTCTTTCTCCTTCTCTAAGATTTCAAGGGCGGAGAACATCAATCTGTTCACTGCTATGTCCACGGAGCCTAGAACAGTGCTGAGATATAAGAGAATTCACAAGTAAATAATGCACTATGAGATAGTTGTGAATCTAATAAAGGAAATAAAACAGGATGAAGGGAAAGAGGTATTTGAGAAGACTGGATGGTTTTAGATCAGAGCTTGGCAAAATATAATCCTTGGGCCAAATCCAGCACCTCACCTATTTCTGTAGGGCCCATAAATGAGAATTGTGTTCCCATTTCTAAGTGGTTGGAAGAGTCAAAAGAAGAATGCTTTTGTGGGCTCAGTCAGTTGAGTGTCTGACTCTTGATTTCAGCAATGGTCATGATATCAGGGTCATGGGATTGAGCCCTGCATGGGGCTCTGCCTTCAGAAGGGAGTTTGCTTGAGATGATCTCTCTCCTTCTCCCTCTGCTCTTCCCTCTTTCATGCTCTCCCTCTCTCTCTGTCTCTCAAAAATAAGCAAAAATAAATATGAAATGAAAATGCTTTTTATATGACACATGAAAACTATATGAAATTTAAGCATCAATGTCTATCAATAAATTTTTATTAGAATATAGCCACACCCATTTATTCACACATCACCCAATACTGCTTTCATGCTGCAATGACAGAATGACAGATTGAGTCCTGTGACAGGGGTTGTGTGTCTCTGACCCAGAAGATATTTATACTCGGGCCCTTCACAGAAATGTTGATGATTCCTGACTTAGATTTTCAGGAAAGAGTCCTTGAAGAAGATGACGTTTAACTTGAGATTTAAATAATGAAAATGGTGAATCTAAAGATCAGAAAGATGATATTTGAAGTCCCTCAGACAGAAAAAAACATTTGTGAAATGGTAGCTCTTCTCATTATGCTACGAGCTTCGAATTAGGACTTCTAACCTGGCAGTTGTGGGCTGGGCACACTGACGCAGGGTAGTCCCAGCAAGAGATAGGGTGGGCTTCAATGGGCCCACCTCTGTAGACATAGAGGTGGAGCAGGTGGGGTGATAGAAATATTATGGAGGTCCAGTAAAAAAATTAGTGATGAAATGGACAGTGGTGGGAAAGATGAGAGAAAAAGGTAGGTCTATTGATCCTAAGCTGGGGCACCAGGGGACTGATGGGAGCACTTTCTGTCATGCAGAATCAGAAAAATTAGCAGGTGTCAAGGAAGTGAACAGATGGCCTAGGTCAGGTTTGAACAAGATGAGTTGGATTTAGGGTCATCCTTGAGCCGCCCCCAATCTCCACTAATATCACAACCCTTTTGGCCATACCAATCTCAGTCCAAGTTGTACCGTGCTGAGCCCACCTAATGCTTCCAGGAGTGTGAATCTGAGCCAGTCTGAAGAGGCAGCATCCTGAATTCCCAGACTTAGGCATTGCTTTGAGTATTGTGACTGCACAGGCCAACTCAACTCCATCGCCATAGGTGGTGCTCTTGGCAACAGACACTCTACTGAAACCCCTAAGCTGGTGGGATAGAACCCTGGTGCGGGTCCAGGCAATCTACCTGTTCCTCTGAAAATGAAGACAAAACAGGGGAAACCTGAGCTGAACAACCAGAAAAGACCAAGTTCCCATGTCTTTTGAACCCAGGATTCATCTGTGCATGAAACCAACTCTATCCTTGGATGAACTGATTTACTAAATTCCCTGGTTTACCAAATTAAGTTAGATTTGGTTTGAAGTCAATTATAAATAACAGATTGTGACAAACACAATTTAGAGCTAGTATGCTGATCAGTTTTAACTATTGTTTCCAAAATAGTTTTGTGTCCCATCTTTTCATAGTTAGGGAAGATATTAAGCTAAGCCAAGAGGAGGACCTGGTCCCTTTACTGCCAGTCAAGGCTCTTGAGATGGGAAACTCCTCCTGATATAGTAGAAATGACTGAATTAATACCGTGTATCCCTTTATTAAGAGATCTCAGTGGAGTCCTATAAAATCCTGAACCAACAACTTCCTGCTTTCCTGGAATTCGGTTCTCTCCTCTGGTTGCTTCTGGTCTCTCTGCTCTAAGGGACGATCTAGATGGTCTCACCTTCTTGGTCTGACTTGATTTTGTACATTAAGCAAGGACCTTCTTTATGGTTCATGATGCTTCTTCACTTAGGACAGAGTGTCAGGCTCAATTCTGATTAAAGCTAAGAAAAGCAAACTTTTTTCTAAAGCACTCACAGCATGCCATGTACTGGGCTTAAAGCAGTGGGTCTCAAGATGCGGTCCCTGGACCAGCATCTTGTTATTATCAGGGAATGTGTTAGAAATTCCAATGATCTGGCCCCACTCAAGATCTACTGAATCGGATTCTCTGGGAAATGGGTCCAGCCATCTGGGTTTTAACAAACCCTCCAGAAGGTGTTCAAGTTTGAGAACCATTAGCTTAGAGTATTCACCTAGATTTTCTCCTGCAATCTTGTCTATCAAGCCCTGAGGAAGGAGAGTTACCCCCATTTTGTAGACAAAGAAACTGCATCTTAGAGAGATTACGCACTTGCTCTTACTGCTAGGGAACAGTGGAACGTGGATTCAAAGCCACAATCCTCTCCAGAACTCTCCAGCGAGCGTGGACAGAGCACCCGTGTTCCCAAACCCCGTGGCCGGCTCATGTTCCGGCTGGCAGACATGCTATCTGAAATTCACATATCCTATGGCCTTTTTGCTGGTTTCTAGGGAGCCTTAGGACCACTTCCCAACCTCCAAGAAACTTGCCACTTAAAAAAAAAATGGCTCCAAGAAAGAGAAAAGGCAGCCATAGAATAGAATCCCAGCCTCAGACAAAACATGAATCAGGTCCACTGAGGTCCCAAGGATTGCCCAGGGCACCAAGAAATTTGTGATCGTCAGCTTGCAACCTCCTCTCTTGAAAACCACCTTCTCCTTCCTGAGTCCTCATGCACTGCATTTCTCCCCAGCTAAAACCGTGTGGTGACAGATGCCGTTTTCCTCACAGTGATTTATAAGCAATAGCTAATGTTCAGTTATAATTCCCCATTTCAGATGCGAAAATGGCTCATCATATTCACCACAAGGGCCTCTCTACAATGATATATAATTTAAAAATTAACACGAGGACAGAGGAGACTCTGCATTTTTGAACTAGGAACTTAGAGATTCAGAGGTTACAACTTGATAAGGTGAGCTCAAGGAATTAGATGAGTCATTAAAGCAAAAGCCTCTGCTCCATGTTTCCATGACTTCAGAGCTTTTCTAGCATCTTCCAGTTCACTCGCTCTTGTCAAAGTGCAAGCCCACAAATGGTATATTTGCGTTAGGGTATTTTCCCCCCCTCCCTGGCCACGAACAGTCTCTAATTCCTGGCACAGACCTCTCGGATATAAACCACACTGTTGGAGGGCAAGCAAAGCAGAGAAAAAAAAAAATCAATGCTTGATCTCTAGCAAGAGCCAAACAGACCTGAACAGTATGACCAAAAAGAGCTGTTGGAGAGCCTCTGAAAGATCCCATCCCTGTGTTTACAGCATCGTTGGCTCTGGGTGGAGATGGACCCAGAGGACTTTGGACAGTTAGATAGGCAGCGTGCGGATCTCCAGGGAAGGGGATGATGACAGTGACGGAAATGGGAAAAACAAGGCAGGGGCAGAGAAAGTGAGCTGGTGCAAGACAGAAAGATAGCGTAGTGATTTTGCACATGGAATGCCCAAGATCCTTTCGTGCTCGTATTGGTTCAACTGCTCATGGCCTGGTGACCAAGCCATTTCCCAGTCTACTCCAGCATCAAGTGGTCGTAATTATGGATTGCAAATTTATTGACATTTGACATCCACATCAGCTTTCCTCTGATCAACAGAACTCTCTGCCGCCAACTGAATAATTACAGATTTCGACAGTCATGGGGATGCCAAAAAGGTCATTAAATCATCTTGAAAAAACAATATGTTCCTCCATTTCATCTTTCCAGTAAATCTTCTGTTGGAGTCAGGACCACCTAAGGTTGATGCTGGGGGTGGGGGAGGGGGGCTGAATTACAGAATGGGGAGAGGAATTAAATTAGGATTGAAAAATAGGAAGGCAAACACAGCAGGGACCTGTGGGTTTGTACTTCACAATTTCTGGAGAAGCATAATGATCGTGGCTTACTTTTATCAAGAAATGGATTCTCCTCAGGAAATAGGGAGTAACAGCTCACTTAAGAGTTAGGGGTGGTCCAGGGGATATTCAGGAAGAGAGGTTGTATCCAAGGCCCACCCTGGACAGGCCCCACGGTATGAAGCCAAATTTGTCCTAATGTTCCACATCACTTCTCTGCTTGATATTCCTTTTCCTTTCTAGGCAAGTGTCGTTTTGAGTGGCCTGGAACCTACCTGAGCCCACTTGCTCCTCTCCATGCTGCTTGCCTTCACTGCATCCCTGTCTTTCCTTTCACCTCCTCATGGGCCTTCTACTTTTGCCCTTGAATGCTCTCAACCACTCTACACTCTGTAACTGCAGTGGTCTTCTGAAGGCCAAAGTAGATCGTGCCCTTGTCCTTCTAAACCCCTTCAATGTACTCTCACTGGGCTTGAGTGAAAAAGTCTAAAGTTCTTGGGATGTTCTACAAAGCCCTGACTTGTCTCACGTCCCCATCCCACCCCAACCGCACCCCTACCTCTCCAGCCCCAGCCCTCGACACTGGCCCTTCCCTGAATCGGATGCACAAATCCTTCTGTTTTCCCACCTGGAATGTTCTGCCCTCAGTTTGTTACATGACTGGCTCCTTCTCAACCTCCTTAGTTTCCTTTCTTGACCCCCTTCGCCATGCTGTTTAAAGCAGGTGCCCTGTCGTCATCCTTCACATTACACTGTATTCCCTTGGCAGCCCCCCATTATCAGAAACTGTTATTTTTACGTATGTGTTCCAAAATGTGATCTGTCAATATTATTATCAACATGTGTCCTCTGATGACAATGTAAGACCTGGTTTCCTTTCTTCTGGGAGTGTAGCCCAGCTACACTATACTCTATCTTGGGACAGAGCCTGGCTCATGGCCGCTTCTCCAAGAACATGAATTAAGGGACAACCGAATGAAGGTCTCTGATCCCCCTGGTGCAGGGGGCTTAACTCATTCACTGAAGGCATCTATTGACTCCTATGGGTGAGCATACCTCAAAAAAGGCATTTCTTAGCCCTCACGGCAATGTTAGTCCTCTGGGCAAATCATTTGACCGTGGGCTGGGGATGCTTCTCACTTTCTTGCACTTTGCTGGGCTTCACAGAGCCTGAAGATTCCCTCCTTTGGGGCTTCTGTTACGCGCTGTGCTCTGTGCCAAGCGTCCCACCTGCTTTATCTGTTTGGTCTGCCTGGCTGGTGAGTGACCCACATATTACTCTTAGTTCACACATGGGGGATGTCACAGGAAGTGATCATAACCAAGATTCTGTCCCTCCCTCCCCTGCTGCCTTCCACTATATATAGAGTCTGTGCATGGGGAGCTAGTCAGATGCAGCCCCTGGCCTCCTGGGTCTTAGAGATCGATGCCATGTTCACCTTCAGGGAAGAGTCCAGAGCCCCACCACTTCCAAGCCCTACAAAGTCAACTTCATGGAAATAAATGATGTTCGACTATTTCAATAAAGCAAACTTGTATTGAACATCTGTCTCCATGAGGCTCAAAAGAGAAGTTTATAGGCTGGCTTTGAAGCCATATAGGTGTATCCCCCAGATTCTCTGCCTGACCAGCGTCCCCTCCATGCCATCTTCTCCCCCAACAGGCATTTTCTGGAACAAACACCCCACTTTACCTCACTTATGAGGATTTCCTCTTGCCATCCCTTTTGCCCCGGTACCCTCCCCCTTTTCCACCTGCCAGGGCCTTTTCTCATTCCAGAAACAGCCTAGATCTCTGCTGATTGGATCAGACATCCTTGAACCCTCTCAGCTCCTGCTTGCTCAGTATTCTCCTGGGGATGGCACTGAGCTTCATGAAAGCCTTGGTAATGTCTTGTCCTTATTCCGTGACAGACTGCGTTCTGAGGACAGAACCCATCTCTGTGTCACGGACCACTGTGGTCCTGGCACGGGCCACTGTCCCAACATATCACGTCTATGATGTGATGCATTTTTTCACATTTGTCTGTCCCCTGCTGTATTTTAACAATTGTAAGAGTAGCTCTCTTTAATAGATCATATCTATGTGCCTAATATTGTACCAGGAAGATCTTCTGTTGGATTTTCTTCAATTTTATCCTTATAACACTATGTGAAGGCAGCCTTCATGTAGCCACTTGACAGAAGAGGCAGCCGAGGATCAGAGAAGTGATGTGACCAATCCTTGATCTCTCAGCTTGGCAGTGGAGATGTGGCCCCAGGATCCAGGCCTCGATGGCTCCAGAGCCCACATACCTCCCTGAGTTTAGGTGTGTGATGCCTTCCTCATGGGATTTCTAGGCATCAGAAGTCCGGTCTCCTGAGACTTCATGACAAGCCTTCCCTCCACTGCACTGTCCTCTCACTTTCCGTTCTTACATTTCTGGGATGACGAGGTCCTGATTGGTCTTCTGACTTCTCAGCCAGAGCAAATGCTACCCAATAGGGACCTATCTCCATGGTTACCGCACACTAGAGAATCCACAGGAAGGCGGCACAGGAGGGAAGTGGAGGCTACAGCAAATATGGGGGGGGAGTCATAAACAATTAAACATGACAAAATCCTCTGGTGAACAAAAATAGAATTATTTGACTGTGAAATCGAGTAATGTAGCATTGAAAATAACATAACCTGAAACATCATTTTTTTTCTCCATAGATGAAAAAAATACCAGATAAAACCAGGCACGGTGAAAGTGCCAATTTGCTGGAGGGCCCGAGTGGGAGAAAGTTGTCTATGTCAAAGATTTGGGCTTTTAGGACATTGAAACATTTTTTTTTTGCCCCTCCTTTACTTCTCCCCCCAGCCCTTTCCACCAGTAACTTGGGACCACTTCAGTGCAGCATCTGATAGAATTTAACCCCAGAGATACCAGAAAGGTGCTGGGAGAAGTTTCGGCCAAAATTCTGACTTGAGGTAAATCATTCATTTGCCCACCCTTGATTTCCAGCTCTACCACGTACTTGCTGTGTGACCTTGGGGGGTCACCTCACCTGCCCGAGGGCTGGTTTCCTCCCTGCTAAACTGGGTGTCATTATCATTCACTCTTTGTAGAATTTTAGGGTAAGACTGATTGAGATAATATGCACAGATGCCCCTACTGGAATATCATAAATGGGCAATAAATGTTAGTTCTGTCAGTATCGATCATAGCGAGGACAGTAGTGGTAACAGACTCTGCCACGCTCTGTTTTCTTACCACATCTAATCAACATCATCAGCATCACTTTCGGAACTGAGACTCCAGTGCAGACTTTCCTAATGGCAGAGGCACTGGCGAGTTTGGATAGCAGTAAGTGGAATTTTTCAAGGTAGCTGATGGCAGACGGAAAAAGCAGAAACCAAAGAGAAAGAAATGCAGCTTAATGCTATATTCCATCTTTTCTCGGGACACCCAAGCACCCCCCAATACTTCCATGCCTCCTGCCGCCCCTCAACAGCCCAGAGCTGATTTAATTAAATCTGTCCCCATAGTCTGTCCTGATTTCTTCAAATAAAATGGCACAATCCATCCCACATCTTGATCTAAGCCTTCAGCAAACAAGGGGATTTTTTTGAGGCAGGTGGTCAAGGTGGGGAATCAAGAAGGGGGTGAAGTTTATCGAACACCCGCTTTGTGGGCCAAATCCTGGGGCTGAGCTCTGCCCCTGCACTATTTTAGCTAGTCTGCAACACGAATGGGAAGAGGAAGAAAGGACCTGTATTCACTACCTTCTGGTCTCTGCCAGTCTTGCTCTCAAACTGAACATGGATTTTTTTGAGTTTTCACAGCATCCCTAACAGATGACCCCCAAAGGAGTGCCTTCCATGCCTAAACACATGATAAGCCTCTGGCAAGTAAAAAACAAAACAAAAAAAAGACCGAAGAAATAAAGACCATTCCAGAAAAAACAACCACCAGCACTTTCCATGTAGCCCTGGCTTCCTGGGCTTTGGGGGACATGTGTTCTCAACAGCAGCATGAAGTTCTCTAAAGCCCCCAAAGGCAACATGTGCCTTCAGCTCCTGGCAGCCCCCTTTTTCCTGCCCGGTGAGCCTCATGTAACATTCATACTGGATTTAATGGGAGAACATGACATGCACTGATTTCCAACAAACTCCTGTTCTTCAGGGGAAGTGTCGGGAAAGCTAGCCACTACACATCACAGCCCCTTCCGCTTTGGTACCCCTAACGTGATCTCCGTGGCCCACATGTCATTTAACAAACTGCCCTGCGATTCTCTTGCAGGGCGTGGCGTCAAGACTGATTTAAAATCCCTGCATCGCTAAAACTGCATTGTTCTTCATCAAGTTGAGTCATTTTTATGTGAAGTGTCAAGCTCTCTAACAAATAATTCCTGCCAGACCAATCAAGTTCCTCGTCTTAGAGCCGTGGCTAAATAGTTTATAGCTTTAATCTGCTCACCGAGGTGTGCAGTCTATGACAGTAATTATAAATGCAAGGAGAAATTATAGCTGAATGCTTTAACTGCATTAGGAGCCGTTTGATGAACAATCATGAGAGCCTGCTCGGTTCCAACAATAGAGGGCAAGTTAGTGTCAGTGCATTAGAGAGATTTCAGTTCTGCATGGCTTTGCCTCCCATTTACCACAGAATGTCACTTGTCTCCTATAAAGTAGAAAAAAAGCACCGTGGAAAGCTTTAAACTTGATAGTTAAAAAAAAAAAAAGACAAAGAGAGAAATGCAGGGGAAACTGTTTATCATTATGACTTCTTCTCTTTTTTTTCCCACTTGTTTTTTTTTTTTTTTTTTTTTTTTTTTTGGCTGCTAGGTCGGTTTCAAATTAGTTCATTGCAGGTAACTGCTTGCTTACTTACTAGGGGACTTCCAAAAAAAAAAAAAAAAGAAAGAAAAGAAGTCCCTCCTCAAGCCGTTTCTGTGAAATCTTTATAGAAGAAGACTTCTTTAAATGAAGGGGCGAGTTCAGAATCCGCTGGGTGGACACTCCAAGAATTGCTGTGTGCGCTCCCCCCACCACGGGGTCCTGCTCTCCATCTGTATCTACCTAAGCTAATGACACAATTCAGCTCTTTATTTTCCCCTCCTCACTTTCGCAGAAAGACGTTTTTAATTTAGCTGAAGAATTACACAAATGTATTTTAAAGACATAAATCCATATAAAAAATATGAGCTAATTAAAACATTGCACTCCCTGTCGCTCATGGATTTTCAATTTAGCAAAAGAAAAAAGAATTGCATCTGGTTAAATGAAAAGATGATACTGATGGCAGATTGGAGTAAATGAAAAATAATGTTACTCTATATTAAAGCACCAAATTATACACGTCAGGATTGAGATCTCAAAGGTCCCAATGAGGGGGACAGTGCAACAGAGAGGGGAACGGTGATGCGCGAGGGAGGTAAGCCAGATCGCTTGCATAAAATGGAAACATTAAAATAGACGACACATTTGTTTCTCGCTCTGTAGGAAATACACGTGTCTCATAGCTGACCCTGTTTCTGAATTCTCATTTTGTTTCCCCCAAATGAGAGTCAGGATGAGGATCAAAAAAATTAAAATCTGGTCCATGCATATTTTCACTGGAATTGGGGTCTTTCCCTGGTTGGATGCTATATGGTAAATGTCTAATTGGCTGACTGGCTAAGGACATCACAGTCAGGAGAACGAGGACGCTGTGCTTCAGCCCCACCGGCCAGTGTCAGGCCCCTGAGTTTCCATATTTGGTTTGCAGCCGGAGCCTCTGAGAAGCTTAGGGGAGTTCTTGCCTATCTCTAGTTTGGGTGTCACAGTTACGGTCTGGGCTATCGGCTATCTGGCCACAGGTAGCACCTAGAAACCATCAGGCAAGGTGACGGAGAAGCCAAGCAGCAGAAGAAGGTGATGAGTGCAGAACAGTCCTGGGCTTGAGGCCATCTCTGCTCTGACTACTCGCTTGTGGATAAATCACGAAGCCTCAGAGCTCGTTGCAAAATCAGAATGGCACGAATCACCATGCCTGGCCCGTGGAAGGAGCCCCTACGCTGGAGTTTTGCTGTCATTTGCTATCATTATGATCGAATTGCAAGCTGAGGTTTCCATGGGGGCCCTTGGGAGAACCCACAGGGTCTACATGCTTCAGGTGAGGCTGAAGAACACGGTAGAAGCCTGGTGGCCATTGCGGAGCACTAATGTTTCCTGTGAACCTAGTTGCCAGGCTTTCTGGAAAAGAGCTGCAGAGCCTTATTTAATTCTCATAAATTTTCTATAAGGGGAGAACCATGTCCCCATTTTACAGACAGAGAAGTGGGCCATATCTTAGGGAGAGTGGATGGGTTAGGATTTGCACGCAAGCCTGAGAGCCCAGGCAGCCAGAGGGAGCACTAACACCCCAGGCTCAGGAAACCAACACCCCCCTCGCCCCCCACCCCGGACAGATGCCCCTCCCGTGGGCTCCATTCAGCGTCCACCCCAGGGCCGCCCATCTGCGTGTCTACTGCAAGCCTCAAAGGCAAATTCTTGTTCTGGTCACCGGTTTATTCCCCGGGATCAGCACGGCATGTGGCCTGGAGAGATAGCCTCTGGACAGGTGATAATGAACGAGCGAGGTCATGAGAGTGTAGGAATTCATGCAGAATCTCCCTGCTTCCTTTTCCTCCCCTGTTACACGGTTGAATCCACCCCTACCTTATAGGGCCGTTTGTGAGAATCAAGTGGAATAATGTTTGTAAAGTGCTTGCCGCAGGGCTAGCACATTCGGCTGTACAATCAGCATGTCTGCTAGTTCACCGTTACAGAGCCATTGCTAAGTAGAAGCTGGTACGTAGTAAAAGCAAACGGATGTTTGTTGTAAGATGAAAGAAATGCAGCGAGGGGAAAAAGGAAGGAGTGAGGGAGGGAGGAAGGAAGCGAGGAAGGGAGGGAGGAATATTTATTTAATGGGTGAATGAAAGGGTGATGCCTCTTATAGATATTAATTGATCCAGCCCATTTTGCTTTTTCCAGAATGCCATAGAACCCGTGTTGTTAGGGTTGCCAGATTGAGCAAATAAAAATACAGAAAGCCCAAGAAAATTTGAATCTCAGATAAACAATGAGTACCTTTTTCAGTAAAAATATGGACCCTGCAATGTTTGGGACAGGCTTAGTCTAATAACTTATTTGTTGTGTATCTGAAATTCAGATTTCACCGGGCACCCTGTATTGTATTTGCCAAGTTTACATGCTGTTCGCCTGAATATGTGTTTTTATCAAATCATCCACAACAAAGGTGGCAGCTTATTGGACTAGAATTCATTCTTGCCCTCAGTTTCAAGGCTAGGTGTGCTATAAAACGTGTACCCTGTATTACATGATAATGACTATAATTTCAAGTCCTTGTGCATTTTAGACTCATTGATTTGCTCTTTGTTTAATTTCTATTATTCGAGAGCATGTGGTTTTTAAAGCTATATGCAGATACTTACTGAAATTATTTTGGATTACTTCTGTCCTAAAATAAGGATGTACATTGAACATTATCTAATTAATTTTTAATGAAAAGTTGCCTTTAGTATTAGGCAGAGCATTTTGTAGGATATAAGACCTACCCAAGAAAGGAAAGGAAATTCAGGCCAAAATTTGCATCTCACAGAGAACATAGATATGGCAAAGCTCCCAAATTTTCCATAAAATCTTGACCACGCTTTCTAAAACATCATGTCATTTTGCACAATTTGTGCTATCATGCATACCAACTAAAATTAGAGTTCTGGATAAGAGCGATCTCATTCTGTGATCACTTAAAAACATATCTGCATATTTCTAAACAGTGGGCTAGGTACTGCACGGATGCTGTTCTAAGGGAGGGCCTCGAGGGTGAAGGAATTCTTCCCTATGTGGCCAGAGGACCAGAAAGCCCCTCTCTGTGCAAATGTGGGAGCTAGTCAGGCAGACTGTAATCTCCTTAGCATTAACACAAACACACCATGAACGCACACCATTTTTTTGTGGACACACAACACACATATACACCTATGGTTTTGAATGAGTCCTAAACACTCAAACTTGTTTTTCTATAACCCTATTTCAAGAGCACAGCATCACGGTGTTTATCTAAGAAAGGTGTGATGGCTGCGATGTGGTGCTCAAGGTCCAAATCAGAAATATTTATTTTGTACACATGCAGAGGGATGAGAAAAGAGCTGTCCTATCTATGTATTTAAGTGCCTTTGTGTAGGTTTTTCCAAATGATCAGTTTACCTTTGCTTCCTTAGAACAGACATGTACGTTTCAGATTTTGACTAAGGCTTTCTTTTTCTCCCATCTTTCTATTAATGTATCGCAATGTTTGGGCAGTGATATTAATTTTTTTTTCAAAGAATGATTACAAACCTAACAGGTGGAAAATTGGTCTTTATTGTAGCACAAATAAACATTACCTATTTGTCCTCTTCGCCATGGTTTAGACCTACCAGTATGGAATTGGAAACATCCCTCTTTTCTCTGGTTATTCTGTATATATCCACCCTTTTCCCCTCCAAGGACCAGAAAAGTATAATAGCAAGTTACATACGATATAAAATGTTATATAGCAAATAAATAGAATGTTGCCAAGCCTCAAGCTCACTTATAGATTCAATAGATGAATTTTGGCTTTTCTTTCAATGGTGTGAGCCGAACAAATCATGCTTGGAAAGCAAGAGATGAATCTGCTAGTAACACATTTTAATTATCATGATAAAAACATGCAGACAGAACAACAGTCTTTATTTGGGCCCACGGAGCCATTAGAGTTATAGGACGGGATCCCCCTTCATCGGAAGTTCTTAGATCTTCTCAGTGAGGGGACAGTCCCAGATTTTCACCCTTTATTTCCTCTTGACCATCCTCACACTTGGCAAGTCTCCCCACCTGAGCACGAGGTGAGCCCGAAGCCATACCACAGAAGTACCCCTCCTCCACCTGGAACTCGGCTACTGCTCAGACCTTTGTGGCCCGATCTGGAAATCTCCTATTTAGAAACAGATTGCTTAGACACTAGGTGCTGGTGAGGGCTTATTATGTCACACTGACTGTTGATACTCTTACTATGAAGTAACCCAAAGAACGAATCGGGTCACCCGGCATCATGTAAACTGGAGTCGAATGCGCTGAAGCTTTAAGTCAGGTCAGGTCCCGTCCCCGTCGGGGGTGGGGCCCAAGGTGGAGGACGACCTGAGCGTGCGTGGGGGTCCCTAGCATGTAGGGGTATCATGCTGAGAGAAGGAAGCAGACAAAATACAAAAAAAGGAGATGAAAGGATTGTGTGAAGACCCAGCCCGGATAACATTTGAGAGGGGCAGGTGTGGCAAAGTCTGCCAAGGCATCTGACCTGGGTCTCTGTCCTCTTTCTTGGAGGTGACATAGACAGTCTGGGCCCTGGTGACCATACAAGGCACAGAACTTCTATGATACACGATGCAAATGATCTTGAGGCTGTGGGACCGACCCATGCTCATCAACAGTGGGTGTTCAGAAAGTCATCTGTTTCTTTAGGTAATGGGAACTCTCAAGGGCATGCTGCGCGGCTGTTTGGGTTAAAGGTGGACGCTGATATTCGTCTATCCTAAAGCACACCAGAGGACGAGAGAAGAAAATAAGCTTCCTCTCTTTTCACCTCAGTGTTCTGCAGAGGATATTTTCTTGCTGTCTGACTACAGGGCAGAAGCTCTTTCCTAACAAACCTAATGGAGGCAAGAAACAGGGACGGGAGGGGAAGGTAGCAATCGCCCCGAAAGGAAGCTGCAAAAAGCATTAATTACAAGTAATAATAATAAAGTTCACGAGCTGATTAAGAAATCTCTGCATAGTGGCTGCCCCCAGGATCTCTACAGTGTTCGTTCTGCTGCTCACCCTTCACTCACTTTCTAAGTCGTTAGCATCGCTATGGGAAGGTGAGAGGGTGAAATGGGACAGTGACGGAAGTCCGTACGTATTAATTAAAATGAGGCGTAGCCTTGGCTGGACCTTCAGAGTTGTGCCCTGGGTCAGTAAGGGGGTCACGTATCACGAGGCGGTACTCTGTGAACTCCATCTCTCTGAACCCGTTTCATTCTATTCACCACCAACGCTAACGGGGGGACACTGAGATGCTTAGGACTTACGCTCTAGTCTCTCATACATATAAGTCCTACTCCAGCAGGCTACTGTCCTCTTGGTACCGAGAGACACGAGCCGCCGCTAAACGGACCCATCTCCCATCAGGAAGTTCCTCACAAGGTTACTGGGCCATCACCTGGGAGCAAACCCGTACCTGCAGAGCTATTCTTCATCCACGTCTGTTACAAACTGTGAGTGGTGTTCGGGTGACTTGCTGTGCGTTTTGCTTAGGTGGAGTTTTACCGCATGTTTGCTCACAAATGTCCGACAGCACAACTTACACTTGAATTTAGAGTCTGTGTCCTCTTCACCAGCTATTGTTTCCGGAGACCTCTGAGCCGACGACACCCGGGAGATCTCTTGTTCCGCCTTGCTTTGCTGTTCCACGGCCATGCGGGTCATATCCTTCATTTGGAAACCTAGGTGCGACTCTAAGTGACTGATGTAGGTCGAAGGGGTTCTAAACTGGGAGGCACAGTCACTGCAATAAAAGATAGGGTGTCCTTTGTCCATGTTTTTCAGAAACTTTGTCCCGCCTGTTTTCCTCAGTTGGTACTTGACATTAGCCAGCCAGTGGCTGATCGTGGTCATGGAGAGCCCCGTGAACTTGGAGATCTGCATCCGCTCCTGAGGGCCCAGGTCGGATAGCAGGTACTTGCCCTCGGAGGTCTGGAAGAGGCTCGAGGCGAACTGTGCCTGCAAGATCAGGAGGTGCTGAGGGTTCCAGTTGGACTGTCTACCTTTCCTTTTATGCAAAGTCGACCCCTCGCTGGAGACATCCTCGAACCTCCGGACGTCTATCTCCAGCTTCATGGGGGCGCCGCGCGAGGAAGCGGCGGGCTTCGGGGTTGTGGCTTTGGGGAGGACCTTGACCATGTCGGCGATGTCAGACAGAGCGTGCTTCTGAGGGGGGGACGTGCAGGATTGTGCTTGCGAGGACTCGGCTTTCTTGCTCTTGGCCTTGGTCAGGTCGATGGGCTGATCGTTGCTCTCGAACAGGTAGCGCCTGGACATGCTGGCTGGCCGCGTGGGAGTGGGACTCACGCCCGGCTTGTCCGTGACGCTGAGATTCGACTTGTGGAACATCGACATTGTGCTTGAGCTCGGGCTGGAGCAGGAAGGAGAGCGCAGGGGTTCCGTGGCCTTGCCCAGGTGGTTGTTGAGGACTGACTGCAGGGCGCTGAGTGGGTTGATGCACGGCAGGGCCGGTGCCCGCGTGGGTAGCGCGCACCCGTTGCTGAGAGAGGCCGCAGGCTCCGGGGGCGAGCGTTTTTCCGGCTCGCCGCCCTCCTCCCCCAGCCTGGCCTCCTCCTTCAGGAGACAAGGCTCAGCCTTCTTGGATTCTGACAGGCTTTCGCTTTTGGAGAAAGCGTCCCCCTCGCTGTGGCCGAAGGGCGATGTCTCCTCCTGGGGGCTTGCTTTCTCGCACTCCTTGGTCGCTTCCTCTTTGTCTTCCGGCTCCTTCTTCACTTGGGTGTATGGGGCCAGGTTGGCGGGCACAGAGACCAGCGGCATCACTTTCCACTTGGGGGCAATTGGCCTTAGCTTGTTGGGGAGGTTCGGCCGGATCTGTAGGACCTGGGATCCCATGGGCAAGGCGGGTTTGGCGCCCTCAGACAGCTGGTAGGCTGCGTGGATGCTGGGGTATGCGCTCCAGCTGGGAGCCCCGTTCTGGGCCTTGTTGATGGCTGTGGTGACGGTATTTTCCAGTGACTTCAAAATGTCCCCTCCGCCCTTGGAACCGTCCTCCAAATCCTCCTCCCTCAGATACTGGTATTTTACGGTGGGGTCTAAAGGCTTGTGCAGAGGGTCTTCGTACTCCTCCCGTTTCATGCCTTTTTCATCCTTATTAGTCTCCTCGGGTTTTTCCTTTTTGCCCTCTTTCTTCAGCTCCGTGGTAGAGGCCGCCCCCTCTGAAGCGGAGTTACCCGATGGCTTGGGAGCCAGCGAGTCACTGCTCGGGGCGTCCGACAGCGACTGCATCTTCTCCACGGCCAGGGGGTCCAACACCAGCTGCTTCCCCTTCTTGGAGGCCGAGCTGGTGACCTTGAGGAAGTGGCCCGTGACCATCATATGGGTGGTGAGCTGCTGCAGGGTGTCGTGCGAGCTCCCGCACTCCATGCACTTGAGGATCTGGGACTTGCAGGCCTCAAACTGCCAGGTGTAGCTGGCCCCGTTCTGGTAGCCGTAGCGGTTGTTGGATGACAGCTGCAGGCCGGAGGGCTTCTGGGAAGAGAATGGGTCCGCCAACGAGCCTGTGGTCGAATCAGGGGAACACGGTCGGTTGACATCGAAGACGCGTTTCTTGGCCGGAGTGACCATTTTTGAGGAAATGGTTGGGACTGGCTCCTTCAAAGGCACTTTTTGGTAATGTTTTGTTTTGATCATGTGGACGCTCAGGTCTTGGAGGGAATCAAAGGAGTCCCCGCAAAACATGCACTTGAGAACCTTCTGTGCGTCCTCCTTGTCCATGTCCTGGAAAGCCCTCTTCCGGGGCTTCGAGTAACTAGTGGGGCGCAGCTTGTCCTTCTTGCGGTTGTCATCTTGGTAGTGGCCCGTTTCGTTCATGTGCACGGTCAGCTCGACCAGGGTGTCGTAGGCGGCGCTGCACTGTCGGCAACGGAATCGGCTGGCCCCGGTGAACACGGTCCCGCACATTTTGCTGCTCTGTCGGTACAGCTGCACCGAGCTGAACAGGCTGGGTTTCCCCACCGACCGGGAAGGCAAGTTCTGCTGCAGGCTTTTGGACAGCGCGTCCTGGTGCCAGTCGAAATCAGTCTTGTTGTTACCACTGCGGGTGTCGCAGTTACGCCGCTCGTTGCTGGACAGCTTGAAGCCGAGACCCAGACCCGACCAGTAGGAATCTGATAGGATGTTGGCGTAGACAGCGGTCATTTTATCCATGCAGTTGTGGCTTTCGCTGGGCAGCTTGGGGTGCACACCGGCTTTCTGGTCTGAGGCATCCCGACCGCAGACGCTCTTGGCATCTGACACCTGATCGCTGGCATCGCTCAGCAGAGACTCGTTCTCAGCGTCCTGGTTGGACAAGTGGCTTCCAGGAGAGTTCTGGTAGCTGAAGGAGCCCTTCTGCTCTGGGCCCGTTTCTAGCTCCTCGTCTGTCCCTGGGTCATTGCTGCCCTGAAACTGAGCTACCGAACGGCTGTCCTCCTCCTCCTCCTCTTCTTCTTTTATTTCCTCCTCTTCCTTCAGCTGTTCCTCCTGGGCGTAGCCTGCGAGGGAAGAAGAAGAGGTGGGATAAGATCACAGGTGACATCTGCCGTCCCAAGCCCCACTTAGACTGAGTGCTTCCGATATGGAGTGGGAAAGCAAATGAATCCACGCTTTTATGAACTGCAGGCAACGGACATTGGAAAAAGCCAAATGACATCTTTTGCGCTATCTCATGTCTTTTTTTTTTTTTAATTGACAGGAGTCACAAATCTTTATAAATGCCTAGGATCCCAAGTTAATAATTTTCACCTTTAAAAAGGAGTATCACTCCAGTGCTCCGACAGTGGGACAGTTGCTAAATTCATAGGTAGGACTTTTAACAAAGCTGGATGGAAATTCAAGTCCTACAAAGACAGATCTCTCCAGAGAAGGGCTTTGGCTCATAAGAAAACTAGACTTGACCCTTGGCATCTCTGTGGTCAGGTTTCCCAAGACACTGGGATATACTGGCATGCAATTATCTTAATAAATAGTGTTTGAGTACTTATAGGTAATCTAGATGCACAGCTATTATATTTTTGATAGCCAGTATCTTCTTGTTATACCATTTTTATTTGTAGAGAGTCACACAGCAGGAAGAGAGATTATGGAGTATCAAATAAAATCTTCCATTGATAGCCAAAAAATTATGTAAGCTCGGCAAACATAATGATTTTAAAATAATAGCAAATGGTGTCAGAATGGGAGATTTGGGAAAATATCCTATTATTCTTAAACAGGTTTATGAAGACCTTTTCAGACAAAGCTGAAAATGCCTTCTCGATCTTGTGCCTGTAATTTCAAATGCTTTGTGATTTGTGGGTACCCGTCATGAGATGCCAATTATATGCTTGATTTGTAGACGCAAAATGCTATTGGGGATGCATGCCTTCCCTTCTCTGAGAGGATTTAGGGCCAGTAATTGCATAGGGAAAATGAAGGCATGAGAGAGCGGGTGCAAAGGGAATTAATGGGCAAATATCCATCAACAGAGATGGGGAAAGTGACTATTTATGCCCATGTGTTCATTTCCTTCACCTGGCCTTTTCAATGCCACGTGGATAAAATGTAACTAAAGAAGCACCAAAGCAAGGGAGATTCAGTCTTAGATTTGCAAGGGCTTGCATGATCTCAGTGGAATGTTTGCTTTGCTTGTGAGCCTCTATTTCACCTCTTAGTGCAGGTGGGCCCTTGGGAGAAATCCTAGGGTGAAGGATATCCATTCACCAGTGAGAAAGCTTGGAAAAGAGAGATCAGACATGGTGGTCTGTCCCAGGAAGCAGGCAGAGGGAGTTAGAAGAGAAGGTTTTGTTTTGTTTTGTTTTTTTATTTTTTGTTTTTTGTTTTTTAAATAAGGCAGCCCCAGCAAGCACTCCAGAGGTTTCTGCTGTGGCTGCTGAAGATGACTATTTATTGAGCAATTACTATCTCCTAGGAGCTCTGCTGACCACTGCAAAGGCTTTCTTTCATTTTGTCTGATTATCTGCACAAAGTAGGAACTATGACAAAACTAAGGCTTTGAGATTAAGAAATTTGTCCAGTGCCACAGAACTAAAGTCTCAGAGTAATGACCTTTCTCTGGTGTGTTTGATGAGAGAATCCATGGTCCTAACCACTCCTCTCCACTCTTTATGACCAACCACACCAATAAGAAAACTTTGCAGAGACCCCAAAATTAAAGGTTCATTGAAATGTCACTAAATAGGTAATTACTTCAGAGGGGAGAATTATGGCAATGCTGTAGACAAGAGCCCATGATTTCAAAGGCACGATACAGGGGGGGTCTAGGTGGCTTAGTTAGTTAAGCATCTGACTCTTGATTTTGGCTCTAGTCATGATCTCAGGGTGGTGAGACTGAGCCCCGCATCAGGGGCTCAGTGGGGAGTCTGCCTGAGGTTCTCTCTCTCCCTCAGTCCCTAGCCGCCGTGTGCCCTATCTCTCTCCCCCTCAAATAAACAATATTTTTGAAAAAGTCATGACACCATAAAAAAAAAGACAAACTGTAAAAACAGTTTAGCCACTGGCTTGGTGGTTTTGCTCATTATTGTACTGTTATTGGTGGTGCATTTTTGCTTTCCTAGCAAGCTGCAAGTGGATTTTTCACTAAACTGGAGTTACTGGCCTCCAGTTCCATAAACTGATTTGAAGAAACAAAAGCTACTCAATCTAGTTGAGCAACCATTAATCAGTGGTAACTTCTACAAGAAAAACTCCATTTAAAATAACTGGATGACAACATTAGACCACCCCCCTCATCCTCACTGCATTTGCTTTTTCCAGGACTAATTTGTATGTTTGCAAATTAGTATTTGGTATGTTAGTCATATCATTAAGTTCAAGGAGAAAGCCTATTATAAAATTAATAAATGAGTTGTTACGGAGCCAAGCAAAATACTCCAAAGAGTCAGGCAAATGTTATCAATCAAACAGGGTCACTTTTGAGAATTCCAAGAGCTTTATTGCTCAAAGATTGGGACAACACTCATTAGCCAACGCTGTTCCAGGCCAACAGAGACATACAGTTACCACATCCATGAGCAATATGATCACAGCATCATAGCAACACACGTACACGCACACACATCTACATACACAGAGCTAGTGGAAAAAAATCCAGCGGCGGGGGGAGGCGGGAGAAGAGGTCTTTCCATCACCACGAAAGGTTAAGAGCGTGGTCAGGTTTTATGCATCTCATTATCTGCGGTGCCTAGCACAGGGCCTGACATTGGGTTGGAAGCAATTCATGTTAGTGTGTGTGTGTGTGTGTGTGTGTGTGTGTGTGTGTGTGTAAAATAGGTGTGCATGAGGGTACGTACACGGTGTGTGGGTCCATGTGCACCTCACCCCCTCAAACTGCCCAGACAATATAGTCATTTTCACACAAGGAGAAAAGAGGCTTTTGTTTTGTTTTTGTTTTTGTTTTCCCTGCAGACATGGGGAAGCTGAGCTTTCCGGACCAGCTCAGCTTCACAATCTACTTTGTCCTTCTAAATGGATTCCCCAGAAGAAAAGTCAGAGACAGCAAAAGCCTCCCCCACAATACAGATAAAATTTTCTGCTTAATTAGGCATTGACATGTTTACTATAACCTTTACAGAAGAGTAACTCGTGCTGAGAGACCCTTTTTGTCTGTTTTCTTCTGCAGAACAGACTAAATCTGAAGCACCCGATAAGGTAACGCATTGAAGAGCTTCATAAAAAAGTGCCAAAGCATCCGTCAAAGCGAGTGTATTTTAACGATGGCTGAGGGTTCCAAGGAGTTTTTAAAAACACATTTTAATATTATCCACTTAAAGCCGTTCACTTGAGTGCAGTGATTCTGTTTGCCACCGGCAGCTGACGCGAGAGGAAAGACAGCCAGAATATGGGTGATGCGGGTGCGTAATGAGTATCTGTCTCTCTCTCGCTATCGATGATCTGTTTAATAAGATTGCATCACGTGTAAATCTTGGTAAAGCGGATGAGTGGCAAGTTTACTCTTACGAATACTTATTTAACAAAAGAAGATGATCAAATTATGCCAAGGCACAATAAAAAGAACTGTTCTCTGGAGAACCTTCTTGTGGATCTCAGGTTCAAGATCAAATTCCCTGGTGGCGAACACCTAAATTTCCAATCTCATCCCTTGCCACTGGCAGATCCTGGCCACATGAAGCTTGGGCATCCCCAGGATGGCTAATTCCTAAGCAAACCCTCTCAGTGCTCAGTCTAAGTGACTGACTTGCGGGACCGTTTCCCTCATACACCGTGGCCACCGTGCTGACTGTGCCGCTGTAATTGTTCACTAGGATGAGGAAGTGGGCTTCCTGCTTCTATTTCCTCCAGGCTGTTTTTCAGAGAACGGCTAGAATATTCTTTCTCAAAAGAATAAGGTACTGGGTGGGGACACTGTTCGGTTTTAACCCCTGCAGTGTCTTTGTGCGGCACTAAAAATGAAATCCAGACCCTTACATGGCCTGTAGAGCTTGTAGGACTTGGTCTCTACCTCCCTGCTCGATGACTCCATACCGTCACTCTGCTCTCCACACCTGAGGCCTAACAGCCTACTCGCTCCTTCCTAAACCTGCCAATCCATCCCCTGATGTGGTTTTCTGCAGACCTCTCTGCTTGGGAAGTTCTTCAGACCTTCACGTGGTGCTTCTTTCTCATTCTTCAGGTCTATGCTTACAGGGCCCCTTCTGGAGAAGCCTGCCCCAACCAGTCTCTCCTTCTCTATTCCATAACTCCAGATCACATTTCACCTACTTACTGAGATCCCTGTAGTGCCTACCCTACTCTGAAATCATCTTGCTTTCCCATTGATTGATTGTCTCCTCCCACTAAATGCAAAGATGAAATATTTGTCTCCCATGAAGACAGAGACCTGGTTTCTCCCAGCACTCAGACTGTACCTTCTCACAGATCATTGTCCTCCAATTATCTGAGCGGATGAATGAATAGATCATACAAAAGCAGAGGGATTATTCCAGTTGCAAACTCTGCCCCCACGTCCCCGGATGGTGCAACTGGCACAGGTGATGGGTGACACTCCCTCCCCTCCCCATCAACACAGATCAGGTGTGAATTACAGCCATCCTGACCAGCTCTGCTCAATGATAAAACCAGAACATCCCCATAAGTCATCTTTTCAGACCAGCATAGCCACCAATGTTCTTATTGCCAGAAAGCCCTGAACTGTGAATTTAAACTTTTAAGTAGGAAGACTGAAAATAAGCATCGAGACTGCAAAGCATTAGAAAATGCACTCTTAATGTGAGCGGTCTTTGATTAAAAAAAGACTCACACATGGGAACTTTGAAAGTATGGACTAATTTTGTCATGAATATAGTAGTCTAGCTGTTCCATGATACAGATTCCACAAACATTAAGGTGGTCTTCTTTTGAATTCTTGATTTTACCAAGCAATGTCACTGGAGAAATATATTTTATATGTGTGCACTTTTTACCCTATTAGTCTATGGCTAAAATTCAGAAATAAACCTTTAAATTTTAGAAATTTTCTCTTCTATTGAAGGTTAAAAAGAGAGAGAGAGAGAGAGGATTTCTTTTTTCAAATTACCACCTCAATTGTTCCAAGAATGTCTCTTCAGAGTGACTTAAATGAAATTGTGCAAAATAATTCCTGGGTTGCATGGTGTTAGATAACAGATTTTTTTTTTTTTTTTTGCTAGGCATACATTTTTGTCGTTGCCTTGAAAAGCCACCATAGAGTGTTTACCGTAAAAAGCACTGACAGTTTTTTAAGTGACAGTAGAGGTGGGGACAGTAATAACCTGGGAAGAATATAAAATTTAAGAAGGCTGATTTTCAAAAAAACTAAACCAGAACTCAACCAAGACCTCATTTAAAAACATATCCAGTGGTGACAGGATCATTTTCACCAATCTAGCCCACTAAATGACAGTTTAAAATCACATAAAGCTTCCCCAGCGCACAGGGCAGACGTCAAAGAAGGGATCGCAAGAATTTCTCGCCATGTACCCGGTAGGTACGCCACGCGATGACACGGAAGAAGGCCTCCCTGTCACGAGTCTCTAGTGTTTTTGGCGACTGTGGCCTAGAAATCCGTGAATATGTATATTATTATTGGCACTAATTGGCACTCTTGTTGGCAGGCTGAGTAAAGAGATAAGAGGATTTAGTTCAAGGAGATGGAGCCACTTCTCACAGTGGCCGGCCCGGAGCGAGGGCCCCGTGGAGCTCCGTGCTGGGAGGAGTGGAAGCTCTGTGCTCCGACGCGTGGTGGGCTAGAGGGCCGGGGGATCCCCAACACCATTCAGGAGCACAGACTTCACTTTCTGAGAATCTAGCCTCTCTCTCCCTGCAGACTGGGGGAATCATCTAAGCTCATGTGCCTTTTCTAAACAGGACCATTTTCAAGAGGAAAAGTAAAATTCACAGCATATGGATTTTTATCCCTGTCTTACTACACACAACTCATTCACATAAGGGTGACGTGTACACATGGGTCCAGAGAGAAGGGGAAGGGCTTGTTCCCTCATAGCTGAAACTTGGAACCAAACGAAGAGAAATCCCTATTTAAAGAGAGGTGGAGAGGTGCAGCAGTGGGGGGTGGGAGTGGGGGATGGGCTTCTCCCGAGCCTGTGAGTGCTCTCTGGAGATGGACCGAGAGCTTTCTGAGGGTCATCAAGAACAACACATCTCTTTTAGTATTTCCTGTAGACCATCCAGTTAATGGAAACATTTTACTTGTACGATGAGAGGCATAGCATGTGGGGTCTATGTGAAGCAAAAAAACGTCCATTTAGTTAACGTCCTCTTGTTATGGGCACTTCCTGAGCCCCTTCACACCATAAAGCTGTTTTCTAATCACGCTCTGCATCTTTCTCTACGTCTCGGTCATCCGCGAGAAAAGAGCGAAGCGAGTTTACAACGGGAAAGTGGGTACTCTGCCATCCCCATTGTGGCTCATCTGTTTAGTCTTTCAATCAAGAAATAGTTATTCTGCAACAACCACATGCGAGACACTTTAGTCAAGTTTCCCTGGAACGCCCAAAGGCAGAGGAGAGCAGAAAGATGAGTTATGGAGAGAAATCACATGCCCCGTGGTTGGGGAGAACGAGGTCATGGGAGGGTCAGGCATCTGACCAGGTAACTGAATTGGGCAAAGTAGGCCAGGTGGAAGAAAAAGAATCCTCAGTTGCAAAGGTGAGTGTTGTTGGCACTTGTCTAGATAGAGAGACGCAGAGGAGCTGTGGGCAGTGGAAAGTTTCCATCACAGTGAAAGGGTGCAGGACTAGCCATGCGGGTCTAAGTGCTGCCAGAAATTGTTTGGCTAAACCTCGCAGATGAAAGCAAATCCGTCTGGGACATATCCGTCTGCACCCCTGAACCCAGGGATCTAGGGGAAGCAGAGTATGAAGATCAGGCACTCTCTGCTGGTGGTTTTGTATACCAGCTCTGGACCTTGATTCCTTATCAAGTGGAATAGGGGTGACAGTCCCAAGCCTGCCCTCCTCACAGGGCTCTCTTGGGACACAGAAAGAGGATGGTAAACCCTCACTGCGCAAAGCCCCTTGTAGGGGCAGCAGCATCGTCTGGGAACTCCCAGGCGATTCCTCCATGAAAACAAGTTTGAGAACTTGCAAAACTGTTAATCAGTAGCAAGAGATTTAGCAATCTGCGTCTCTCTGCTGGCGTTCATATGTGAATGCGGATACCAGCTTTTTTGAGAAGACAAGGCATCTTTGAGAGGGCCAGCCTCTGTCCTCCCCAAGGGCCAAAAGATGAAATGCCTGGGGCTTCGACCACAGTTCCCAGTTTACACTGGGAAGCACAGAGCATGAGGAAAACAAAGCCACTGATTCGAGGACTGACCAGTTAATGAAGAAATCGGATAGCCCCTGGGTGGTGGGGTCAGGCAGGTCTCTGTTCAGATCTGCTACTTACTGCTTCATGAGATCTTGGGAAATTTGCTAAGCTGTCGGAAGCTCAGCTTCCTCATCTACAAAAATGCTAGGAATAATTACAGTGTCTGCTTCATAGGAAAGAGAGGAGTATCAAATACAATGAAGTATGTAAACCACCAAGACTGTAGGGCAACCTCCCAACTTCTCGGGCCTGTCTAAAGCATTTTATAAACACCGCACATCCTGACCTCCTACCTGAACCCACAGACGGCTGACATCAGTTGCCTTTGGCACCTTTTTATCCCTAAATCCTATTCCCCGCCAACAGCTTTTGGATGATATTTGCATCAGATGTGAACCAGACTTGTATGTGACATGCCTAAGAAAGGAGCTTCCTGTAGCTTGGGGTTTGTTACTGAACATGAAATCATTTTTACAAGAAGCTAGTGGTATGTGTGCTGGGAACTTGTACATAGTGGTGTGCAAACATTGAATCGCAGGTAATTACGTCATTACCCATAATGGTCATGTCTGCAGTCCTCAAGAAATAGTGCAACCCACCATCCGAGGGGAAAGGTCTATGTTGGAGGCCTTGGGCTTTGCACTGAGAGGAATGACTAATGCTCAGAGCAGAAGGTCTAGAAAAATGCTCTGCATTTAGCTGCCTACAATATAGTCCAGTGTATAGTCTTACTGGAAAATGTCCTGGTGACAATTTCAAAAAGCAGAAGGAGAAAATATTCATGGAGGGGGGTTAGAAGGGAGCTAGTTCATCAACTTTCTGGTGGTTCCCGTTTACAAGTCATTATCTTTATATTATCTTCACGCCAAGAGGGCCATAAATCAGGAGCAGGGGATAAAATGAAATGAAATGAAATCAGGACAAAGAAACTACACAATAGGATTGAGGCTTTCCTAGGAAATGAAGATTTGTTAGGCTTTGACTATTCAAGTGGTAGCAACTGTTTTCAGCAAAATGGGAATCCTGATTTTCTGGATGTTTTCCTCCCATGGGGAGATAGAAATACACTCATATTTATAGTTCTTTCCAAGACTGGAAATTTTGGAAGGTTCCTACCCCCAAGAAAAGGATATGAATCATTGTCCAGAATGACCATCAGAAAGTATATGAAGCTGAAGCACCATCTGTATTTTTTCAGGCATATATTCCCATTTTACTTTAAATAACAACAAGCGTAGCCATCCCACGAAGTAAGAAGGTGATTGTGTTCCCTTCTTGCCTGGCCTGAAGTCCAATGTATTTTCTTTTCTTTTTTGTCCTTTCTTTTTCTTTTCTTTCCCTTTTTCTTTCTCTTCTCTCCTCTTTTCTTTCTTTCTTCCTTTCTATCTCTCTCCCCTTCCCTTCCTCCTTCTCTCTCTCCCTCCCTTCCTCTCTCTCTCTCTCCCTCCCTTCCTCTCTCTCTTTTTCTCTTTCTTTCTTTCTTTCTTTCTTTCTTTCTTTCTTTCTTTCTTTCTTTCTTTCTTTGCTTCTTTCTTTCTTCTTTCTGGAAAATGCTGCTTCTTTCTCTGAAATATCCCATGCAGATAATGGATAATGACCACTTCTCATTGCTTTTTCTCAAAGACGTCTAACTGCATTAGCCAAGAGCGGCGAAATTTTAACTTGCTTCTTTTGCTAAGTTCATGACTGTGACCACTTCCCATTAAGAAAGAGAGAGAGAGAGAGAAAGAGAAGCTCACACTTCCCTCAGAGAAGATAAATTGGCACTGACAGCTGTCTGGGTTTTGCTTTCCCGCTGAAGAGTCTTTGCTGTCCCTAGAATCACAGAAGTCTGAGGAGGAAAGACCTTCCTTATCTTATGGCCAATTTGGTTTTAGCGAGGGAAGGATTTCCTGGTCCTGGTATCCTTCAGTTCTACAATTAATGGCTTAAACATTGGCCCTTCCCACTCTTCTTTGTGTTGGATTCCCCAACATGATTGTTATGACCAGTCTGGCTATGAGCATTGCCACTGGTTGCCACCCTTCCCCCTAGGAGTTGGCCAGGTTTCCACCGTGATACAACCGGATCGAATCTAAGGATTGGGGAAAGCTTTTAGTTCAAGCTTCCATGATGTGTTTTCATTTTATTCACAGTGAGTGAAGCAACTGCTCAACATATACTTGAACGTCTTCAGTAATGGAGAACTCTAAGCTTCGAGGCAGCTTATTCTCTATTAAAAGAGAAATACTAATAGCTAACATCTATTGAGAGCAAATGTACAAGAGCGAGTCAGTGGGCTAATTTTTTATATGTGTTATGTTATTTGATCCCCACAACGGTACATGTCTTTCCAAATCCTTCTTAACAGATGATGTCACTGAATTGCCGAGAATGTTAATTACACCTCCAGGGTCAAGTAGCTGAATTGGAACTTGAATTTGGATCTGTCGAGCTCTACAGTCTATGCTGAATTCTTCTTTTTCCCCTCACTCCCTGTATCTAATTTGTCAGCCAGACATGTCAATTCTATTTCTAAAATAAATCTAAAGTCTGCACACTGTCATCCACCTCGATGCCACTATTCACGCTGCCATTAGTTCTTCTTTGATAGATGTGGTCACCTCCTTAATTGGTGGCCAGTCTTGCTGTCCTGCAGTCCATCAACCTGCGTGGCAGTGACTGGGACCTGCTCACTGGAGGCCCAGCTTCCTCAGCCTAACCCCTTTCAGTAGCTTCCCTTGCCCTTGGGTTCACACTCCCTAATGCAGCCTGCAGCCTCTGACCTCTCCTCTCTCCATTTCAATCACCCTCCCGTCAGTGTACCCTTGCTGACATCTAAAGCCAAATTTCTCCCACCTATTCCCAAGCTCACCAAATTCTTTGCTCTTCTAAGATCTTTGAAATTCTGCTTTTAGACATGGAAAGTCTGCCCCTTTTTCTTTTTTATGTCTAATTCTTTCTCAGTCTTTTAGTGTCAGCTCAAGGGCCTGTCTTTAGAGGGGTCATCCCTGATCACAGTAACCACCACTCACTCCCCCCACAAATCCCCAATTGCCAAAGTTATTTTCTATTTCAGTCTCCCACTTTTTCTTGTACAGTTTTAATCTCAGCTTGCAACTACTTTATTCTCCTATTCACTTGGTTGTTTGGCTTCCCAATGAGACTACAAGTCTTCCAAGGGCAGGTGGAGTCTATCTTGTTCACCACTGTTTTTCATTGCTACCCAGGGCCCAATTTGTTCAAACATTTGTTGAATATAGGAAGAAATGAATGAATGGCTGGATTGATGAATGAATGAGTGAGTGATTGCATCGGGAAAGGACAATTTTCTCTAGCTGGAAAACTCAGATTTTACTCATTGGTTCCAACCCACTTTCAAACCATAGAGAACAACAAAAAGACTTTTTAACAGGATTACACTTTGGGTGGTTGAAGTTCCACACAGGGTGGGTGTGTCTTACTGGGAGGCAGAGGAAGTCAGGGACACAAGGGGGTGTGCATTCATGGAGCACTGAAAGACTCCTTCCTCCTCAACTCTAAAAACTTTCACACCCTACTTCTTGCCTCAAGCCCTACAATTAGACTATTGTTGATTTGGCCTGAGGCATACCAAGAATTCATCTTCTGTGAAATATAAAGACTCTTATCCCACTGTGGCACTCCAGGGTGAATGAGCTTATAAGATCATTTCCCGGGAGCTGGTTTTGGTAGAAGGATTTGTAGCCCCAAGAGCCAACTGGCTCATCATCAGACTCTAACCCAGGGGTCCTCAACCTAGAGCAAGTTGACCCCCACAGGGACATTAGGCAATGTCTCAAGACATCTTTGATTGTTACAACAGGAGAAGAGGTTCTTTTCATGGCTAGTGAACAGAGAGCCCAGGGGATACTGTTAAACACCCTATGAGGCAGTCCCCTAGAACAAAGAATTATTTAGGCCCAAATGTCAATAGTTAAAAAATGCTGCAAAGTCAGAGTCAGCTGCATCTTTGAGAACTGGTGATGAATGGAGGGGATACCCATCCTATGTCTAGTTGTCAGAGAAGCAAGGGGCTGCCTGGAGGAGAATGCTCAGTGCCCTTAAAGGAGAATCAGAAAGCAAATTGTGGGAATAATAGCCATGGAATTGAAGAGCACAATTTGTACAGCATGGCTCCCCAAGTTCAAATCCCATCTCTACCCCATCTCACATTGTCATCTGGAGCAAACTAACCATCTCTGTGGGTCTCACCATTCTCATCTATAAATTGTAGGTAATAATAGTACCTGCCTCAAAGATGACTAAGATATTTTAGATAATTGGAAAGAACTCAGAATGCTTGGTAATAGTAAGCACTCCATATATGCCCCCTTTCATTATTATAAGAAAAAAAGACCTAGCTACAAAGGGCAACACTATGGGGTTGGTTAGCGGAAAACAAAATATACATCATGTTCTTAGCATTATTTTCAATCAATTCCTTCTGGGTTCATTTAAATCTCCTTATCAGATTGAGCAATTTTGTACTACAAGAAACAAACAAACAAAAAAGTTAATGATGAAAGGGATTAGCATTTCTAAATAACTCCGGTAACTCTGTCAAATAAATCTTGACCCATTTCAGTTCTTAATTAACTAGGTTAGCTTTTAAATGAGGCAACTTATATAAAACAGCAAGTCTGATCTGGGGCCAAATTCCCACTGGACAGTTGGATGAAGCAGTTCTTGGAAATGACCCAAATTCTGGGAGATACAGAGATCTGTGATCTTTTTGAATCGACAGTTTGAATAATCTAATAAAAAATTCTCTCGGGTTTTCTGACCCTTCGATTTTAGGTGAGCATTGGTAGAAGACAGCCTTTATAAGACTTGTCACCTTTCCTCGCTCTCTGCCTATAAAGGAGATAGGCAAATAGGAAAAGTCTTGAGGTTACTATGTGAGTACCCCCTAAATAGTACTGAATCAGACATTGTCCCAGGAGAGGGCAATGGGAGAGGTCACTCTCTGGTGATTGAATATCCTCCAGTAGAGAGCACTTGTAGGTCACTCATAATCCAACCACTGTCTTGCCTTGGTATTTGTTCTGGCCTTTCTCTCTCTCTCTCTCTCTTTTTTTAAAAATAGATTATTTATTTATTTATTTATTTGACAGAGAGAGAGATCACAAGTAGGCAGAGAGGCAGACAGAGAGAGAGAAGGAAGCAGGCTCCCTGCTGAGCAGAGAGCCCGATGTGGGCCTCGATCCCAGGACCCTGAGATCATGATCTGAGCCGAAGGCAGAGGCTTTAACCCACTGAGCCACCAAGGCACCCCCTTTTTCTTTGTTTTATGTGTTTTCCTCTACTTTGTAAATTTTCTGATGTTGGTTCTTAGCCAGCTCCCGAACCACTCCCATGAAAGCAGAATTCTCCTAAAAAATAATATGTGTATTTTTTTTTTCCTTAACAACAACAAAAAAGGCAGGGTAGAGGTAATTGGTTAGTTTGCTTTTGGGTGTCTAGAGGTAATTTTCCTTTTCCTGCAGAAATTACAAGAAAAAGAACCAGAACTTTCCCAGCTGGAGGAGGACAGTTAAACATGGGTTGGATCATTGGAGAAAAGCATCTTATTTGCAGTCTCTACCTTCGAATGACTCTTGAGAGATAAAAGGCAAATTAGCAGGTACACCTTAGAGTTTCAAAGAGGACATCGGTGGTCTTTCCAGATCATGTCAACTTTTTGTTACTTACAGATGTTTGAAAATGAACTTTGTTAATTATTGGGCAACACTGAAAAATCACCATTATCAGAAACAATGTGGCTGCTCCCCAGTCTATTAATTATGGGTGGGATTGGCGCCACCCAGGTCTTTGTGGGTGTAACCTAATCACATTGTCTAATTTGTCTAACCTAATCACCCTGCAGCGGTGGCCCGTTTAGGTGATTTTCGGCGTAACCTAAGCCAATAGGAGATCAATACTCTCAGTCTGATTTGACGGTTAAGAAAGTAAAAGTCTCTCCCTTTCCTTCTTCCCATTCTTATACGTGGATATATAATTGTATAAATTGCTAGTAGCAATTTCACTACCTTTAGGGAAGTTAGCCTAAGGATTAAGTGAACACACCAGAGCAAAGAGCCAAGAAAATTACAACAAACTGGAGCTAGAACCTTGATCAGACTCCACCAGAAGTCTTGTTGTCTTCGTACTTGGAAATTTCATGAGCAAATAATCCTCTTTTTTTTTTTTTTTAAGATTTTATTTGACAGAGAGAAACACAGCCAGAGAAGGAACACAAGCAGGGGGAGTGAGAGAGGGAGAAACAGGCTTCCTGCTGAGCAAGGAGCCCAATGTGGGACTCCAGCCCAGGTCTCTGGGATCATGACCTGAGCCGAAGGCAGTCGCTTAACCAACTGAGCCACCCAGGCGCCCCAAATAATCCTCTTTACTCCTTAACATAGTTTGGGAGAAGTTGCTTGCAGCTGAGAGCTTCATGATAAAGCTATTAATCTGTGCCCATTTCATAGTTTTCTGGTAGCTATTACTTTATAAATTAGATACATTTTTATCAATACACATACATTAGCCTTGCTATGTACTAGCATTGTTTTATTTGTTGGTATGTATATTCTTTTGCCCTCAACAATTATGATTCTTTTTTTTTTGCTTTGACCAAGTGTAAGTTCATCCCCTTGTACTATTAGGTTCATTAATTATCCATGATGTTAAGAAGGTCAATACTATAAAAGTTGGGTTTCGTGTTCCCAGTCACGCACCTAACCCATGACTAGCTACACATGGACTATTTTGGATTCTGAACCCACCTTACATCCATCTCTGCCCTGAGCTCTTTTCCCAAGCTCCCAGAGAATCACCTCCCTTTCTCTGTGGATCCATGGGACTTTGCCCATATCTGCCATTGAACAAATAGAATTAGGATTCTTGATCTTACCTCCCAGATGGTAAACTCTTTAAAAGCAAGGAGGTTATTGGTGTTTAACTTCATGTACCCAGCCCTGGGAGTTTTAGGCCCTCGACAAGGACTCCATAAATGTTCTTCTCTTTCCTTACCTGTTTTATCTTCTGCAATGTTACACATAGTCTTGTACATACTACTTCAGAATATCGTTTAGATACAATAGCAGACACAACGGTTACCCAAGGAGGGTCCCAGCATCCAATTGCACACTGAATTAGAGACATAGGTGCGCTTCCACTACTCTTCCTGGTGATACCTTACACATGCTTGATGACTCATCTGGGGGTGATTTTGTCCCTTCGGGACACTGGGCAACATCTGAAGATATTTCACTGGTCATAACAGGGGTGGTGGAGTGGGTATGCTGCTAGCATCGAGTGGGTGGAGGCCAGAGATACTGCTAAGCCTCCTACAATGCATAGAACAACAAAGAATGCCGTGGCCCAAAGTCAGTACTGTCAAGAGTGAGAGACTCTGCATTGGAAATCTTTCTCTCCAATTTGAATGTGAGCCCGTGAATTCATTCCTGCATCCCCAGGGCAAGTCATCATTCTTGAGGTGACTGTTGTCTGCTTTTGCCAGAACACCCTTGGCCCTGCACTGGGGCCATTTTGGTGGGGGTGTCCTGTTCCCATCTATTGTCTTTCTGCTTTTGCAATTTGGGTGAGTTACTAATCAAAATCATCTCCCCTTTAAATGGAAAACATCTGCCATGTTAAAACAGGTAATAGCACTGATTTTATTTTTGAAAGCATAAGATCAACTTTGGGACTGATGTAGTCACAACAATTTCAGAGTTGGGTTGTATATATCTACTCCCTTCCTGGGGTGTCTGGGTGGCTCAGTCAGTTAAGCATCTGCCTTTGGGTCACGTCATGATCCTGGGGTCTTGGGATTGAGCCCCAGGTCTGGCTCCCTGCTCAGTAGGGAGTCTCCTTCTCCCTCTCCCTCTGCCCTTCCCCTGCTTGGGCATGGGTTCTCTCTGTTTCTCTCTCTCATAAAGAAAATTTTTTAAAAAAAGTCTGCTCCTTCCAGGCATTGGGAAGGTGCCAGCAGTACATAGATTTTGGTCTTTGGGTGATTAATTTGATGAGACTCCAGTGCATTGGACTGTTCTCCAATAAGAACAATCCAGATTGCGTATGTTTAAATGTTTGGTATTTTGTTTAAAGGGCAGGGAGGTAGAACAAAAACATAAACATCATCTATTTTCTCTTTTCTTTCTTTCTTTTTTATTTTATCTTATCTATTTTTTTGATACAGGCATTCTACTGCAGCTTAACCAATCAGACTCTTGCTCGATAGAATTCAGTTTTTTTAAAAGAATCCATATATTGATTTATTTTAGAGAAAGAGTGCAAGCAGGGGGAGGAGCAGAGAGGGAGAGAAGCAGAATCCCTACTGAGGGTTGAGCACCATGTGGGGCTCACTCCCACTAGCCTGAGATCATGACCTGAGCGAAAATCAAGAGTTGGATGCTCAACCGACTGAGCCACTCAGGTGCCCCTAGAATTCAAATTTGGATCCCACGACTCAAGCATGCAAGATGGTTGGAGTAGAACCCTCTCAACAAGAACATCAGAAAGAGGTCATCCTTTGATTCTGTGTCCTTGACTTTCAGGGCCACACTGGCTTCTCTTTCAGCGATCTGTTCCATGCTCCTTCCAACACACTTCTTGTTTTGATTCAAGTTAGCCAGACATAATATTTGTTGCTCACAGTGAAAGACACCACTGGCTAACAGATGGAGCTCAATACAGACTTTGAGTAAAAGAATGAACTTGTTCTAACTGTAACAAGTGACTTCTTCGCATGTTAGAATAAAAGGAGCTCAAGCTCTTGGTGCCCACACAGTAGAGGGTGGTTGAAACGGGCAGAACATAATACAATGCTAGGAAGAACACCTTATTCCTGGAAATTACAAATTTCCCTCCAAAGCTAGACTCCCTTCCACTGAGACATACATTTTCCCAGAGCCTGGCTGCATGTATGGGGCTGCCTTGAAAATGCTTTTTAGAAACATATCATCCCCCAGTGACTTGAATGCACCCGTCTAGAGTATGTTTCCAGTGCTCATAGTCTACCGTGTCAATAATCTGCATATTTAAGAGTCCCCACGTGCTCATTGAGACGATAGATGGAGCTGGTACAGTCTACTGGGTCAAAAATCTGCTTTAAATAGTCTATATACACAGTCGGTTGAGTAAATAACAGCATTTTCCAAAAGCCCCTAAATATATAATAACATGATAAATCGCATCAGCTCCTAAAGACGCAGTCTCGCTACCACTGATCAGGAAAATGATGTGCGCTTTAACAAGCCGCTAACAAATGATCTCATCTTTTCCAGCCGTGGGAGCGTTATCTTTTCCTCTGCTGTATTTTTCATGTGTAGAGGAAAGGCACCCAAACACACACACACACACACACACACACACACACACACACACAGAGACGCACATATGTGTGCTCGAGAAGATCTTGCACAAATAAACTGGGCTTGAGCCAGCTGTCCAGATGTAGGGAGGCAAGGCCAGAGAGCAAGGCTCTTCTCATTTTGATTTGGTCAGTTCTCCCATCACTCAACTGTGTGTGATTCAGAGTTAGGATGGGATCCAAGTGCACAAAACCAGTTCTGCTGAAATCAACTAAAGGCATGGAGTTGGGCCCTCCATCTGACCTCATTTTGCTGTGAAGATGACTTATTCTCTACTGTCTCCTTAGAACACTGTTTGCTTAAAAACCACGTTTATCAGTACAAGAGTCAGATAGCCTCCACTTACAAAGTGCCTTACAGTTGTCTTACTTTAGCTTCCCAACACTCCCATGGTAGGGGTGATATTATTAGTTTCATTTCTAAAGATGGAGGAATTTAAGCTTTGAGGAGCCAACAACTTACCTAGGGTCACACACCCAGAGTTTGGGGGGCTTGGGCTTTGCAGTGAGCTTATGAGGCTTCCGAGCCAATGTGTGCTTGTGGTTGTGTATTCAGTCCTCAGCTTTGCCCTGCTGTGTTCTGGTGTGCATGCTGTGGGTGTATGTGTTTCTCTCAGGCAGTGTCCATTCCTCGGCAGATGTTGCATTTTGCAGAAGCTTGCATTAATATTACAGAGTTTGGGGGGAAATCAGGTCAGGGCAGACCACTTCAAAACCAAGCAAGTAGGGATCTAGAGCAGACCAGAGTAAGAGCAGCCATAATAAAAATCCTGGTTTAAAAACACTTGTTAAATTCATGAAAAATAAGAGAATGTGATAGCAAATAAAGGACTTTGTCTTATAACTACAGAAGGAATGGCAATGGGGTAGAAAGAACTCTTGGAGGTGGAGAGACTGTGAGGTTATGGGTAGGACCAATGAGAAGGGTCAGGGAGAGGTGACAGCTTGACTTTCAAGGCTGACCGTCTGAGCAGGAAGTTGATGGGCCATCTTTGAACTGACTCTTTCTTCTGTGGCTTCTCGCATGCGACTTTATTTGATTGGTTGCTGTCACTTAGCGGTGCCGAACAATATTGTGTTGGAAAAAAAAAATCACAGGTGAATCGATGTGGCGTCCTCATTATATTCATGTCATTGACCAATTTGCCAATCAGGAGTGAGCTAATCCACATTACAGGAATGTAAGTTGCAAAGGAACAGACATTATTTTATCTTTCATCCTTAAAGACCTTTCATGTTCAACTAACTCAATAGCTAACATCCTGGGTGCCTTACCAATAAAACCTTAACGTTGAATTAGTTACTCAGGCTAACCAACTTAAAATAAAGGTGGTGAATCTAAATATCTTCCAGGGCACAGAATTAGCATCTTATGACATCTCTTGTTCTTGGGGAGACATGCAGGAAGAGCTTCCCCTTCACTTCTTTGAGCGCCTACTGTATGCCTGATAGAGTGCAAAGGACTGGCAATGCTTTTTCTTTCCATTAGAGAGGTGAGGAACTTGAGGTTAACAGCAGAGATACAGCTGGTTCTCCAGGAGAGTCTGGAGGAAGCAGGGAAGAATCAAACATGCAGCCCCAAGGCCCACGCTCCACCTGCCCAGACCACAGGGAGATGGAAGGAAACACTGTGCCAGGAACTGAAAGTGAAGAGCAGTTACCATCTCTCCTCTTGTGCTACATTGACTCCACAAGGAACTGATTCCATCCCTGTCACCTACACTCAGTTCTGGAAATGTTGAGCAATTGGCACCTGGGTGGCTCAGTTGGTTAAGCGACTGCCTTGGCTCAGGTCATGATCCCGGAGACCCGGGATCAAGCCCCACATCGGGTGCCCTGCTCGGCGGGAAGCCTGCTTCTCCCTCTCACTCCCCCAGCTTGTGTTCCCTCTCTAGCTGTGTTTCTCTCTGTCAAATAAATAAAATCTTAAAAAAAAAAAAAGTTTAGCAATCAACATGAAAGACACATCAGATCATGTCACTTCCTAGCTCAACCCCTCCCCCCATCTCCGGCCGCCCTGGGAAATCTGTCTCACTTACAGAGGAAGGAGAGGCTCTCACCTTGGCCTCAGATTTTTGTGCAGGGCAGCTCTCCCCCTGTACTCTAGCCCCTTCCCGCCTTCCCCTCACCCTCAGCTTTCTGCTCCAGTCACACTGGCCTCTTGGCTGCCAGTTCTCAAGCAAACCAGGAACATTCCCATCTTTGGCTTTTGCACTGGCTGTTCCCTCCATGGTTTCCCTCCACCTTCTTTAAATCTTGGCTGACGTGTCATTTTCTAATGATGCTTCCTTCTGATCACCTTGTTTAGAATTGCCACTGGTCTCCCAGCTCTCTCAGGATTGCTGGTTGATTCTTTTATGCTGCTTCTCTCTTTTCCATAGCGTGTCATATTCGAACTTAGCACAGAATGGACTTGTTTCTTACACATATTGTTCATGGTGATCTTTCTTTGTTAGGCTGTAGCTCCATAAGAGCAGGGATCTTCGTCTGGGAGGTTGGGTGCTGCTGTATAAACACCTAGAGCAGTGTATGGCACATAGTACGTGCTCAATAAATATTGACGAATGGTCCAGGGATGTTTAAAGAACCTTGTGCATTTTTAACTCTATAAAGTGCACGAACGTTAGCACTCACCAGGATCTTTCTGGATTACATTGTGTTTGCACTGACTTCCTATTCTCTGAGAAGCAGCAGCTCCCAAGACTTGGTCTTGCTTTGCAGCCTTCCCAGTATGCTAGCCTTTTTAAAATTCAGCCTGGTTCTATATGCAGGAGTAAATTCAGGAGAAGAAACACAGACATGCCTATCGTAAAGTTAGAGATGCCTCTTACTCAGAAAAGTCCTTCAGGGGTCCATGCTTCATGGGTTTATAGCCACAGAGCCTCTGGGCTGCAAGTGAGACATGACAGGGTAGTGAATCTATTTCCTAAAGTTACTTAAGCCGGGCATTTAAAAACTTGGAAGAAAATTCCAAAACATATTCTTTTTTCACAGCTTTCTGTATCTCTGATCGTTGATGTTGTGATCCCTGGTTTCAGGACTTGGGGAGTCTGGGATGGATGCTCTTCTTTCTTTGTTGGCCTCCATCATGATTTGGTAATATCTGGATTTACACTAAAGGGTCTTTCTCTGATTGGAAGTTCCTCCTTTCTCTCTGTAAGGAGTCTGCCCATGGGAATGAGTAGATCAGCATGTTGTTTGGGGTGGGGGGCAGCCCAGCTCTACCACTTAGTAGCTGTGTGTTCTTGGATAAGTCACATAAGTGTTGTAGGTATCAGCTTACTCATCTGAAAAATGGGTGTGATTACAGCACCGGCCCTCTGAGGTTGTTGAGAGGCTTTAATGAGGAAATGACCCAATTCTCCTTCTGCAGTGTTTTCTGCTTCCTATTCAACTTTCCTGTCTTAGCCTGAAGATCCTTGAAGGAACTTTCCTGGGCCTCTGCCGAGGAAAGGATCCCCCCTCCCCAGCCCCACGCTTATCTAGTCTCCTGGGATTCTTCTCTGGTGGCTCCCATCAAAACTGCACTCAAACAATTATATGTGTAATTGTTAAATTCTGGATCTTGCCACTGGGACTCTGTTAGGGCTGGGACTTGGTGTCTCCGGCATTGTTCTCTCTTCAGCATTTTTTCAGAGAGCCTGCAGCATAGCGTACCCTTTACAGATAGCATTTCATTGATTCCAAGACCTTTCTTTTATATTTTAACATCTCAGAAATTAGGGTGCAACTTACAATAAATGCTATCTGAAAATGGCTGCCGGGGGCAGCGGCAAGCTATTTCAAGAATGCCTTCACCAATTTATTTTGCTTATCTTTTCCTTTTTATATAAACATAAGAGTGTTACATTAGAAAGATCATTTAAAAATAAGACTTAAAGAGTCCTTCAGTAAGTATAAAACAGAAATTCTAAGTGACGGGGAGAGCAATGTGTCACAGTTTAATTGTAACCATTTTTCTTTCCTAGTGGGGCAAAATATTAGCAGAGTGGCTTACTGAATGGGCTCTTAGTGAAATACTGTAATTATAGAATATGGAGCAAGAAGGGAAAAGCGTGCTCTGCCCAGTGCTGGGCACCCAGAAAGTGCTCAACACATAACTGAGCCACGATGATTGCAATTCTATGGAGTCTCTGACCAATTTAGTATTTTGAAGAACACCAATAGTTTTACTTAGCGATTTGGATTCCCCTGAGACATGTTTAAATTTTGTTTTTCTTTAAGATTTTTATTTATTTGTCAGAGAGAGAGAGAGAGAGACTGAGTAAGCAGGGGGAGCAGCAGGCATAGGGAGACGCAGGTTCCCTGCTGACTAAGGACCACCCTCCCCTGCCCCTCCCCCCCCATGCAGGACTCGATCCCAGGACCCTGGGATCATGACCTGAGCCAAAGGAAAACACTTAACTGACTGAGCCACTCAGGCATCCCACCCAAGGCTTTTGTAGAAATATTCAATAATGGAGTTTTTTGGTTAGGTAGACACAGCTCCAGCTGGAAATGACTCCTCACCACAGTTACAGTTCTGTGTTTTCTGCCTGATGGAAGAAGGCTGCGTGGAACCTGGTCTGGGTGCCCTTGTTTTCCCAAATACTGAAAGGTGGTGGTAGGCTCCAGACATGTTAGTTGGCTGAACAAAAAAGAAACCCAAATGTATGAATTACTGGAGGGGAAGGTCCAAGGGGAGAACAACAGAGCGACAGATCCGGTGCTGTCTTTGTTTTGTAGGAAGGAAGTCAGAGACATCGCTTCGGACCAACTGGGGCTCCACAAGTATTTTGTCTGTGTGTTTGTTTGGCCTCTAGAACCAATTCTCGGCGACTTACCACACATAATTTAAAATCGTAGGAAAATGTAACAGAGCTTTCGAATTGTACAGCTTTCCGTGCCTTGGCTGAGAGGTGAGCCGCAAATAGTGTGTGTTTCTCTACATTCTCCCATATGGGTGCTGACCATGGTCTGCTGAGTATCCTTCCCCTTATGGTTTGGGAAACTTCCCCAAAGCCAAGAAAGTGGACTTCTGCTAGGCACAGAGCAGATGCTCGATAAACATGCATTGAATGACTCAGGACAAAAGCCAAGATCATCGCTACTATAATGATCCTCCCATTGACGATCCCTTCTACCATGTATCCTGCCCTCTGCTTTGCCCCTGACCCCGCTAGAGACTTCACTGGGCGTCCACCTCGGTACATAAATACCCTTCAGAGGTTAGCAGCTTCCAGGGCCGTCTCTTGGGGTGATCCCCTTAACACAGCAGTGTTGACTTTGTAGATAACCCGAAAAGAACAGCTCTCAATGAACCAGTTCATCCATTGCCAGTTGAAGTCAAATCACTTTACCGCAGATTCTTTCTGAAGGGGTGCACGCATTGATTTACAAGTGAGCTAGTTAGAAAGACACTCAATGATTTGTATAAGCAGGACGTCAAGTATGTCCTATATTCTCTCTCCTGTCATGATATGAATGATATCCTCTCCATTGTTTATTCCGTTTGTTTTAGCCAAACATAAATAGACTGTAGACATGACTGGGGCAGAAGGCATTTGCAGAAAATAAGCTTCTTCAACTCTAGATACACTGACAATGGAGACAAAGTGAAGTTACTGCTGCTTTGACAAATACCCTCCTTCTCTCCAGAAACAAAGCAGACAGAACGTCCAGCTTCTCCATGCTTGAAGGAGACAGAGAGTTAAGGAGTTTTAAAAGTTCTTTTTACTTTTGAGTCTCCATGGTTGGTTTAATTTTAATGTCTATGACTGTTTGTAGGAACTTCAAAATACTTTTTCTTTCATGGATATCGCCTCCCTGGGCCAATATCGATTTCCCCCTCCCTTCCACCTGTCTGCAGAGGACGGGCTGCCGCATTTCTGTTCCATCGGATTCCCTGGGCACGAAGGCACAACCTTCATGTGCTCTGCACCACCCCCCAAAGGAAACAGGTGTTTCCTTCCAGCTGTGACCTTGGAGTCCACTCAGGTCTCAGCCTGTGGCTGCTGCTTTGCAGATGGGGATGGACATCTGGGTCAGGGGAGGGGGAGGGGAGAGGGAAAAGGAGAAATAAAGCCATTATCCTTCAAACTGAGTTGCTCAATCTACTTCAGGGGAAGTGGTCCAACCACAATTCTGAATTTTATATACCGTTGATTTATGTTTATTATGGTGCTTGTGTTTATGCGGGGTTTGCTTACATCCACTTTTAGCATGGTATGGTGAGGTAGTAGCAATAAATACACGTATGAAAAAAGTAAATGAGACTGAACGATGTTGAGAGCAGACTCTGAGACAGGTGAGAGGACACAATGAGAGGGGCTGGGGTCTATATGGCTCCATTCTTTTGGTCCCACTTTCCCCTTTTCTTCCAGATTGCCAGGTTGAAAGGTGAGAAAGGGATGCTGTTCCCCAGGAGGAAAGGTGATGGGGTCAAAGATGCTTCTAGCTCCTTAATTGAGTAATTAGTCATTTAATATGAGATGCCGACGACCTACTGTGTACACTGGGCTGAGGACCAGAGACAGCAGCGAAGAAGCCATATGTATTCTAACCTCACGGAGATTAGAACTTCACAGGCAAGGTGGACATTAAATTAATTAAATAGAATCTCATCATTTTTAAGATACGATCAATCATCTGTCTTTGCATGAGTTATAACAAAGGGTCAGGTGTGGACATAAAAGCATATTGCTCCTTCTGCTACTTTAAAGCATGAAGCCAACGGCAAGATGATGTCCCTGGAGTTTCTATTTGCAAAATTGTGGCAAGTGAACCGGGACAAGGGTGCCTGGCTGGGTCAGTTGTGTCTCTGTGGGGTGGGGCCCCTGAAGGAAACATTGACTGAAGTCACTTTGGGGGCATTGTGACTTATTCTGCTTTGGCAGGCAAATAATGCCATCCAGCCCAGGACCGAGCCCTCCGGTCAGTTTCTGAAGGTGTCCATCTTCAAGACAATAAGCTGACCCTCTGCTTTCTGTTCCTAGAAGGGAGCTCTAAAAAGAAAGGTGCGGATAGTGCTGGACTCCTGAGTTTGGGTCAAAACTGTTCTGGAAAACTAACCTGGAGATTGATTCTCTGAGATACCTCTTTGGAGAATTCCCCAGTGCTGTATTGCTTGTTGAAATGGAGTGATGGGTACCATTTCCATTGCAGTCGATGGAAACTTCCACATCTCTAGAGCACTGATCCTTAATCGGGAGGTATGAGGGGCAATTTTGCTCCTCCAGGGGACGGATGGCAATGTCTGGAGACATTCTAGTTGTCATAGCTGGGGAGGATTTGCTACTGGCATCCAGTAGAAGACAGAGATCCTGTTAAACAATGTGCCACACCCAGGAGAGCCCCCCAGAGCCAAGAAATCCCAGGCCCCAAATGTCCCCAAATGTCCAAATGCCGAGATTGAGAAATTGAGTGCAAGAAACAATTTCCCTGCCTATTGGTCCTAAAAGACTATCATGTCATTTCAAAAAATAATAAACTTCAGTAGTTATCATTCACAACCTGACCAGAAAACACAGGGATAAACATGAACTCTAGTCCTGAATTTTGTGAGGTTCCCTGCAAACACCTTTAGCTGGAAAAAGTCAATTACACGTAATTTTTTTTTTTTTTTCTCCTTCATGGTGTCCTTTCACTGATGTTGGGTGGGAGGTCCTAAGACACACAGAATTCTGAGTTACACTTCACAAAATCTGGTGTATTGTTTTATATCCTCCCCTCTGCTCTCTGTGAGTGTGTATGTGTGAGTGTGTGTATTGCGGAGGGAGTGTCCACCTTTCTATCAAAATATCTAAAGTAATATAAGCAACCAATTAGAATCAAAAGAAAAAAAACCCCACCATTTAGAATCATAAAGATCTGCCATCTGCTAGATACTGGGAACGATTTCATATGAACTTTGTTTTATAAAGTAGACTATGGTAAAGCTTTGAAACTTCAGTTTGTTTAAAAAAAGAAAAGAAAAAGAAAAAGGGGGGAAAAGGGAGAAGGAAAGAAAGAAAAATGGGGGGGGAAATACTGTAGCAGCCTCACTCCCTTTGAAGTCAGTACCGATATAGCTCTGAACAGATCCATTCAAGTTCAACTAACATCAGACAAATGTTTAGTGTATCAGAGGAAGCCACAAAAGCAAGAATTTCATCAATATTTCACAACAGCCTCAGGGAAACTGTAGATTGCAATGCTGTAGGGCAGCTAATGGAATTACACACAAGGGTTTTGTACATTTAAAATAAGCAGCTACTAAAAAAAATTACCCTTCAGTTTGATAGAAACTGTATAAAACTGCAGATAGGAAACAATTAAATTGCTCCCAACATTTATCCATGTCACTCTGATGGGTCATTTAATAACAGGTATTACTGTGTGTGTGTTTCCCTCCCCCTCCCCTTAGGAAGGCGATAATCAAGATTAACATTTATGAAAAGAAACATAAAATATAGCACAGCCAAATGAATAATTAAAGACAGTTTTGAAGAACACTTGCCATCGTGTGCCGTAAAGTCTTTTCCCAGTCACAAAATATGTTTATAGAAGATATAATTATAAGTAGGCAGAGGTTGCAAGGGGAGACCTGCTGACCCTTGTTTGTTTTGATGCTAAAAAGTAACGTGGAGGCATTTCCTGAGAACGTGTGGGTTACCCGGACCCCACACATACATTATTATTTGGTGGGACTCAGGGCGCTGAGCGGCTGGCTTTCTCTTTTGGAAAATTTACAGAGGTGGACCAGGAGCTTGCAAAATGCTATCCAATAAACCAGTGTGAGATCAGCATTTTCTTCTTGAAAGTCCTTCACTAAAGTTAAAAATTCTGCATATGAAAGCAAATTGCACTTTCGAAACTGATGCTTCTGTGACCACAAAAACATCACCTGGCTTTTCTTACTCTTGGAACTTCAAGTCCCTCAGCGAAGGCCCTACTATTTATTCACATCTCACAGAAGGAGGAGTTTTCACACCTCTCCATCAGGGGTTCTCAACAGGGCGATTTTTCCTGCCAGGGGACCAGTGGCAGTATGCCGAGGCATTTTTGTCCCCCATTAGAAGGGTGGGGGATGGCGACGATGTTACTGGCATTCAGGCCATAGAGTTCAGGGATGCTGGAGGACATCCTACAACGTGCAACATGGCCCACGACAAGGAATTCTTTGGCCCCAAGGGACAGTCCTGTCGTGGCTGAGAAAACCTGTTCTAAGCTACTTGCACACCTGAGCTTTATTTTAATAATGGCTTTGTTAATATGGTGCCTTGACTTCTCAACCATTCACTGGTTTCACACATGTGTATTTAAAGAGCTTCTACGTGAAACTTACAATGCTGAGTCCTTTGGAAAAGCCAGAGAGGATTTGTCATGGTTACTGACCACGGACTATTCTAATTGAAAGGCGATATTTCATGTGTATACACACACACACACACACACATACATGCACACACACACATGCGCACACACACACATGCACACATTTGGTAACAATAGTAACTGTTATTTCCTGACCACATAGTATGTGAGAGGTGCTTTGTATACAATATCTCCTTTTACTTTTACAACTCGGGAGGGAAATAGTTTATCGTGCCCTTTTTACAGATAAGGGGACATGGCTCAAGGTCACTGTCAGAATAGGCTGTGGCCAGATCACAGGCTGGACCACAGACTGTCACCAAAGCTCTCACGGCCGCTGGGCTTATTTGCAGCTGTGCTAGGAGCTTATGTGTCTTTAGGCTTGTGTGTGTGTGTGTGTACGTGTGCCTGTTGCGTAGCATGCAAATACTGCTCCCCTCATTTGCAAGGAAGAAGCATAGGATGACTCTGAGGCAGGACCCAGAGAGCACACCTCACTTTGTAGGCGTTTGGGGATTACAGATGAGAGACGCCGCCAGGCAGCTGGAGCAGGGGCTGTGGTCCAGAGGGGAAGGCTCACAGCGGGGAGGGGGTAGCTCTTTGTCACATTTGTCTGCTTTTAGGAGAATGTGTAAGCCTACATGGGAAGGGACATGGAACCACGGCACGTCAGGTAAAAGTGAGGAAGAAGGAGGAAGCCTGAGAGGTGAGTATGCAGAAGCAGGCGAGAATGTCAGCTGGTCACAAGAAATTTATGAGCCAGCAAGTTGAGAGAAAGGGCTGCAGAAGAACCAGAGAAAGAGCTGGAGAGACAATCTGGAAAGTCTCAGGGCCTGTGGTAAAGGAGGGAGACTGGCCATTTGCTGCGGAAAGAAGCCCTGAGAGGGCACCATGAAGAGGAGAGGGGGGAATGAGTCGGAGCAGGGCGCAGTGGGGTGGGAGGTGGGACTAGGGACATGCAGGGGGAGTCAGCTGGACCCTGCTAGGTCTGTGATTGAACCGGCCAGAAGGTGCATGCTTCTCGGGCCACGCCTGGCGGGCTGGGAGCCAGAGAGAGAGGTGGACCACACCTTACCTTTCCCTACTGGGCCTCCACTAGAAAATCATGTCCAGTTTAAGGAAAAAGTTAGGAGGTGTTTGACTCTCAGGTGGGTAGGACTGCAAGGCCACTTGGGACTCCCGGGAACTACAAACAATCATGGAGCACGGGCCCCTGTGTGAAAGTCACACATGCAAATTCATCAACGCTTTGCAAGTCAGCCACATTAAGGGGCTTAAATCACTCAGGTCATGATCCCGGAGACCGGGGATCGAGTCCCACATTGGGCTCTCTGCTTGGCGGGAAGCCTGCTTCTCCCTCTCTCACTCCCCCTGCTTGTGTTCCCTCTCTGGCGGTGTTTCTCTATGTCAAATAAATAAAATCTTAAAAAAAAAAAAAAAGAAAAAAAAAAAAGAAAGAAAACTGTCCCTGCTTCCTCTTCGATAGTTTAAGGTTCACACGGTGCTATTACTGGGATAGTGACCGGGCTGCATTTCTACTGGTTAGAAATTTCTTTTGAGCAATTGTGACACCATGAAAAAAGGCTTGAGTCTGAAATTGGGACAATTAGGTTGAAGTCTCAGTTTTCCCAGTGAGTAAGCTGTGCAATTTTAGCAAAGCTACTTGGTTTCACTAGGTTTCCGTTTCCTTAGCTATAGATCAAAGCCACAGAAAGTTATCATAGCGGTGTTGCGATGATTTGAACAATTAGATGGCATCACACCGAATAAAAATGCTTGCACTCCGTTCGGTGTCAAGTTAAAGTGAGGGTTATGCGAATATGAGCATTCCCCTCTGCTCTAGAGTGAAGGCACCTGGGCAGGACTGGCCTTCCAATGTCCGTCAACCTTTGTCAAGACTTGCCTCTCTCCATTAATGGGTCAGTCAATCACTTAATATTTTTTGACAGCCCACTATGTTCAAGGCCCAGGGGACCCTTGATGGGCTCCCATCCGGGGAAGTGCACGTGGTAAGACCCCCAGCAAGTCTATTTTCACTTGACCTCTGCTTGGCATAGTAATGGGATGGTCCTTAAGCATGGGAGAGAGTGGGTGAGAAGAAAAGGAGCAAAGATGGGTGGGCCTGCCTCTGAAAGGCTTTCCCTCCCTCCAAGGTGAACAGAAGATGACTCACACCAGGGGCTGGCAATATGCGGCCCACAGACCAAGCCCAACCCGCCGGTTGTTCTGGTAATTGAAATTATATCGGAACACAGCCACACCTAGTCTTTAATTGTGGTTGCTTTTGTGATGCAATAGCAGAGTTCAGCAGTTGCAACAGAAACCATCTGGCCTGCAAAGTCAGAGAAATTTACTGCCTGGCCCTTCACAAAGGAAGTTTGCCAACCCTGATTCAAGCAATCACATGAATAATTAATCATGTCTAAATTGTATGGAATAAGGTACACATATCCAATGATAACAGCCATTTATTAAGTTCTTAGGGCAAGCTGGGGAAGGCAGGAGTGTTTTCCCTATATGCTCGTATTGTGGCTTCAAAACAACAGCCTGAGAACAGTACTGTCATTATTCCCATCTTGCAGTTCCGGAAACTAAGGTTCAGTGACTTTAAGTAACTTGCCCAAGGTCAACTGATCCCAATTTTGCCTCATCCAAGAACCTGTTTTTTTACAATGTCAGAGTTTTCCAAACTTCAGTCTCTTGTGATTTTCTTTGAATATGGATAGTCATGGCATTTGTGACTTTAAGCTTCATCCTACGAAATGATCATCAAACCGTTTCGATTTGATGTACTAGTCATAAATATTTTTACATGTTTTTTGGAGCTACTTGTAGCTTACTTGTGCTTGTAATAGAGATCCCCAGGCCCCCAGTGATAAGATTATGTGTAACTAGAGCGCAATATCACAGCCAGGAAACTGACATTCCTAGAACCCACCAACCTGTTCTGATTTCACGTTTTACCCACACATGTGAGTGTGCAATTCGATCATATGCATAGATTTTGGTGACTACCACTGCCATCGAAATACAGAAGAGTTCTATCATGAGGATGAGGACCCCCCCCTATGATATTCTTTTATAGCCACAGCCCCCTTCTCCACTCCTGCTCCCCGGTTATTCCTAATCTGCTTCTCATCTCTATAATTTTGCCATTACAAGAAAGTTATATAAATGGAGTAGGTAAGCTTGTGAGTATGTAAGCTTTTGAGATTGGCCTTTTCCACTAAGCCACTGATTCTTGTCATTATGTTTTTTAAATTCACCCTGAAATAACTATATAACTTTTAGAAGTTTTTTTAAAAAAAGTTCATTCTTGTTAAAATAAACACATTTAGCATTGGGTCTTAGGGACTTCACGGAGGGCGTGCAAAGGTCCTGTTGATTATGTAGGACTCGGAGCAGCGTGCCTTCTTTAGGAAGAGGCACATTCAAAGCAACTGCTGGTGGTAATATTCGTAAATCCTTGCTGATTAACAGGACCTGCTCTTGATGAATTTAGTTTGCACCACTGGTCGGGAACAAGGTACATCACTGAAAGCTGAGTGTCGGGGAGTTGCCAGGATGTTGAGTTTTCAGGGTCTGTTGGTAGCAGTGTCATAGAGAAGTAAAAAAATAGCAATGACAACTTTGCATACCCAGGGACTGACTTCTAAAAAGTCATTTGACAAAAAAGGGAGAATTTATGGAGGGCGGGGTGGAGGAGACTGCTGGAAATACTTGCACCAAAGGTATGTTCCTCGAAATAGGAAAAAGAGTGGTCTGTAACTCCTCCTTATTTCTTTTAGCCTAAATCCCAGAGGCAGCAAAAGCTAGCTTTTGACCATTAGCCATCCACGCCCTTAGAGACACGTACCGCTTAAAACACAACATCGGCATGAAGGTCGTTACCCTGGCCAGTCTCTTATTTCGCCTGACTTCACGGATCTGTAAGGCGTTAGCAGTTGCAAGAGATTGATATGATAGTTTGTGAGTAATTTGGATGAACTATAACACTAACCCAGTAAAGTATTATAATTTTAAATGTGTCCAGAAAATAATTGAAATTCTGGCTTAGCTTCATCATAATGCAAACTGCTGGGTATATTTAACAGCTGACTAGCTTAGCATGAATATTGCTTTAGAAATGGGGTCATATTGTTTTTACGAAACAATATTGCTCTCAAACACGTATAGGAGGGGAAAAAAGCAGGAGATTATGAGTATACTTTTAACCTTTCTGTCTCTTTCTATCTGTGTTTACTACGGTGATTTAGGCATTTGGCGTTGTTGGAAGGCAAACAAAGAAGGTGCTGGCATTTAAAGCAGATCTGGCAATGGGCCCTTGGCCATCAGATTCCTTCTTATTCCTTCCTACTCTGTCACAAAATCTCAGTTTGTCATCAATCCATTTTTCTGGATCCTGGTCAAGAACAAGAAAGATAAGATTATCCCTTCCTGCCCACAGTTGAGATCATTAATAAGTAGCCCCCTGTAGTTACCTACAGGGGAACATGATGTTTTCTTTTTTAAAAAAATATTTTTTGCCAACACTTAAAAAAATGGAAAATTTTACATGCAAATCCAGATTTACGGACGTTCCTGAAAAGTCAGAGGATTTGGCAACAGCAGGCCTGTGTTGCTGCTGGAGGAGAAATCCCAGCACGGACCAGAGACTGTCACCTTGAGATGTGCAAAAGGCATCTTTTAATTCCCTCTCGAGGTGCTTGAGTTTCTGACTCCTGGTCCCCAATATTCCTGGTCCTTCACACACAGTTGTGCCCTACAGTGTGTCAGAGTGCATGACTGATCCGTAATTTCTGGCAGCAGTCAGCAAATTTTTCTGTAAAGAATGAATTTGTAAACATTTTAGACTTTGCGGGTCATACCATTTCTGTTGAAGCTACTCAGCTCTTCCGTTGGGGCACCAAAGCCACCACAGGTGATATGTAAATGAAAGGGCACGTCTGTTTTCCAATATGAAAACAGCTTGATCCATGAGCTATATAAATTGCCAACTCCTGACATAGGAGAAAAAAAAATCTGGCTCTCAAACAATCACCCTGTAGAGGAATTCTTCATCAACAGAGAGCTTTTAATGGAAGTGGAATGAATTCTTCCAAAGGTGGGGTTCAACCTCAGAAACCACCATCTTCAAGCATGTGTGGGTGTGTGTCTACAAGTGTGGATGTGTGTGTCCTTAACTCGTTCCCCATTGTTCACTCCAAAAAAATATTTACTGACTCGTAGTCGTTATTTTTCTCTAAGTATCCCTATCGGAAAAGACTTTCCTCCTAAGGAAAATGGAAAGAGCTTAAAATCTGTTCCTTCATGGAAAATTAGTTGAGGTAGATTATTCTGACTATGGGGTGAGGAGGAGTTTCAATTGATAATACTTGTCACAATGAGGCAAAAGCTGAGAGACCTCACTGCTCTCCATTTGAGAGGGTAACACTTTTCTTGTTGTATCTCATAGTCAAGCATCCCCTTAGCTCTCCAGCCAGAGTGAGTGTGAATGTTGGCTCCCTTGCCCTGATTTTGAGTGTCACTTAATAGGGCCCCAGCTTCCATTTTCAAAAATGAAGAGCTAGAACCAGATCAGAGGTATCCTTTTTTTTTTTTTCTTAAAGACTTTATTTATTTATTCAAGTGAGTGAGAGACAGAACAGGAACGGGGGAAGGGCAGAGGGAGCGGGAGACGCAGACTCCTGGCTGAGCAGGGAGCCCGATGTAGGCCTCGATCCTAGGACCCAGGGATCACAACCTGAGCCAAAGGCAGACATTTAACCAACTGAGCCACCCAGGAGCCCCTAGAGGTATCTAAATGCTAACTTTTGGCCAAATCTGGTACATGTACGCATTTAGCTTGGTCTAGAGTATTTAAAAACAACAAAAAAAAATTAGTTATTGATCTTGTGAAATCAGAAGATTTTACCCTAGGAAATCAGAGTTTTGATCTTTTAAAAACAATTTAAAGACCTGGTGAACACTCATTCTTCCATGTATATAACTGGTGGGGCTGAGCTGTGATCATTAGGAGTTTGTTACTAGTCTTGCTTCGCCCACATAAGTTGCCTGTGCTGATAATCCTTTGAGTTTATAAGCCAAGGACCAGATAATTTATAGGTTTCCTTAAGGACTCAACATCTAGGATTCTCATCTCTCCAAGTAAAGGCAATAGACACAATCAGTCGGCCCATAACATCTCCCAAACTTTGTCAATTCAGGGATGAATAACCATGACCTGATCAATATAGTGGGGGAGTAATACTGTTTCCTGTGGTTCAGTTACAAATCTAATACAAAACGATGCAGAAATGGGAATACACATTTCATTGTGAGCCCTTCTCAACTGCAGGAGAAAACAGCAAAAACACTTGGGGGATGTCAGGCTTCACAAATGTTATTTCTCATTGCTGGCTAAACTGCTCAAGACTATTCTTATGTTTAAAAAGTCTGAGGGAGGGACAGAGAGAAGAGAGTGGATGAGGACACCCATGTTACGGGAGAGCTCACTGCATTTCAAATAGACTTTGGGTTTACCTGAAGTCTTGGGCCCATGGAAAAAAGAGGATTTGGTGTCCCATGGAAATACCATGAAAGGGTCTTAGAGGGAGGAACAGGAAAAGAACCATTTCCACCATGATTAAGTTTCCCTGTTGACAGTGGCACCCACCATGGAACTGGGGGTTCTGCAGGCTCCGCTCTCATTTTGGCCAGCCTTATTTTGAATCAACTGGTCCCTGACACTAGACTAAGGCAATAGGAGGTACACCCTATTACTGAACTCACCTACAATAGACATTATTAGATGATGTCCAAGTGGGGTGGCGAACTGATGCTGAACAGAGACCCGAAAAGCAACACTACATCATTTAATAAATATGGCAGAATATTCTTCACCTCGATAAAGAAAGATGCCCGCTCCCATTTTTCTTGAAAGCTCTCAGCCTGTTTTCTCACGTTTAAGAGACACCACCGCAGGACACATCTCATTTTCTTTATGAAAAGAATGACAAAAACACAAGGATAAATAGCTTCTCATCTATGGCCTCCGGGAGACAACAGAAATAGGTAAGCACTGGGAAGACCGGCTAAGTGCTGGCCCCATGGGAAGGGGATGGCTATGACCCAGCGCCAGCCCACCTTGCCACGCACAAACAAAGACCCAGTGAGACTGAGTTTTAGATGTTGCAAAAGCAATATGGCAATTTGGATTTTTATAGAGAATCTCCTAATCATTAAATTTTGGCCATACCCTCTCCTTTATTATTGTTATTATTACTGCCGCTGTTGTTCTTGTTGATTATTTTGTGTGGGTCAAACAAAATCTGTCTGCAGCCCAAATGCAGTTGTCCCTGTGCCAACTGCTCTGAAGTGGGATCTTGCTCAGTGCTTCTCAATGCTTTCCCGTCTCGCCATTTGAATCATAATAGGTGATCAGAGACTCTGTGTACGGGTGAGCACACACACAGCTCTGGAACTTGAAAGCCACTCAAAGCCAAATGTTCTAAATCACAGGTCAGAGGCCTCTAGATGTAGTCTTTAGAAAACAAACGCAGTGCAGAATGAAAGAAACCACGACGCCTTGAAAGAACTGAACTTCAGGCAGTTGGCCTTTACAATCTGCCATGAGTCCATCCCTCCTTGAAGCCTTGGCTTTCCTGTTTAAAAAGGAGAAGTTTCTCCCAAAGTAAAATACAAGGCTGTGTTGCTGGGTGAAGAAGACCACCTGGGATCAGGAGCATCAGTCTGAGTCTTTTTTCCAACATTAATTCAATTTGCATACCTTCCCTCTGTCCCAGTTGTTGTGAGGATAAAACAGCAGCCTTATCCTAGGACTTCTGTGAAACCTAGTAACTAGGGTGACTCCACGGAAACTGGGGCTTATGAGACTGCGGGTAGTGGGCCGGGTGCAGCCCTCAGACATGTTTTGTTTAGCCAACACATATTTGGAAATGGGAAAATTTCACATTTAGGCCTAGATGGGGTCTGTCTCCTGAGCACTGACTTCTGACATTACCAGCCCTGCCTCGTTGCCTGGCAGAGCTAGACCACTACTACCCTCTCTGGAATGAGCAGGAGGGGTCAGCTACGGTTACCAGTACTCCCTAAATCACACCCAGCTCTCTGCCCACTGCCATTATTATCTGTCTGCTATTCAACTGTGTTGTCCCCGACCTCGGGAATCTAAAGTGCTTGGCAGAATGTCCATTTGGGTTGTTGTTCTAATTATTGTCATTTTTTTTTACATCCATAAATCCCTGCTGACTGTGAGCCACGTAGTCACTTCTCTGGGGCTCAATCTTCTGGTCTTTAAAATGGGAACCATGTCCTGGAGCCAGGGGCCATCGGCTCCCAGAGCGGCGAGTCTGCGGGATGTCCGGCCAGCAGAGGGCGCTAGCACAAAAGGCTGCAGGTGGGCCCCGCCTGTGGGGGCGGACAGGTAAGGCGGCCGGGCAGGTGGGAGCCGGGCAGGTGGGAGCTCTGGCGCATTCCACCTTTCCCGACTTGGGAGGACACAGCTTTACAGAGTGGACATGACAGTGAGCAATTACTCATCTATCGATACAGCTGCACGTCGCCAGCAGTGTGACTTTCTGGAATATGTAATGTGACCACAGAGTGTCTAAGGCAGCAGCCTGACCATCAGACGCTAAAAATAACAAACGGGCTGTTCTGGAACAGAAAGAAATAGCCCCTTTGGAAACTGGAGACGGGCCATTTTTTGGCTCTGCTCGCTGCCAGAGCTCTGCACAGAATTCTCTGGGCGGTGGAGAGAGTCTGTGAGGAGAACTCGTGGCATCTGAACGGTGTGTTCCCTTTTAGACAACCTGGTCCCGGCAAGATGTAGACAAATCGGAGCAAGTTCAGAGAAGAGCAAGCTAGATGATTAAGGGGAGAAGGGATTGATTTATAGGGAAAGATTAAAGCAGCCCCACACGTCTGAGCTGTCTTCCACGGGTGACGAACCTGGGAGTGACAGGCTGGAACTCCACACACCTTTGAGAGGTGTAAACACCAGAGAGGGGGAATTAGCACAGTGTGAGTTGCTTTTAACAGGATTTTCTGGGATGATGTTGACACCAGAAGAATGTTGGTGGCCGGTAAGCGCTGGTTGAGCACACCTGTGTCTGGGAACCTTTTATTGTCCTGATCTATCTGCCATAAAATGACATTTTCTAGCTTGGCATGCATAGCCTCTGTAATCTGGCCCTGGCCTATCTTTCCTTCTACTTCAGCACCCGTGCCTCCTTGCCGGGGGCCCCTGCTGCTCCCCCAGCCCATCTGTACCCCTGGTTATAGCCACGCCTGACTTCCATCTCACTCTATCAGGAGCTGAAGAGTTGAGGAGCCAGAAATAGCCGGACTGGTAAGGAGGGCTGAGGGAGACCACAGAATTTGTGTCTGCAAGGCCAGAGCTGGTGGCAGGGACCTTATTTGATACATATTTCTCACACCCTGAAATACAAGTGTCTTTTGTTCGTTGGTCTCAGATGCCGTTCTGGGTACAAGAAGGCCAGAGACCAGACCTAATCTGAGTTTTAGGTCTGATTCTCTGGGAACTTGACTGAAGAAGCGAGCCTTGGCTAAAATAAAGAATCTTGAGAGAGGAAGAGTCCCACCTCAGAGGGGGGCATCTGGTCCTGGGAGAGGAGGAGGGGACAGCAGGGCCTCTAAGCCTCTTCCAAAGGGATGTGTCAGCGCCACGGCCAAGATGGGGCGTTAGGTCTAGGATCCCACGTAGCCCCTTCTTTCCTATTCCTATGACACCACTTTCTTGTATTTCTAATACATTCTCTTCCCCCCTCCTCCCCTCCTGAGGAAAACCTACCTCGGAAGCTGCCATTGTGGAAATCTGGCTGAAGACCTGAGCCAAAGCAACTGTGGGAAGCAAGCTCTAATAAAAACTGCTCACACTCTCCCGTAAACCAGGAGAGGTGAATGAAAACAGCCACAAGATGTCCTGGAATGGGCTAGCCAGGGCAGGGGGTGGTAAGAGCCTTTTGAATATGGCGCATAAGTATCAAAAATGCTACAGTTTGGGTCTGTAACATGATATGCTGAAATATTGAAAATTGGTATGGAAGTCATGGGATGAGGGGGAGGGCGCAGGTGGAACAGCCTAGACAAATGTTGGCCAAGTCGGGGTCTGGGCTCGCTGCTGCTAGACTTCGTCATTTTGTTCCCAGCAGCCCCAGTTCGGGTTCTGATGAGATAAGCTAAAACAAAACACAAATACAAACATTTCTGCCGGAGGATACACGCCAAGGGGTCTGCTTGTAGCCATCTCTTGGTCTTGGTTGGGGCTCTCAGCCATGGGTGTCTCATTCAAATACCATTGTCTCCACAAAGCTTTCTTTAATCAGGCTAATTGCAATTACACTCTCCTCTCAGATTCAGGGCTCCATATTATAACAGTGATAGTAATCAGAGTAGCATTTATTGAGTGTTTACTAAGCACCAGGGAAGTGCGAAGCCCTTTACATATTCTCCCTGGATCCATGCCTTTCTCTGTTCAAAAGCTGGTTTCTTAGAGACCTTCCCTGAACATTTTTTTTTTTTTTTGAAAGAGTAAGAAAGTGTGAGTGAGCATGCATGGGGGCTGGACAGAGTCGGAGAGAGATAATCCCAAGCAGACTCCCAGCTGAGCACAGAGCCTGATGTAGGGCTCCAGATCTCACAATCCTGAGATCTTGACCTGAGTAGAAATTGAGAGTTGGATGCTTAACCAACTGAGCCACCCAGGCGCCCCTCCCTTGCATATTCGTTATGCAAGTGCATGCTCCTTCATCCACAACTATGCCCTGGCTTCACTTGTCTTTCCTGCACAGCGTTTAGTAATCTGATACAGCTTATAATTTATTTGTTCAACCGCGAACTGTCTGTGTCCCCACTAGAATATGACCTCCACGAGTGCAGGGATCCTGAGAATTTTGCTCATTGCTAGTTCCTCAGTACTTTGAAGCCAGCCCATTATATAGCCATAAGTAACTAAATAAGCACTTAGTTACATCAGTTGGGCTAATTTCATTTGTTTTGGGCTGCTTACCATATTTTACTTTGCAAGTAAAGTAAAAATCATGCAAGTTTTGGGTCTTCATACTAGATTTGAAGCAGCATGAGGCCAAGATCCATGCCTCATCTGCACGCAACTCCCCAAAAGCACCTAGCAGAAGGTCCAACTTCGCATTCGTCCTACCTTTACTAGGCATTTGGGAATATTTGCTGAATTAGCGTCTCTTTCCAGACATGTGAGCCATAGGATATTATGAAGCCAGGCCGGCTCACTCTTGGGTATCACCCTTTATAAGTCCAGCTAACAGAACAGTTTCCCTTTAATTCTTTTCTTCAGGTTCTTTCCAGATCTTATGTGTGAAGTTCAACCCTTCACATTGGTTTGTCAGTTTTCATTGGCATGAGATTGCAGAAAAGTCCAATTAGTTTGTTGATGAAATTTTTAACGGTGTCTCCAATAATGGTGCTATTGAAAGAAATGAAGGCCATTTCTACAGGAAATATTTCACCATCAAGTTTATCAGGGTGTGTAGGAAACCTAGTGCCAGGTTCTACTCAGGGTTTAGAGCTCAGGTTTTCTTACTAATTAAAATTTAACCCCTTGTGGCTGTGGATGTGATCAGCCCTGCCATGAGCTGAGCTGACAAGTGCGGGGGGGCCCGGATTTACTCTAGTTAAAATCCTGTGTCCACATATAGCCAGAGAAGAAATTCAGGGGCCAGCCTTCTTCCAGGACTCACGCACACTCTCAATTGTCACATTTCTTTGGAGAAAGCCAAGAGGTACCATTTTGCATGAATTTCAAGGCATGAACAAGGCAATGGTAACAAACTTTCAG